>OY992887.1:90796939-91264439 GCA_963921405.1 Cepaea hortensis
TCCAGTACATGTACCCCGATATAAAAGGAAGAATATTTTGTGGAATAAGGCATTGTCCTTGAAAATTAAAAAAAAAGAGTTCTTGCATGTTACATAGAACCAAACTTAACATACAGTTGCGAATCCTGGTCAGTTAGTAAAGTTAGTTAGTTGCATTTCCTTTACAAGAAGTTGCAGTCAACACCAGCATTTTATTGTTGTTGCTGGTGTGATGTCTTGGCAAGTTAACGTTCAGTAGTTTGCCATTGCTTTCTGAACGACCGGCACACATACCATTTCGTAAAAATCCAACGCAACACGGTCTGCTGCCAAATCGCGCGCAGCTGTGTTTCGAACGCGAGTATATGGGATTATGAACCTCCTTGGTAACCTCTTCGACACGGGGCCGGCGGTCAATTAGTAAACAGGCGGAAAAAATCCATAGAAGCCTTGGTGATGTGGTTTTGTAGAAGAATGCTTAAAAATTAATTGGACAGCCAAAATGAGCAATCTGGAAATTTTGAGGTAAGCAAAGTTGGAAAGACAACTTATCACAAACATCAGTAAGAAGCAGTCATCTTATATATATATATATATGGGGAGGGGGCATAGTATGAGAAGACAAAATCTGGAACATGTGACAACCGGAAAGATTTGTGGAACGAGAGATTGAGGAAGACAGTGTGAGAAAACTCTTGACAGTCTTCTGTCATGGGACGAAAGGAAGTCAACACACGAATTGATCCATGCCGTCGGAGATCACAATTTTCGGAGAAGCATGTTCGCCCACGCCAGCCGGCGAGGCACTGGATGATGAAAGTACCGATTGATATTACCATTTAGTGAATCTTGGAATGTAAATGAACAAATTAGAAAGACCTTGGAAGCAACGGAGTTGTGGTTCCTGAGATGAATGTCGCGAATTCATTGGACTGCCAGAGTAACTAACAACGATTATCTAGAAGAGGCTAATGAAACTAGAACACTATGTACAACAATAAGAAAGAGACAAATGACTTTCTTTGGTCATGTGATAAGAAGAGAAGCATTGGAGAACATTGTGATAACTGGAAAAATCAAGGTGAAGAGAGGCAGATGTAGGCCAAGAGAAATGATGCTGCATGGAATGAGACGGTGGCATGGAGGAATGTCATCGGCAGAGTTGATCCAGAACACAAAGGACCGCAATCTGTGGAGAGACATGAACGCCTACGCCAGCCGGCAGGGCACTTGATGGTGATGATATACATATAACATCTCATCTTTGTCCTCTTGTACTTTTCGATGTCAAGGTGAAGTATAAACACCGGAAGTGAGACCTTGTATGGACTTCATTTTAGTCCAATAATGCTTTATTCTTGTACTTCAATATAAAATAACATAAAGTAAAGCAACGTTACAGAACACAATAACGGAAAGCATAGGACGCTGCGGCGTCTAACCTTCATCAACAGACAAATACATACACAAAACACACAATCTTAACACGGGTAAGACACTACAATGTCTGCAATAAGGCACAAGAGCGGGACGAGAAGAATGGGAAGATGAAAAATTAGAACGTTAATGCAATTGGGAAAAAAATGTGTTATTTATCTTAGAATCTAAGGCTGTGATTATATTGCCATTATTCTCTTAGCATTCTTATGCCTTAATGTAGCTACTGTGGTGTCTTTCCCGTGTATATATGTTGTGTTTATGTGTATGTATCTGTTTTCAGATGAAGGCTATTTGCCGCAACGTCCTATGTTGTTAGTAATTATGTTCTGTAAAGCTGCACTTTTACGACGAAATAGAAATGGTGATGGCTCAGATTGGATCACAAGGAATAAAAATAATACTTGGTGATTTTAATGCAAAAGTAGGAAAGGGGAAAATGGAGGATGTAGTGGGGAATTATGGTTTAGGTACAAGAAATGAAAGAGGGGAAAAACTAATAGAATGGGCAAATATCAATTATATGATAATTGGAAACACATGGTTTAAACACCATAAAAGACGACTGTACACATGGAAGAGACCTGATAAGAAAATACGCAACCAAATTGACTACATACTAATTAATAAAAGATATAGAAATGCTTTAATTAATGTAAAGACAATGCCTGATGCTGACTGTAATAGTGATCATGTACCACTATGTGGACAAATAAAAGTAAGATTAAAGAGAGGGAAAAAAATGGTTAAGAACATGAGACTTAATAAAGAGGTTCTGAAAATAGATAAAGAACTGCAAGAACAATACAGAGTGACTGTGAAAAATAGGTACAATGCGATAGCTAAAATACAGAATATCAATGAACAATGGGAAATGTTAAGGGACTCCATTCATCAAACTAGCAAACAAGTATTACCGGAGAGAGGCAAAATAGCTAAGAAAAAATGGATGAATGAAGAAATCTTAAAACTGACGGACAAAAGAAAACTTGACAAACAAGAATACGCTAAGATAAATAAAGAAATAAAAGATAAATGTGGGAAGGCTAAAGAAAGTTGGTTAAACGAGCAATGCAAAAAAATTGAATTAAATTCCATTAATGATACAAAAAATATGCACAGACAAATCAGTGAGCTTACAGGAAGAAAAATAAGAATAATTACAGGGTGTTTGAAATCAAAAACAGGATAGATATTATTAGAGGAAGGTGCTATAATGAAGAGGTGGAATGAGTATATAAGAGAATTATATGACGGAGAAAGGGAAGAATTAACAGAAGATAGTAACTTAGAAGGTCCACCTATTCTGAAAGAAGAAGTCGCTGACGCTATGAAACGTATGAAGAAAGGAAAACCAGCTGGGCCAGATGAAATCACAATAGAAGAATTAGAAGTGTTGGGAGAATTTGGAGTAGATATATTAACCAAACTGTTGAATGATATTTACAGTAGTGGATATTTACCCAGTGATATGCTGAAATCTGTATTTATAGCTATACCAAAAAGACCAGGAGCAATTGATTGTGAAGATTTTCGTACAATTAACCTCATAAACCATATCACTAAGCTTCTACTCAGAATCATAATGAGAAGAAACAAAAAGAAAATAAAAATGGAAATTAGTGAAGAACAGTAAGGATTTGTGGAAGGAAAGGGCACAAACAATGCAATTTATACATTACGGACACTAATAGAAAGGTCAATAGATAAACAGAGAGACATATATTTGTGCTTCATAGATTATACTAAGGCATTTGATAAAGTAAAACATGATGAACTGATTAAAATGTTGGAAGATATCAACATTGATGGAAAAGATTTAAGAATAATAAAGAATGTTTACTGGAACCAAGTAGCAGCAATTAAAATGGGAAATAAAGAGGGTAGTTACGAACAGATAAAGCTAGGAGTACGACAGGGGTGTGTCTTGTCACCAGATATTTTCTCCCTGTATAGCGAAGTAATAATGAGAGAGATCAAAGAGATGCCAGGAATACTAGTTGGAGGTTATAATATAAATAATATACGCTATGTAGATGACATGGTATTGGTGGCGGATAATTCAACAGACCTACAGCAATTATTAGACGTTGTAGTAACAGAGAGTGCAAGGAAAGGACTCTCCTTGAATATCAAGAAAACAGTAACAATGGTAATATCAAAGAAAATGGTGACACCAAAATGTGACATAGAAATAGAAGGAAAAATCCTTAACCAAGTGGATAATTTTAGATACCTAGGGGCATTTATAACATCAGATGGAAGGTGTACAACAGAGATTAGGAGCAGAATAGGGCAGGCAAAAGCCGCATTTCAGAAAATGAAGAGTATCTTGTGCAATAAGTCACTATCACTGAATGTAAGAAAGAGAGTGCTGAAATGCTATGTAGAACCAGTTTTGCTGTATGGCAATGAATCTTGGAATGTAAATGAACAAAGTAAGAAGAAATTAGAAGCAACAGAGATGTGGTTCCTGAGACGAATGTTGCGAATTCCTTGGACTGCCAGAGTAACTAACGATGACTGCCTGAAACAGGCTAATGAAACTAGAACATTATATACAACAATAAGACAGAGACAAACATCTGTCTTCGGTCACGTGATGAGAAGAGAGGCATTGGAGAACATCGTAACAACTGGAAAGATCGAGGGGAAGAGAGGCAGAGGCAGACCAAGAGAAATGATGCTGGATGGATTGAGACGGTGGCATGGAGGAATATCAGCAGCAGAGTTGATCCAGAAAACCAAAGACCGAGATCTGTGGAGAGCCATGAACGCCTACGCCAGCTGGCACGGCACTTGATGATGATGATGATGAAAGCTGCATTACTGTTTGTTATTTTGTATTTGTTTACTTCTTCTTCTTCTTTCGTTCGCCTGAAATATGTTTAGAACTGCAATGTTGTCTCTTGTATGAATCTAACAGTCTTTTTTTTTAGTTCACTCAGCGGTCCATAAAGTTTATCTTCCACTGTTGTCTATCTAGGCCAGTAGGTTCGCCTGGATATGTTGTAGTTTGGGCAATCCTGGAATATGTGCTCTGCTGTCTGCGACGCCAAACCACATGTGCACATGGTTGAGTTACCAATCTTGAATTTTGTATAGATGTGGTTGCAGAAGAATTACTTGTTCTGGTCTGTCCATAACGTGGTAGTCGTCTTGAGTAAGGATTGGTGGCCTTCTGACTGATGTGATCATTCTTTTCTTTTGGTGGTATATAATGGGCACATCAGGTTGTTCTTCTTTTGCTTCTTCCTTAGCCAATCGATCATCTCTGTCGTTTCCGGGGACTTCACAGTGGGATGATATCCACTGTATGGTAACCTTACGCTGACTGCTAAGTTCAGAAAGTAGTGTCCTTAGAACTGGCAATTTCCCAGACAGGAGCGCCTCTATTACGGATTTTGCATCTGTCAATATCACCACAGGTTGTGTACCATGGCTGGTATTTAGTAATTTCTCTGTTGCTATCTTGATTGCCTCAATTTCAGCATCATAGTTATGGCAGTACTTTCCTGTTGGAACCCTGGCCGTGTTTCTAGTATTATTTGGGTATTGTATATACACCCCCGCTCCTCAATTTCGAACAGCATTTTGTGCTGACCCATCTGTGTAGACTCGGATCCAGAGATCCTGTGGGTATTCGTCATCAAGGAAGCTGAGAGTGGCTGTTCTGCGCTGTACACTGTTCTGTTCTTCCTTGTCAAATATTCCTCTCACTTTTGTCAGGATTTGTAGCGATAGTCTATGTTCATCTTTCCACGGGGTTCGCAATGGAATAGTTGTCAGGGGGATATCAACTGTGGGAAGATCGATGGTTTCTCTGCAGAGTTGTTTGGCCTGGTGGATGAAACTACTTCTTTTCAACCGCCCCATAGCTATGTTTTCAAATCGGTTCTTCATAGGGTGGCCTGGCAAGCTGAGAAACTTTTCTGCTTGTATTTGTTTATTATTTGTTTATTATTTGTTTACATTTCCATAGCTTTACCGCAATTCCACTAATTTTATTCAATCTTGTTCTTCAAACAGAACGAAAAAACCCCTGCCAGCTTGCTAGGTCGGTCAGTCGCAAATTTAGGACAGAAAAATCCGACCAAGGAAGTCGTCCCTCTGGCGTACAATGTTGATTCATTATATTGTGAATGAAAAGGCCAGATTCTCCCTAACCTATGTAAACGAATAGTTATGGAGCTATCGATAATCAGCTATTACGGTCATAAGTCAGGATCTATAAATAAATACGACAGCACAGAACAAATAAGACAACAGAAAAACAAAAATATACAGATATATTTGGTATGGAAATTGGATGATTTAAAAGTGACTCAATTTGTGTATCTTTGAAAAAAAAAACACTTGTGTTTGTTCTTGTGAGTGACAGTTGTTTAAGGCGGCTTTTTTATATTTTAATGGCCTGGACTTCCAGGTGGACCCAACCTAAAACGAGTACCTGGAAATGTCTGAGGAAGTAAAGGCGGCCGGTGCAATACCAACCACATCACACTCCTAGTGCAGATCTGTTTAAACACTATGAGTCTACCACCACATGCCCAATGTGCTTCAGACATGAAGAAGAGTTCTTACTAGCTCTAGAAAAAAGTCACCCCCATCCCTTTACACGGAAGCCCTTTCAGTGACTAGACTACTGAATGCCGATACACAGGATTTAAAGAGTTGAACCTCACTGTCTTTCAGAGGGTTACCAACCAATCATATACCCAATAGCCGGCACGTTGCTGGAATCGTTAAGTGGCTGCTAGGACAATACCATGAGCGCGGTCAGACGAGGGATGGACGCCTGCACGCGCTGTTCGCTAGGACCCGGAAAGACTGTCCTCTATTCCTCCATGAATTTAGGCGTACACTGTACAAAGGTCCTAAATTCACAGACCCACAGACAGTTTCTTTTAAGGGATATTGATTTTGTTTTCTAGGTGTGAGCCGGAGTGGACCGATCGCGGTTGTGTAATCATCAGGAGGCTACGTTAATAATCTAATGAGCACGGTTCGACGCCTGAGCTCGTCGTCCTCTAAGAGAGGGAAAAACGTAACTACCTATTTCTCCGTGCATTCAGGTTAGAAAATGAGATACTCTGTCACATCCTAGACCAATCTGAGGGTGCTAACGTTTCACAAGCCCACATAAGACTCCTGTTACATTACGTGCTTTTTTAAAACATACCACCTGCTACTTCTTTCTTTCGCTCTGTTTCTTCTACAGGCTGTGGCGTGGGAAGAGCAGAAGCTTCACGACAGTGACCGACTCTATACTTACCTAGATCTCTTCAAGGAGTGGCTGACCACACAGACAACGTTGATTTTCTCCTTTCACTGGTAAGCTTTCAGTTGTTTGTTTCATGTTGATTCGTAATCCCGCACATCACGTTCGAAAAACAGCTGCGTGCGATTTGGCAGCAGACCGCTTTGCGTTGGTTGCCATACAATGGTATGAGTGCCAGTCGTTCAGAAAGCAATGGCAAATTAATAAGCATAAACTTGCCAAGAAATAACACACAGCCAAAAAATGATGGGGTTGACTAGCACGTCCTATAAAGGAAATGCGACTAACTAACCACGAAACAAAACAAGTAACACGATGACTCTAACATGGCGATATATCGTCCTTCTGTCGAAATAGAAGGTCACATTTGGCGGTATATTATCCTTCGACACTGAATCAGTAAAAAACAAAGAAATAAGCAACAGCTGTATACTAGTCCTTGGATTTAGTCATTTGACCCACGGTAAGTTAAAACAACAACTGTACACTAGTCCCTGGATTGGATCAATTGACCCATGGTAAGTTAACACAAAACTGTATACTAGTCCTTGGACTGGATCAATTGACCCATGATAAGTTAAAACAACAACTGTATACTAGTCCTTGGATTCAATCAATTGACCCATGGCATTCTGTTCTATTGCAGGTTCTGCCTGTCGCTGGTGCATTACGGGATGTCTTTCGGTGTGTCCAGCATGGCCGCCAGCCTCCCCGTGAACATCTTTCTCTTGGCAGTTGTTGAGATTCCAGCCAAGCTGGCAACTTTCTACTTTGATCAGAAGTACGGATATTTCTTTCATGAACCTCATATACGAGTTATTAAACCAAAGGATAGACATATTTCCAACATAAAGTTAAAACAAAAGTCATGGTCAGAATAACAGACAAACAATAGAAATGGTAGTTACAAAGAAAATATTTCGTCCTGAAAAGTGAAGTGGAATTGGCCTAAAACAAGTCAACATACTTAAGTATGTTGGTGCTTTGATAACAGAAAATGGAGCTATATTAAGGAAGTTGAAAGAAAAAGCAGCATTTGAAATGGTGACGAATGTACTATATAATATGTATTTATCAGTCGAGGTGAAGAAGGAGTTCTAAATAGCATTGATAACATCAGATGGAAGATGTTTAAACAGAGATTACGAGCAGAATAGAGCAAACAAAGGCCGCATTTCAGAAAATGAAGAGTATCTTGTGCAATAAGTCATTATCACTGAGTGTAAGAAAGAGAGTGCTGAAATGCTATGTAGAACCAGTTTTGCTGTATGGCAGTGAATCATGGAATGTAAATGAATAAATTAAGAAGAAATTAGAAGCAATAGAGATGTGGTTCCTGAGATGAATGTTGCGAATTCCTTGGACTGCCAGAGTAACAAACAACGATTGCCTGAAACAGGCTAATGAAACTAAAACACTATATACAACAATAAGAAAGAGACAAACAGCTTTCTTTGGTCATGTAATGAGAAGAGAGGCATTGGAGAACATAGTGACAACTGGAAAGATCGAGGGGAAGAGAGGCAGAGGCAGACCAAGAGAAATGATGCTTTATGGATTGAGACGGTGGCATGGAGAAATATCATCAGCAGAGTTGATCCAGAACACCAAAGACCGAATGTCTCTTCTCATCACATGACCAAAGAAAGCTGGTTGTCTCATTCTTATTATTGAATATACAGTTCTAGTTTTCAGGCCTTTTTCAGGCAGTCGTTGTTAGTTACTCTGGCAGTCCAAGTAATTCGCAACATTCCTCTCAGGAATTACATCTCTGTCGACCTCAAATTCTTCCTAATTTATTCATTTACATTCCAAGATTCACTGCCATACAGCAAAACAGGTCCTACATATCATTTCAGCACTTTCTTACATTCAATTATAGTGACGTATTGCATATTATACCTGTCATTTTCTGAAATACAGTTTTGGTTGCCCTATTCTGTTCTAAATCTCTGTTGTGCATCTTCCATTTAAAGTTATATGTGCCCCTAGGCATTTAAATGACATTTATGCTAGTGCGAGGAAATGTGATCTAAAGACTAAATGTCATGGCAGGGCAGACCAGGCCCTAAGCCTTGGTAGGCAACTGGTCTAGGATGGAAGCTCCGATAGGCGGACAGTAGAGTATTGCTTTGCTGATCTGGCAGCTTCTGCAGCTTGTCTAGTTCCAGATGTATTGCTGTTACCTTTCCTCTGGAGTAAACTAGACAGGCTGAGAGAGGGATCATGCTGCATGGGCAACACATGGTCTCTAAATTCAGCCCAGGCTTTGTGTTATGGAGAGGTATAACTGCATTTTACACACTATCGTTTGTTAAGACGGCAAGGTGCCAGTCATCATCAGGCATTTAAAATCATCCATTGGGTAAGAACGTTCCATTTTATTTCCATTTCTTCTTCTAATAGTTATATACAATGTTCTACTTTCATTATCCTTTCCCATGCACTCATTATAATGACCATTAATCATAATGTGCTGCTCCTATTAATGCCCATAGAATCGGCCGGAGATGGACATCGATACTTGCTGTAACATTTTCCTGCGTTCCAATCTTTGCCTGCCTCATTGTCCAGATTTACGGTAAGTCTGAGTGACAGGCTAGGGTACACTATTCAGGCCAGGTTCCATATACAAGTTCTCTTAAGTATGACACACGTGTCGCATGAAACAGTACGCTACATTTATATTTATCAAATGTAACAGATTAAATGCGAGAGCTATTGGAAAGTTGAATCATTAAATACGAGCGCTATTGTAAAGCCGGTCTCCCTGGCCAAGGTGTTAGCGGCGTTGATCGTAATCCCGTATATCCACGTGGGGAAAACAGCTGTGCGAGATTCGGCAGCGGATCGCGCCGCGCTGGTAACTTAGGGATATGTGTAAAGTTAAAGCATTTAATACGAGAGCTATTGTAAAGTTAAAGCATTAAATACGAGAGCTATTGTAACGTTGAAGCCCCGTGGCGAAGGTGTTACGGACGCAGTACGAAACACAGATGCGGGCAATTTGGCAGCAGATCGCCTTGCGTTGTTTTTTTTAATGAAATGGTATGGGCGTCGGTCGTTCAGAAATCAATGGCAAACTACTGAACGTAAACTTGCCCAGGAATCATCAACAGCCAAAAAAATTTGGGGTTGACTGCTACGTCCTGTAAAGAATATGTGACTGATATATTCGCCTGTTTATTTCTGCTATGTGGTACTATCAGCTGACTGATATATTCATCTGTTTATTTCTAATATTTGGCACTATCAGCTGACTGATATATTCGCCTGTTTATTTCTGCTACCTGACACTATCACCTGACTGATATATTCGCCTGCTTACTTCTGCTACGTGGTACTATCAGCTCCACTCATGCCTGCGATCAGCAAAGATGTTTTATATTTCCAGGACCGGAGACATCAAGAGCAGCAATAATTACTGCCTTTTACGTGCTGGCTAGAATCGGCACTGCAGCTGCCTGGGCGGTAGCGGAAACCTGGTGTTCAGAGTTTTATCCTACAGTAACCAGGTCAGTTTTTGATGTGGACAGTATCATGCAGACTTAATAATTCCTTCATTCGTAGTTAATCTCTCTCTCTCTCTCTCTCTCTCTCTCTCTCTCTCTCTCTCTCTCTCTCTCTCTCTCTCTCTCTCTCTCTCTCTGTCTCTCTCTCATCAGGTTTCCTGAACAGTTCGGGTGACTTGTTCTCGATAACGCTCCACAGAGAGGTTTAAGATCTGAATTTGCGCGTCACGGTCAGAAATACGCGCCAGAAAGCACACTTGCAGAACGTGTATATTGGCACATTCTGCTTTATAATTAAAAAATTTCTGATATTATTTGAGCACCGGTGGTGTAGTGGCATTACACGATCGGGTAGTAACATGGGGGTGGAATCTCCATCGGTGCCTTTTTTTTTTTTTTTTTTTTTTTTTTAAATTGTTATGTTATGTTGATTGGTGTATCAAAAGTATCATGTATAAATTTAATGGTAATAATAATTAAAAAAGAAGAAGAAGAAGAAATATTCGATATAGCCCTCTTATTTCCTGAATTTTATAGTTGCGATCGTTTTAGGATGCATCAGAACATTTTGAGAGGAGAAGATGGGTCAGAATGCCAGAGGAAAAGTCAGACTCGCGTAGATTTATAAATACATTAGATCGGGAGTGCAGGAACTGGCCCGCAGACTGCACTGAAAGGAAGGTGCAACAGTTGATTAATGATAATTCTCTCTCTCTCTCTACCCCCCCCCCCCCCCCCCCCCCCCCCCCCAAGCCGTGTCTGGGGGAAAAGGTGGAAACATGTTTAAAATCAGAGAGAATCGACTTAATTGCACCGGATGTGATCCCATATGGCTCGGTCTCTTTACGTAGGGCGTCCTGCCGAAAGTGTCATACAAAGTACGAACTCCGAAGCCCCAGCGACGACCCCCGTCTTTTCACTCGTGAACCGATGATGTACTCCGGAATCGAACCCACAACCTTCGGAGCGTGAGGCAGAAGGCGTAACCACGTTTCTGCGGAGACTCCCATAGCTGTTTGAAAACTTCATGACAACTCGACAGTTTGATGGGAAAAAAGCAAGGGGAAGACCTTGTTAAAGAATTAGAAGACGCAATGGCTAAAACGCTTGCCTGCCGTTGGGTTGATAATATATTCGAAGCCTCCTCTAGGTGGATGTTTGTAAATTGAACTTGGCTCTCAGGTCGTTAGTTAGTTGCATATCCTTTACACGACGTCGCAGTCAACCCCCAGTATATTTAACTGTTTGTGATTTTGTCAAGTTTACGTTCAATAGTTTGTCTTCGCTTACTGAACGACCTGAACTTATTGTATGAAAAGCAGCGCAATACGGTCTGTCCCGAATCTACCGCAGCTGTGTTTCGAACGCGGTATGCGGAATTGCGAATTGCGTTCGTAAGCCCCTTGCCACCACGTCGACTTACACAGCATCAACTGGGTACCAGGAGATTTCTGTGGAAGGTAAGGCTACCGGTGTGGTAATGAGCACAATATCTATCGTGTGTCGATGTTGTATAACCTCTGGGGCTAGCACCTTATACCCTAGGAATCCGCGGTAATGAGGTGGGTAACACGTTTGCCAACGGGGCCGATGGTCAAGTGTTCGAGTCCTCATCGAGGTAGACTGTTTAAACTTGATTGGGGTACCAGTTTGATCCAGCAAATGTTGGGTGTCAGGAAATTTCATGGGAAGTAAAAAAACGCTAGGTGTGACTTTGAGCACATCAGCCATCGGGTGCAGAATTGTATGCTTTACATTTTGGCCTAGCACGGCATATAGAATACGACTCACGGCGTAAAAAAAAATTGTCTTTTACGTGTCTTTTTATTTTTTTACAGTGTTCAATCTTTCATAGTTATTATTTATTTTGGTGTTTCTATTGATACCCCATTGCAGCAAAATTTCATTGTGGAGACGGCACCTGACTGATTGTTAAATGATTGATACCCTGATTTATGTGTCCTTTATTAACTATAGAACTATTACCGGTTCTGTGGCAAAGGCGTTACAAATGCAGTACGCAAGCCCGCATACCGCGTTAAAAAACACAGCTGCGGGCGATTTGAAAGCAAACCGCCTTGCGTTGGTTTCCCATACAATGGTATGGGTGCCGGTCGTTCAAAAAGCAATGGCAAACTACTGAACGTAAGCTTGCCCAGGAATCACAAATAGCCAACAAATGCTAGAGATGACTGCTGCGTACTGTAAATGAAAGGCAAGTAACTTTCCCCATTAGATTCTGTCATGAATATCTAGCAGTATATGTCAAACAATTACATAATCTACAGGTGCCTTGGCTTTGGGTTGCTGACCTCCGCAGCCAGCTTAGGGAGCCTGATCATGCCCTTTGTTGTCAACCTGGTGAGTATGTGATAGATTTGAGTTTATTTTCCCGGGTTATCCGAGTAACTGGATTTTGTCACCATTTACCTTTAAGTAACTTTTCAAAGTTAGTTGCATATCCTACACAGGACGTCGCAGTCAATCTAAGCATTTTTTGGCTGTTTGTGATTTCTTGGCAGGTTTACGTTCAGTAGTTTGCCATTGCTTTCTGAACGGTCGGCACTTATACCTTTGTATGGAAACCTACGCCAGGCAGCTGCTGCCACATCGCCCGCAGATGTGTTTCGAACGCGGTATGCGGGATTACGAATTCCGTTCGTAACCCTATCGGCACGGACCTGGCTCTAATCAAAGCACATAGTATATTTTTTTTTCACCAATGACCTTTAAGTAACTCATAAAAGCGTATATTTATATTTTTATCACAATAGACCTGTAAGTAACTCATACAAATATTTATACGTATTTTTTTACAATATACTTTAAAATAACTTATAAAAAAGCACATTTCTTAAATAAAAACTCACGTATTGTTTGGCGCGCACAGAAGTAGGAGTAAGAAATTGAGACCATAGGACGCACTTTTTTTTTTTTTTTTGGTTGCGTATCCCTTACGGGACATTGCAGTCAACACCAGCATTTTTCAGCTGCTGTTGATGTACTGAAATGTTACGTTCAGTAGTTTGCCATTGATTTCTGAACGACCGGCTCCCATACCAGCACGTTATAACACAACACAACACGGTCTGCTGCACAAATCGGTCGCGGCTGAGCTTCGAACGTCTTGTACCCGGCTCGCACTAGACAACATAAAAATTGAAAGCTATAGTTGCCGACCGGGATCTGAACCTGTCACCTCCAAATGGCAAAAGCGCCTCGCTGCAGGAACAAGTGTGCTTCGACATGAAACAACATGAACCCACAACTATGGAATATGGACATAATTCGGATCTAACCATTGAAATAGTACCATAGGTCTCATAATTTTATATTAAACCGGCATATATCAAATAACAAACACACCAGACCGTAATTCTGTGTCCAGTATAGTATTTTTTCACAATAGACCTTAAAATACCTCATAAGTATATACAGTCAAACCTAGGTTTTCGTTGTCTTCGGTTTACGTCGACTTCAGTTTTCGTCGATTTTCTTTCCGCTAAAAATTTGTCTCGGTTTTCGTCGACTGCCTCGGATTTCGTCGGTGTGCCTATGGGACCTCGCTATTAATTTTGTGAAAAGGAACTCACACGTTCTTCTGTTCAGTTTGGCGTTGTTTCTCGTTGTGTGAGCATTACTTGCTATTAAGTAATATCTTTCCTGTTAACTTCTTCATGGGACCAAAACAAGTTTCCAGAGCCAACAGCCCTTGGAAGAAGAAGGCCAGGAACACGATCGAGTTGAAGAAGGAAATCATTGAAACATACGAAAGCGGCATGTAGGGGAAGTCGCCATCCGTGATAAGTTCCACCATTGTGGTGAAAAAGGAAGCAATAAAGGAGGTTAATGTAGCGAAAGGCGTGAATGTGCTAACGTAACAGAGATTGCAAACATATGAAGATGTCGAACAGTTATTATTAATTTGGATAAATCAAAACCAGTTAGAAGGTTTGAAAAATTCAAGACGTTTCACTGGCAAACATAATGTTACTAATGCACGGCGAAGGCGCGAGTTCGGACTAGTCTGGGGCAGAAAAAATAGTATTAACCACTATATTTATTCTCTATAAAATGTGTCTTTGGTATGTATATTGGAGTGTCTAGAACGAATTAATTGGATTTACATTTATTCATATGGAATTAATTGCCTCGGTTTTCGTCGGTTTCGGATTTGACCGATTGTTTGCGGACGAAATATCGACGAAAACCGAGGTTTGACTGTATTTTGACGCATTTCTTTCTTCACAATCGACCTTTAAATGATTCATAAACGAATATATTACAAGTGTCTTTCCACCACAGACCTTTAATTAACTAATAAAAGCATATATTTATACATATACTTATAAGAGTCATATATTATATGTATAATTATCTTCTTATTACGCCCTTAACCCCTCATTTGGGCATATTCCCCCAATCAACTCACCCCAAGCTGTCCTATATTTGGTTATCCTATACAGCTTCGTTCGTGTCTTCCCCTGTTGTCCATTTCAGTCTCTGTTTCTCTAATCCACGTGTTTTTATGTCTTCCTCTTTTTCGTTTGCTCTGTGGATTCCAGATTAAGTGTTTTCTATTTATACTGTACCCCGGTTTTCTCAATGTATGGCCTATCCAGTGTCGATGTCTTTTCTTCACCTCTAGATTCATTGATGTTTGTGTAGTTCCGTCCATGCGCTCCTCTTCTGTCACACCATGTTGGACCTTCTATTTTACGCAGGCCCCATTTAATGACATCGACATGATAACGTCAACGATTATGATGATGATGATAAAGACAATGATGATAACGATGATGATGAAGAGGTTGTATATTCAAGAATACAATCTAATTGTCTCTCTGTCTACATATCCACCATCTATCTATCTATCTATCCATTCATCCAGCCAGCCACCCTGTCTATCTATCTGCCTGTCTATCTACATATTTACCTACCTACTGATTCGTCATCCACATGCCACCCTTCCACAACCAACCTACCTACCTACCTACCTACCAATCCACCACCTACCTGCCTATCTACCAATCCACCACATACCTACTAATCCACCACCTGCCTACCTTCCACCATCTACCTTCCTATCCACTATCTACCTGCCTATCTACCAATCCACAACATACCTACCTTCCACCATCTACCTTCCTATCCACTATCTACATACCTATCCACCACATATATACCCGGATTTTCTACACATTAAACACTCAGACAAACACTATATACATACACTGTTTCATCTGTACCAGGAAGACTTCTCGCCAGTGTCATTCGGCGTCATGGGGTGCCTTCTTCTTGCAGACGCACTTCTATGCTACTTCACCCCAGAAACCAGAGACCTGGAACTTGCCGACACTCCGGTGCTCAGAATTTCTAAAATCCTCAAAGCTGCTTCTCAAAATATCATCGCCGAAGAGAGGAATAATGAACAACATAATGGTAGCGATACTGTAACCGACATTGAGAATAGCGAGCATACAGTTTCCAAACAGGGAACGAAGACTGTACTTGCAATTGTAGACGAGGAGATTTCAGACAACGAAACAAATGAAAACAGTTCGGATACAGTCAGTGAGATAGATACTGATATTGATCATCACAACGAAGAACACTCCTTGGAAGAGTCCGACACCAAGTGTAAGAAGGATACAACTCATAAAAAAGAACATGAAACCAAAGAGTCAAAATTTATCAAATATTTTATTAACCCCTCTCTCCGTCAAAGTCCAAAGATCAAAGACAAATCTGATAAAATGGAACATGAACTCGTCGAATCCAAATCTGGAAACCATTTAACGAATCCCTCCCCACGACCAAGCCCAGCGCCAAGTCCAAAGATCAAAGATAAGGCTTGTAGAAATGATCAAGAGACCGCAGAGACCAAATCTGGGAAACATCTAATGAACCCTTCCCCACGCCCAAGTCCAGCGCGAAGTCCCAAGATCAAAGATAAAGCTCATAGAAAGGAACACGAGGGCCTGGAGTCCCTATCTGGGAAACATCTAGTGAATCCTTCCCCACGCCCAAGTCCAGCCTCAAGCCCAGCATCAAGCCCGAAGATCAGGGCTAAAGCCCACCGAAAGGAACAAGAGGCCGCCGAGTTCAAATCTGAGAACCATTTAATGAGTCCCTCACCGCGACCAAGTCCAGCTCCAAGTCCCAAGATCAAAGACAAAGTTCGTAGAAAGGATCAGGACGCTCTGGAGTCCAAATCTGTGAAACACTTAATGACTCCTTCCCCACGCCCAAGCCCAGGTTCAAGTCCAGCCCCAAGCCCTAAAAGGAAAAGGCTGGAAAAGTTAAGGAATAGTGATCTCCTTCACGGAAAATCTAAATCAAAACCTAAAGATGATTCGCCTCCGTACATCGAGTCTTCGCAGAACAAGAACGTCAGGTTCTCAATATATTAATGAATGAAATTGCTCACGTGTTTAATTTCCTTTTCTACGTCTGTCTGTTATTTCTCAAATGGAACACAGTCTTTACTCGCGCCAAGCCCTTACAACTCCCGCCACATTCCTCTGTTACTTTCACACCCTCTCCACATCAGCCATCTCCAACTCCCCTCTAATTCTTACTTAGTTTCTTTTACTTCTTTTCTTCTTTCGATTCGATTATACCATTACCTCTACCCCGTTCAACCTCAAAGAGAAGTTATATTAGGGTACATCCCTGACTCAGATTAATAATCCTCTAACCGTGACAGTCACAAATAGGGTATTAATTTGAAGGTGATTGTTGTTCACAGAAGGTAATGGCGTTCTTCTTCTTTCTCCCGCTTCTTCTTCTTGTCCATGCCGTGTGCTGCCCACAGCCGTCTGCCCCGCATACTGCTAATCACCTCCAATACTGATATTGAAGTCGTGTAGCCGAAAGATTAAGAGCGTTTATTCTTAAAAACTTTCGGTGCGTCGATGGCAGGGTATAGAGTTCATATCTTCATACCCTACAACGGTCAGTTAAATGTAAAATTTGACTTCTCGTCCTTGAATCGGGAACGTACATTACAACTACCCCAGAAGTCGGAGTGGGTTCGCCTGATGGCGGTGAACACTGCTAACAGGGAAAACTAGCCCACATATAAAAATCAGTCCAATGTGAACGAAGCTTGAGTTCAAAGCAAGTGAGCAAAATAACATGCTGATGTTCATCCCTGCCATGATGTCAAACTGTCCATGCCATGATGTCAAACTGTCCATGCCGTGATGTAAAACTGTCCAGCCTCTTCTCTCTTGGTGTCTCCCTGCCATGATGTCAAACTGTCCAGCCTCTTCTCTCTTGGTGTCTCCCTGCCATGATGTCAAACTGTCCAGCCTCTTCTCCCTTGGTGTCTCTCTGCCATGATGTCAAACTGTCCAGCCTCTTCTCCCTTGGTGTCTCTCTGCCATGATGTCAAACTGTCCAGCCTCTTCTCCCTTGGTGTCTCTCTGCCATGATGTCAAACTGTCCAGCCTCTTCTCCCTTGGTGTCTCCCTGCCATGATGTCAAACTGTCCAGCCTCTTCTCCCTTGGTGTCTCCCTGCCATGATGTCAAACTGTCCAGCCTCTTCTCCCTTGGTGTCTCTCTGCCATGATGTCAAACTGTCCAGCCTCTTCTCCCTTGGTGTCTCTCTGCCATGATGTCAAACTGTCCAGCCTCTTCTCTCTTGGTGTCTCCCTGCCATGATGTCAAACTGTCCAGCCTCTTCTCTCTTGGTGTCTCCCTGCCATGATGTCAAACTGTCCAGCCTCTTCTCCCTTGGTGTCTCCCTGCCATGATGTCAAACTGTCCAGCCTCTTCTCTCTTGGTGTCTCTCTGTCATGAAGTCAAACTGTCCAGCCTCTTCTCTCTTGGTGTCTCCCTGCCATGATGTCAAACTGTCCAGCCTCTTCTCTCTTGGTGTCTCTCTGCCATGAAGTCAAACTGTCCAGCCTCTTCTCTCTTGGTGTCGCCCTGCCATGATGTCAAACTGTCCAGCCTCTTCTCCCTGCCATGATGTCAAACTGTCCTGCCTCTTCTCTCTTGGTGTCTCTCTGCCATGATGTCAAACTGTCCAGCCTCTTCTCTCTTGGTGTCTCCCTGCCGCTCCTCCCATACATTTTCCTGTTGTGAGCACATACTCCAGCTTCCCCTTTCTCATAACATGGCCAAAGAGTGTGGCCGGTCTGCTTCTGATGCGAGTTCACTTCTATCAAGGTTTTATCATTACTCCTTCTCTCTCCATGGTGTTAGCACCATTCTTGTATAAAACATGCTAAGAGGACTTTGACGTCAGTGAATCCACATCGCTGTCCAGGAAAGACTTGGGAGTAAGAATCGGCACGGCCAGACGCGAGAGGTACATCGGGAAGACAAGGCGCCTCATCAACCAACACAGAACTGGCACTATTAGCCACCGGATGCTGATGCATATGCTGGGGGGAGGATCTGAGCACCTATGGACATGTCCGGAGTGCAATGAAGATACCCCAACAGATAACTGATACTGTATAAAACAAATCCGCGTCCTATACATAATTCGTCACTTGTCTGCTAAATGTCTATGATTTGCTTCCCTACATCAGGGTTGGCTCATTATAATTTTTTAAAACTCGTTTCTGCTTCTTTATTGACACAATTCTTAGTTTACAATTACACTTTTTCAATCATCAGTCATGGAACTATCATAGTCCACCAATTATAATCGTCCAGTGACTAATCTGTGAGATTATGAGAAGTTGTAGTAGCAGAAGAAGAAGTAGGTGGAGAGGAGGAGGAGAAGAAGAAGAAGAAGAAGAGGAAGAAGAAGAAGAAGAAGAAGAAGAAGAAGAAGAAGAAATGAAGATGATGAAGATGATAAAGAGAAGAGGTAGAAGAAGAAGAAGAAGAAGAAGAAGAAGAAGAAGAAGAAGAAGAAGAAGAAGAAGAAGAAGAAGAAGAAGAAGAAGAAGAAAGAAAGAAGAAGAAGAAGAAGAAGAAGAAGAAGAAGAAGAAGAAGAAGAAAAAGAAGAAGAAAAAGAAGAAGAAGAAGAAGAAGAAGAAGAAGAAGAAGAAGAAGAAGAAGAAGAAGAAGAAGAAGAAGAAGAAGAAGAAGAAGAAAGAAAGAAAGAAGAAGAAGAAGAAGAAGAAGAAGAAGAAGAAGAAGAAGAAGAAGAAGAAGAAGAAGAAGAAGAAGAAGAAGAAGAAGAAGAAGAAGAAGAAGAAGAAGAAGAAAAAGAAGAAGAAGAAGAAGAAGAAGAGATAGACCAGCAGGAAGTGAAGGAAGTAAAAGAAAATAAACAGACTGCCAATTGTAATTAAACTGTTCAATGTAGAACATAAGGCTTCGCCTGCCCTTTTTCAGTCTCTGCATTGTGCGTTAACGTGATACATATACATTATTCAATTACACTTATACAGGAAATGTGTGTTCGATTGTATTGATTATCGCTGAATTAAACAAGACTATTATGATTATTCAGTGTTGTCTTGTAGTTTGAGTAAATATGGTCATGTGATCCGCTCGCAGTTTTGATCAAGGCAAACTTTATACATGGGTAATTGGAAACGTCTTGGGAAGTCAAGACGTCCGGCCTGATATTGACCACACCACCCTTAGAGTGTCACTGGGTTTGTAACAATATGGGGCTAGCACCACGTACCCAACACGTCCCAAGTCCCGTAAAAATGGTTCTTTACTTAATCTACACAGTTACATTATCACACCAGGGGGCTTCCAGTGAAAACCTTAACAGTGTGATAGACATTACAATAACCATGCCATTGTCTTGTAACCTGTCAATATTGTTGTTAATGATGTTAAGAGTGTTGAGCGCATGACATCACAGTGCAGACGAACATGGTGACTTCATAAGGACAGTTTAAAGAGGTCCATCCCACTTTTTACATGCATCAAAGAGGAGCAGCGTTGTTATCCGTTTTTTGATCAGTGAAGGGGTGAAGGCTATAGAAATTCATCAGCGAATGAAGGTCCATTACAGTGATGCATGTTTGTCAGTCCAGTAAGTGTATGAGTGGAGTAGGAAGTTTCAAAATGGCGTGACTTCTGTGAAGAGGTACAGCAGGTGGTGCATGAGTGGTTACACACACGACCAAGAGAAGTCTTTTCTACAGGATTCCAAGTACTTTATCAGCGCTGGATGACTTGCACTGACTGCAGTGGTGACTACATCGAAAAATGATACATTTGTTCTTTACTTGTTCAGAATATATTCACACACACACACAAAATGTCCGGGATACACCACAGACCAGTGTTTGTCCAGGATGCACCAAAGACTGGTGTTTGCAGGATGCACCAAAGACTAGTGGTATTTGCACAGGATACACCAAATACCGGTGTTTGCACAGGATGCACCAAAGACCAGTGTTTGCCCTGGATGCACCAAAGACCAGTGTTTGCACAGGATGCACCAAAGACTAGTGTTTGTCCAGGATGCATCAAAAACCAGAATGTCTGTCAATTGTATGGATACAGTTATCTGTCGTACTAATCTGCATGAAGGTGGGAAGAGGGCTAGCTTCAAATCCATTTGGTGAAATATTTTGAGGGTACTATTTTCTGAGGAATCTGGTGATGGCATTATCTCCCCTGATCTCTAAGAAGCAGACCGAATACCTGGTATCAGAAAAAAGGGCTGATAATTATAAAATTAGACAACCCATTTACACAACAACACATATTGGCAGCAAACAGCAGCCATAAGAAACAACAACCTGGTAGGAACATTTCAGTGTATACAGAAGGGCATAGACAACAATGAGATCTACAGAAAATATGTCCGGGATCATGTTTGGTAGATAAAATATAAATAACTTACGTTATGCTGATGACACCGTCTTGATAGCAACAAGTCAGAAGGATCTAAGGATAAGATAGATACAGTGGTTGTAGACAGTGAAAAAATGAGCCTTAGTGTGAATAATATAAAGATAGACGTCATGGTGATATCAAAGAAACAGAGTGTGCCTAAATGTGCAGTAAAAGTACAGGACGTTATTTTGGGGCAAGTGCAGAAATTCAGATATCTAGGCACATGGATAACATCGGATGGAAGATGTATCACTGAGATAAAGAACAGAATAGGACAAGCAAAAACTGCATTCTATAAAATGAAGAATGTTTTGTGCAATAAGCCTCTGTCCTTGAAAGTTAGAAAAAGAGTTCTTGCATGTTAAATAGACCAAATTTTAACATATGACTGCGAATCCTGGACAATTAGTAAACAGGCAAAAAAATCCATGTAAGCCATGGGGATGTGGTTGTATAGAAGAATGCTGAAAATTAATTGAACAGCCAAAATTAGCAAATCAGGACGTTTTCACCTTGGGTAGTGAGAGTGAACCACACCCGAGGTGTCTGGCACTCCCGTGTATTCTAGCCCCAGGGGTTGGATAGGAAGATACACATTTTTACTCTGTGGTTGATCTCATATTAGTTATTTATGTCTACAAGCCCCTCCAGATTCTAGACCCCCACTAACTACCTACTCCTGTGGAACAATGAACACTTAGGCATCGTCCGAGACCACACTCAATCATTATACAAAGAGCAAGTCAACTTACATAAAGTTTATTCTACCCTTGAGAATATAGAACTGAAATGAACATCCTGATAGAATAATCTATTTACACAAACAGAAGGTAGAGTAGAGACAGAATCAGAGATAATATTGTCATCATGGAGTGGAGAAGTAGATTGGATGCAGATGTCCTGTCCAGTCGGTCCGCCACTCACCCGGCTTCCTTCCAGTGAGATGACTAGAACCTTGGAGACCACTCCGTCCCCAAAGCGTGGATCCACAAAAATAGAGTCACTGCTGGACCTCACTCACTGGACCAACTGCATCTGTATCACTCTCCCGGAGTCACTGTTAATACACAGTTCTCTAACACCACTGGTTGGGAGACAATCCTCCTGGACTTGACTCCAAGTATTCGTGACTTCGATGAACCTAAGTAGTCACTGACCAATCAAATGGTCCATCAAGCATAGCACAGTCACACTGCTTAAAGAATATGTCAATTACCAATTCAATGGTCCCTTCCTCACATCACAGTAACACTGCTTAAAGAATATGTCAATGACCAATTCAATGGTCCCTTCCTCACATCACAGTAACACTGATTGAAGAATATGTCAAGGACCAATTCAATGGTCCCTTCCTCACATCACAGTAACACTGATTGAAGAATATGTCAAGGACCAATTCAATGGTCCCTCACAGTAACCTTGCTTGAAGAATGTCAATGACCAATTCAATGGTCCCTCACAGTAACACTGCTTGAAGCATCAGATATGGCAACTGAAATGTCCCTGAGTCCTACTCGAACACAGTTCATAATCTTCATACTGGGACAGTGCATTATTAGAATCAGACATCTATTTCATGGAAAACAATTCAGGTTGGACTATAATCAATTGTCCCTTCCACCTGGTAACTTGCATTTATTTCCACGTTTAGGCAGAACCACCGTAATAATATACGGACAGGTGTTTCCTTTCTTTGAGCAGGCTTGCTCAAAATGCTGAAATGTTCCTGGCTGAAATAGAATATCTTCTAACGTAGAAAACCATCACAAACCATCACGTCCCACACGTGCACATTCAGGGCACCTGGATTACTTGATGCAAACCTTCACGCATGGTGAATCACATTGGGTACATGGTGTGGTGGAGTCTGGCGTGATAAGTACAGAATTGAACCCTTCGCTATGTCACACGAAGTGGTTTCCTGCCAACGACAATTATAGTTGACTGGTTCCTCAACAGGCAAACTCCTGAAAAGGAAGAGCGACCGGTGAGAGTATACTGGCCCAAACATTAGTCCACATGCATCCTACCAATGACTACTCAACCCTCAGTCATGCTACTTAGTTATGCATATAACCAAAGCATTATCTCTATATGGAGAGTAGTAAAGCATGGGTTCAGGAATGTCAGCTGGCCTCACAGAACAGCCCGTCAAACAGAGTAAGAAATCAGAATGACGAGTCTGATCGTAGGTCTCACCTATCCCTAATCATCTACCAGTCGTCGCTAACGTCAGTAGTGATAGTAGGCTGTTATCATGGTTCTAATTTAATCGAACTAAACAATAAGGTAAAGAGTCCCTGGACTCGTTCCTAACATCATCAATGTTCATTAAGAAACATAATATTGATCAATATACCATCCCTCGGGATATAGGAATAGTACATGATCACATCCAATATGTACACAAGCCTGTTTGCTGGTGGGACCACCTGCCCACGCTATAGCAAACTCTTCTTATCAGACTCTTCCTTAGAGTCAAGAAGCCTTCTTGAGAATACATGTTCCCCACATGTTCCAAGGGTAATGTTCCAGTTCCGCCCTCTCAAGTGGGTTAGCCTTGGTCGGACCGAACTTCATCGTTGGTCTGGTTTACCAACCTATACTTTCATAACTTGCTTTCACATCCCCCATATTCTATATGTCCCCTGTCTCATACAGCCTCCTTGCATCCTTCCATACTTCCAGCACCTTAGCATTCACTCGCACTAGCGCCAGTATGAAAGAAACAGGATAGCTTAGACAAGAATTCAGAACGCATGTTTATATCGCGACGGCACGCAGTGTTATCTCGCGTCGATCTATTCGGCGTTCGGAATTACTCCAGGAAGTATCACATGCCATGACCTAATATATATACACAATGTCACATCATATATATATATATCACCAAAGCAGACTTACCTTACCACAGAAATCCGGTGTTCCACACAATGAATTCACTATTAAGTTACTACACAATAGTTACATCATTCCTGGTGGCACAGAACTACGGTCTTCCTTTACTTAGTAACTAAGCACAATTTTGTCTGAATCTCCACCTACCAACTTACCTGGTCTTCTAACCGTTCTTCTGGCTTCAGCAACTGACTTACATAAATCTAAGTTTCTATCAGGCACAAGTAACTATGTTTTATTCTAACACAGCAACCTAATAGATGCAACGATTTACAATATATGGTAAATATAATTTACATCCATATAGCCCCATCGCCTTCCTGCGTTACCAACAGCTGATTCGCGAACACGCCGTAAACAAACACACGATTAGCCATCAACCGAGTTATCGATCGGTTTGCTGATTAGTATGCAAGGACATCCGCATAGGTAATGAGGTTAGAACAATGGCGTGTGGTCCACACTTACAAAGTTAAATGATTTAAACAAATATGTACCTGAATGTTAAGAACCAGATTTCCAGTCAGCTTCAGAACTGTTCAAGGGCTTCTCAGCTTCCTTTCCATAACAGTCAGCCGAATCATGGTTGAGGTGAGACGCCACACAAACTTGGCTCACAAGGCCTGCGTCTGCTCTCTCCGAGCAAAGTAGAAGTGAATGAAAGGTTTAGCCAATTTCCCCCCTCGGGCCAACTCAATGCGCACGAGAAGATAGTGCTTCTTGAGAAAAGACACTTTCTCTGGAAGCCGTCATTCCCCGCCTAGAATTTCTAGATCTCTCTGCACGAGAATTTAGTGTGATACCCAGCCTCACGGGTCACTCAAATTCCGGTGTTTCGAGAAGATTCTAGATAGTAATTCCTCCATCGGCTTCCCTCAGTCTATTTTTAGCTGGGAAAGTCCCCCGATGACGCGCCAAAATAGTGCGGGATCTTTACAACCCAAGACAGATAAACGCGTTTCGTCACAGAAGCTGAGTCACAAAGACAACATTTCACAAACATCAAAAAGTGGCAGTCATAATTTTTTGGCCATGTTATAAGAATACAATAACTGAAACTTGTTGTGACAACCAGAAAGATTTGTGGAAAGAGAGAGAAGATTCTTGACAGTCTTCCACTCACGAAAGGGAGTCAACACAAGAATTGAACCATTACATTGGAGATTGCAATTTTTGGAGAAGCGTGATCGCCCATGCTAGCCATCAAGGCACTGGATGATTTACAAAAGAATGTATGTGTTAGAGAATAATGGCAATACTAGTACCTATATATCATGTATTAGAGGGAGATGGCAAACCTAGTTCCAATACATTATGTGTTGGAGAGAGATAGCAAATCTAGTTCCCACATATGCCATGTTGGAGAGACATGGAAAACCTAGTTCCCATATATGCCAGTTTCAAGTCAGATACATCAACCAAGAAGCACAAATAACTCAATTTCAGTGTGTATGGGAACTAGGTTTGCCATCTCTCTCCAACATATAATATATTGGAACTAGGTTTGCCATCTCTCTCCAACATATAATATATTGGAACTAGGTTTGCCATCTCTCTCTAACACATACTATATTGGAACTAGGTTTGCCATCTCTCTCCAACACATAATATATTGGAACTAGGTTTGCCATCTCTCTCCAACACATAATATATTGGAACTAGGTTTGCCATCTCTCTCCAACACATACTATATTGGAACTAGGTTTGCCATCTCTCTCCAACACATACTATATTGGAACTAGGTTTGCCATCTCTCTCCAACACATACTATATTGGAACTAGGTTTGCCATCTCTCTCCAACACATACTATATTGGAACTAGGTTTGCCATCTCTCTCCAACACACTATATTGGAACTAGGTTTGCCATCTCTCTCCAACACATAATATATTGGAACTAGGTTTGCCATCTCTCTCCAATACTATATTGGAACTAGGTTTGCCATCTCTCTCCAACACATAATATATTGGAACTAGGTTTGCCATCTCTCTCCAACACATAATATATTGGAACTAGGTTTGCCATCTCTCTCCAACACATACTATATTATATCTAGGTTTGCCATCTCTCTCCAACACATAATATATTGGAACTAGGTTTGCCATCTCTCTCCAACACATACTATATTGGAACTAGGTTTGCCATCTCTCTCCAACACATACTATATGGGAACTAGGTTTGCCATCTCTCTCCAACATATAATATATTGGAACTATGCTACCAGCATCGTTTTCAGCCTAAACAAAAGATTAAAAAGAAGTAGAATCCACATGTTGCATGCTCAGAGTCTATGACTAAAAGATGATTACATTTATCAGGCAAGTGACAAGATTCACAACATTATAGTTCATTCAGCATGTGCCATGCCGATATGCCTCGGTGGTCACGGTTCCCCATCTAAGAAAATCACCAGCCTTAGATCAGGTCCGTGTTCTTGTTCTGATTATTCCATGTGATCAAGCCACCCAGAAGTTTATCTCACTGCCATCCTTATGATCTTTTCTCATCAATTTTGCTATTGTAATATCAAACATAATTATAAATGTTATCACTGCCATTTGCCCAAACTCATCAGATTGCAAACGTAAACAAACAAAGCTGCAGGTTAAATAATTAATTCCACTTCAGAATTTATTCCACAAAAAATGTTATATTAATATGAATAAATCCGTTTTATGATCATTTCCTCTTTCATATAATTGTGCAAACTCTTTATTTTGAGGCTCTTCAAAATGGCAATCCATAACTTTAAATTGTAACCTTATATATTTCTAACACTGACTCTCTCTCTCTCTCTCTCTTTCTCTCACTCTTTACATTTCTACATCTCATCAGAGGTTATCACATACTCCTCACTTATCACATTCAACATGTTCTTATTTCACCATTATTATGTTATCCGTAGAAGAGCCTTTTTTTAAAGGGTATCTTATTTATCTCATTATTGCTTGACACAAAGCCCAGTTACATTTTTTCTCTGCCACACTATGTTTTAGATGTCACACACATTCTGGACCAAAAACTATTTTCATCACATTCGTTGAAGACAGCACACTGGAACATTCCGGCAAGACAGATCCTGTTGATTCTTCTAAATAAAAAATGCAGATCTCAAGGATAAATCTGGGGACAAAACCAAATTAACATATTATTTTTTCCTGCTCTGAACTCAAGTTTAGTGCTTATGTGCTACGTCTAGTAGCACTGGACTGAATTTTGTGTGTGAATTAACTTTCCCTATTACCAGTGTCCCTCGCCATCAGGCGAACCCACTCAGACTTTATAGTTACTTGTAATTTACGTCCCCAACTCAAGGATGAGAAGCCAACATTTTAGTCCAACTGACTGGTGTAAGGGTTGAACCTCCTACCTCATCATAGCACAGCGGATGTTTAAGAACAAGTGCTCTTATCCATTTGGCCATGCTAACCTCTAATATATAATTTCATGAGCCAGCCGTGAGATTAAATTGACACAAAAAATCTACAAGCAATAGGTCGGACACTGTGTTGGCTGGCATATGTCGCTGCATCTTGCTAGGTGCATGCTGCACAGTTATATGAGGAGGCTTCAAATGAAAACCTTAAAAGTGTGATGGAAATTACAATAACCATGCCATTGTCTTGTAACCTGTCAATATTGTTGTTAAGGACGTCAAGAGTGTTAAGCATGTGACATCATGGTGCAGATGAACACAGTGATGTCATAAGGGCAGTTTAAAGATGACTGCCCCACTTCTGACATGCACCAGTCAAGGAAGTTTCAAAATAGCATGACTTCTGTGGCAGACTGTTCACGACTGGTTCAGGCGCACCGAGTAGTGACCCCAGATAATTTTTTTTTCTACAGGAATCCAAGCATTTTATTGGCACTATGGGACTTGCATTGAACACAATGGACACTACATCGAAAAATGATACATTTGTTCTTTCTTTAACGTTTCAAAATATATTCTCTCTCTCTTTCTCTCACTCACTCACTCACTCACTCTCTCTCTCTCTCACTCACTCTCTCTCTCGCACACGCATGCAGGCACACATGCACACACGCATGCAGGCACACATGCACACACGCATGCACACACATTTAAGGTTTTCATTTGAAGCCCCCTCGTATCATATGTAGTGATGAATCACATTCTGGCTGAGATACATAAAACACACAGTCTTTCATACTGTTTGAATGTCAAGCACATATAGAGAATCACTTCATACGACTTATAACCTTGCAGTTACCTGATGAAAGTGTGCGACTCTGGCCAGACATGTGAATCCACAACAAGGATGAAATGAACACACAAACAACCAATCAGAAATTAACACAAAGACAACCAATCAGAATACAGGAAGCGAAAATTTGCAGCCCTATCTACACAAGCAGAGACAGGAACACCATAGGGGCTCCAATTATAACCGGCAGAAAATTTGACGGTTGAACGGGGTCGCAACAGCTTTCCTTAAAACAAACGAAAGAACGAACAAACAAACTTGACAAGATGCAGTGAAATATGCCAGGCACACATTATGCAAGCTATTGTTTGTGGCTTCTTCATTTAAATACACTAAGGAAATACATTGCTTAAATACACTATTGGGAATACATTGTTGTATGACACTAGGGGAATACATTGTTTTGAGTAAAGCAATTAAAAAATATAGTGAATAAATTAAAAAAAATTAAGTTGCATGTCATTCACAGGATGTAGCAGTCAACCCCAGCATTTTCGCTGTTCGTGATTCCTGGGCAAATTTTACGTTCAGTAGTTTGCCATTGCTTTCTGAACGACCGGCTCCTATACCTTTTTCGAAAAAACCAGCACCGCTGTGTTTAGAACCCAGGGATACGGGCTCACAAACCGCGTTCGCAAGCCCTTAGCCACAGAGATACGGGTTCCCAAATGTTTTACAGGAGAAAACAATATATGCAGGATCATTCATATGGCTATGCAACCTAATATAATTGTTATGGAGCTTGTTATATCTTATATATAAATTAGGATGTGCGTATCTCTGTATGTATTTATGTATCTCTGTCTGTATGTATGTCCTTTATGCGCTCGCGAACGGCCCATCCGATTGAGATGAAATTTTCTACACGCCTTCCTTTCATTCCAGAGATGCCAACTGTCGTAGTTTTTTTTTCTTCTTCCTCCTCCTCCCTCCTCCTCCCTTTACCTCCCCCTCCTTCCTCCTCCCTTCTCCTCCTCTTCCTCCTCCCTTTCCTTCCTCCTCCTCCTCCCTCTACCTCCTCCTCCCCCTACCTCTTTCCTCCTACCTCCTCCTCCTCTTCCACCTCCCTTTCCTTCCTCTCCCTCCTTCCTCCTCCTCCTCTCCCTCCTCCATCCTCCTCCTCCCTCTCCCTCCTCCTCCTCCCTCCACCTCTTCCTCCTCCCTCTTCCTTCCTCCTCCCTCCTTCCTCCTCCTCCTTCTCCCTCTGCCTCCTCCTCTCCCCTCCTCCTCCTTCCTCCTCCCTCTTCCTCCTCCTCCCTCTTCCTCCCTCTCCCTCCTCCATCCTCCTCCTCCCTCTTCCTCCTCCCTCCTCATCCTCCCTCTACCTCCTCCCTCCTCCTCCTTCCTCCACATCCCTCCTCCTCCTCTCCCCTCCTCCTCCTACCCTCTTCCTCTTCCCCTCCCCCTCCTCCCTCTACCTCCTCCTTCTTCCATCCTCCTCCTCCTCCCTCTTCCTCTTCCTCCTACCTCCTCACTTCTCCTCCTCCCTTTTCCTTTCTCCTACTCCTCCCTCTACCTCCTCCTCCGTCCTCCACATCCCTCCTCTTCCTCCTCCCTCTACCTCCTCATCATTCCTCCTCCTACTCCTCCCCCTCCTTCTCCTCCCTCCTCCTTCTACCTCTTCCTCTCTCCACCTCCTCTCTCCTCCTCATCCTTCTTCCTCCTCCCTCCTCCTCACCCTCCCTCCTCCTCTTCCCTCCCCTCCTCCTTCCTCTTCCTCCCTCCTCCTCCTCCTCCTGCGTTCTCATCCTCCCTCCTCCTCCTTCTTCCTCCTCCCTCCTCCTCCCTCCTCCTCTCTCCTCCTCTTCCCTCCCCCTCCTCCTCCTCCCTCTTCCTCCCTCCTCCTCCATTCTTCTCCTCCTCTCCCCTCCTCCTCCTCCTACCCTCTTCCCCTTCTCCCTCTCCCTCCTCCTCCTTCCTCCTTCTCCCTCTGCCTCCTTCCCCCTCCCTCCTCCTCCATTCTCCTCTCTCCCTCCTCCTCCCTCCTCTTCTTCTCTCCTCCTCCCTCCTTCTCCCTCCTCCTCCTCCCTCTACCTCCTCCTCCCCCTCCTCCTCCCTCTTCCCTCCTCCTCCTCCTCCCTCTTCCTCCTCCTTCTTCCCTCCCCCTCCTCCTCCCTCTTCCTCCCTCCTCCTCCCTCCTTCTCCATTCTTCTCCTCCTCCTCCTACCCTCTTCCTCTTCCCCTCCTCCCTCTCCCTCCTCCCTCTTCCTCCTCCTCCTCCCTCTCCCTCCTCCCTCTTCCTGCTCCCTCTTCCTCCCTCCTCCTCCTTCCTCCTTCTCCCTCTGCCTCCTCCCTCCTCCTCCCTCCCTCCTTCTCCCTCTCCTCCTCCTCCTCCTCCCTCCTCTTCTTCTCTCCTCCTCCCTCCTTCTCCCTCCTCCTTCTCCCTCTACCTCCTCCTCCCTCTACCTCCTCCTCCCTTCACATTCCTCCTCCTCCCTCTTTCTCCTCCTCCCTCTCCTCCTCCTGCTCCCTCCTCCTCCCTCATCTTCCCTCCTCCTCCTCCCTCCTCCTCCTAATCCCTCCTATTCCTCCCTACTCCTCCTGTCTCCGCCCTCCTCCTCCCTCCTCCACCTCCCTCTTCCTCCTCCCTCCTCCATTTACTCAAGACAGACAGACAGTCAGACAGATAGTCGGGAACGGGATCTTATATGACTACTTATATGATTTAAATGAGATGCTCTCCACCATGGGCTGGACTGGGTCAGACAGACAGACAGATAGATAGATAGACAGACAGACAGACAGTCGGGAACGGGAACTTATATGACTACTTATATGAATTAAATGACATGCTCCCCATCAGGGTCTGGGCGAAGACGGGCTGGGTCAGACAGACAGACAGACAGACAGTCAGACAGACAGATAGTCGGTAACGGGAACGAGAACTTATATGACTACTTATATGAATTAAATGAGATGCTCCCCACCAGGGTCTGGGCGAAGCCGGGCAGGGTCAGCTAGTTGTTTATAAATAAACATACATGTATTGTTTGGCACAAGTAGAAGAAAGAAGTAGAGACAGTGAGGCGCTGTCATCATTTGGAGGTGGCAGGTACGAATCCTGGTCGGCAACTTTAGCTTAAAATTGTGATGTTGTCTAGTGTGGCCTCTAGCCTCTATTTCTATCTTTTACTTCTGAGAGGGCAAAACAATATATGTGTATTTATTTATTAACAGTATTTCTGACCTCAAAGGGTTCCCCAATTGATACTTCTATTGTTATATTGTTGAACTCTAGAAATATTGGCCCTTATTTAAAGCAGGGTTCTATGTGCTTGCTTGTATTCGCTGGCTGTGAACTCCAGCGTGACGTCATGTATGTCGGATGAATACATCCTGTTGTCCAACATCAGTGTGATGTCATACCGGACCTGAGGTTTGCGTGAGTATCCGTTGTCCCATGTCTGCCTTATTGGTGTGCAGACTGGTGGTTCCTCGCCATGCAGGCAGATACTCTCTGGCTTCGGAGGAATCATCGATCCTACTCATGTTAGCCAGGTCCCCGAAGGGACCTGTTGCCCAGGATGCACGGCGTGGATGTGTCAGCAGGTCTTGGCCAGTATAGATCCTGGCCCTGGTGCCTTGGAAACACCTCTGCGTCCCAGGGTTCTATGTGATCTAACTCCCGTTGCCTGGTAGAACTAAGATATCAATGCTAATAATCACACATCAGTGATGTGATGATGATACAAGTGATGTGATGATGATACAAGTGATACAATGATGATACAAGTGATACAATGATGATACAAGTGACATGATGATGATACAAGTGACGTTATGATGATACAAGTGATGTGATGTTGATACAAGTGATACAATGATGATACAAGTGATACAATGATGATACAAGTGACATGATGATGATACAAGTGACGTTATGATGATACAAGTGATGTGATGTTGATACAAGTGATACAATGATGATACAAGTGATACAATGATGATACAAGTGATACAATGGTGATACAAGTGATACAATGATGATACAAGTGATGTGATGATGATACAAGTGATACAATGATGATACAAGTGATGTGATGATGATACAAGTGATGTGATGATGATACAAGTGATGTGATGATGATACAAGTGATGTGATGTTAATACAAGTGACGTGATAATCATACAACTGATATGATGATCATACAAGTGATGTGATGAACATACAAGTGATGTGATGAACGTACAAGTCACATGACGATAATACAAATGGTATGATGATCATACAAGTGATGCGATGATCATACAAGTGATGTAAACATACAACTTTATTCACTCAGAAGATAACCCCTGAACATATATACTGACATCATCATCATGTAGCAGGTTCATTGCAGAACATCACTATCATCCCTTTTGAGGAATTTGAGCATGAGTCAGTAGCCACATGCAAAACACCTTTCTTTGTTGACCACATGGCCATAATTTAACAGATCCTGAATGTTTATGGTAGAAGCTGAATGTTTATGGTAGAAGCTGGATGTTTATGGTAGAAGCTGGATGTTTATGGTAGAAGCTGAATGTTTATGGTAGAAGCTGGATGTTAATGGTAGAAGCTGGATGTTTATGGTAGAAGCTGGATGTTTATAGTAGAAGCTGATTGTTTATGGCAGAAGCTGGATATTTATGGTAGAAGCTGGATGTTTATGGTAGAAGCTGGATGTTTATGGTAGAAGCTGAATGTTTATAGTAGAAGCTGAATGTTTATGGCAGAAGCTAGATGTTTATGGTAGAAGTTGAATGTTTATGGTAGAAGCTGAATGTTTATGGTAGAAGTTGAATGTTTATGGTAGAAGCTGAATGTTTATGGTAGAAGCTGGATGTTAATGGTAGAAGCTGGATGTTTATGGTAGAAGCCGGATGTTTATAGTAGAAGCTGATTGTTTATGGCAAAAGCTGGATATTTATGGTAGAAGCTGGATGTTTATGGTAGAAGCTGGATGTTTATGGTAGAAGCTGAATGTTTATGGTAGAAGCTGGATGTTTATGGTAGAAGCTGGATGTTTATAGTAGAAGCTGAATGTTTATGGCAGAAGCTAGATGTTTATGGTAGAAGTTGAATGTTTATGGTAGAAGCTGAATGTTTATGGTAGAAGTTGAATGTTTATGGTAGAAGCTGAATGTTTATGGTAGAAGCTGGATGTTAATGGTAGAAGCTGGATGTTAATGGTAGAAGCTGGATGTTTATGGTAGAAGCCGGATGTTTATAGTAGAAGCTGATTGTTTATGGCAGAAGCTGGATGTTTATGGTAGAAGCTGGATGTTTATGGTAGAAGCCAGATGTTTATGGTAGAAGCCAGATGTTTATGGCAGAAGCTGGATATTTATGGCAGAAGCTGAATGTTAATGGCAGAAGCTGGATGTTTATGGCAGAAGCTGGATGTTTATCTCAGAAGTTGGATGTTTATGGCAGAAGCTGGATGTTTATGGTAGAAGCTGGATGTTTATGGTAGAAGCTGGATGTTTATGGTAGAAGCTGAATGTTTATGGTAGAAGCCAGATGTTTATGGTAGAAGCTGAATGTTTATGGCAGAAGCTGAATGTGTATGGCAGTAGCTGGATGTTTATGGCAGAAGATGGAGGTTTATCTCAGAAGCTGGATGTTTATGGCAGAAGCTGGATGTGTATCTCAGAAGCTGGATGTTTATAGCAGAAGCTGAATGTGTATGGCAAAAGCTGGATGTTTATGGTAGAAGCTGAATGTGTATGGCAGAAGCTGGATGTGTATGGCAGAAGTTGGATGTTTATGGCAGAAGATGGATGTTTATGGCAGAAGATGGAGGTTTATGAGAGCTCAAAGTGCAACCTGTTGTTTATAGCTTTTCTGTTCAAGCTCAAAAAGAGAAAACATTGCACTGGATTTCTGAGACAAACATGCTTACAGAACACAGCTATCACTTGAATGGTTTCCTGCCCATGGTACTCGCTGTAGACACAGAGGATATACTAGATGCCCGGCTGGGTTTGGCTGTTCCTGACAACCTGCCTGTTAGAAGACAAGGTACATAGAACAAGTGTGTGGGCCATCTGTTCATTTATTTAACTCTTGTCTATCAAGGCACCATATGCTATATTTAATTAATTAAAAGAGACCTAGGGGTTTCCATGGCAAAGTGGTTCAGCTGCCTGCAGATTGTGGGTATGTTTCTATAAACTCCGTTCACGTCAGTGAAACAGTTTCACAATTCCCCATCATACTGAATCCAGCCATGGTCGACTCAGGAGCAGACTGCTTTGCAGTCATTTTAATGGTATGAGAGTCAGTCGTTCAGATAGCAATGAAAAACTAACGAACATAGAAATTGACTAGTAAATCACATACAGCCAATAAATGTTGGGATTGATTGTGGTGTCCTGCAAAACTAACTGCTTTTGCAACTAAGTTTTTTAATTTGACTCATATACCCAATACAGCTGATGTTGTGGCGAACAGTTTAGAATGCTATTTGTAATCCCGCATATTGCATTCGAAACACAGTTGTGAGCGATTTGGAGGCAAAACTGCCTTGCAATAGTTTTCATATAATAGTATAAGTGCCGGTTGTTCAGAATGCAATTACAAACTACTGAGGTGAAGTGGTCAAGCCGTTTGACTCAGAAGGTTGTGGGTTCGATCCCGGGCCGTGTTCTTCAGTTCATGAGTTAAATTTTTCTGAGACTCTTGTGGGTCGTCGCTAGAGCTACGGGGTTCATGCTTTGTGCGATGCTTTCCGTGATGTGGAAAGAGACCGAGCCATATGGGATAAAATCCGGTGCAATGAAGTCGATCCTGTCAACTTTTAAGCTACTTTTTTGTAAACCAAGAAATCAGTTGGGATTGACTGTAACGTCCTATAAAGGATACGCAGTAACTTAAACCATTAAACCTCATGGTGTGTAAATGACACCTTTACTTTCTTACAAACAGCATAGACATATTTAGTTCTTTTTACACAAGGATCACCCAGTATGCATCTGGATTTTGTCAGGATAATCCAAAGACAAAAATTATTAAGTTTAGTAACTACTCCAAAGTGAACAGTTTACATCTGACACTTGGTGTTAGAGTGGGCAAATATCAGCAGTTTTCCCTAGCTTTGTTTTCCAAAATGGCGTTAGATTAATTAACTCCAGTGCAGGGACAGAATGTTGTGATGAAATTTTTGTTAAAAGAAGGCTCAAAGTGTGCTGAAATTCATCGTTGACTGCCATGTGTGTTTAGAGAACAGGCTGTATCACGTTGATGAGTGTTTTAATGGTGTAAACACTTTCGAGAAGATCACAAATTCATTGAGGATGAATTGCATGAAGGCTAACCAAAAAGTGTCATTATGAATGAAGCCAAACATAGTGTCAAAAAAGATTTTTTTGAATGATCGGCAAGTTGCTGTTCACGAAGTCGCGGCTATAGGTATAGACAAAAGTTCTGTGGACATTATCATCAGGATTACCTAAATTTTCATAAAGTTTGGAAGGTCATTCACCATAAACATACAGGACTGTTCAGTAAAGATGTCATTCTTCAACAAGAGACCCCATAGAGCCACCAAAACTATGACAATTTTTACCAATTGCATTGAGAGGCATTGTCACACCTGTCTTACAGTCCTGACTTGGCTCCGAGTGATTATAACCTTTTTGGCCCCCTGAAACAGCACATGGGAGGGCAAAAGTGCTGCAATAGCTCAAGGACCAGCCAAAAGAATTCTTTGCTGCAGGAATACAGAAGTTCATAACCCAGTGGGGAAAATGTGTTGCAATGTCAGGTGACTACCTCAAAAAGTAGCACAAGTAATTTTAATCCATCTCTAACAGTCATATAGAGATTTAATCAGTTTGGATACTTACTGGACGACCCGGGTATTTTAAAATGCTACCAGTTCATAATGTGGTGTGATGATATACTTACTTCCCACACTTTTATCTGATGAAATATTATCCAGCTGAAGAACCAATTTATCTATCAACTCTGCAGTAAAGTAATCTTCATTCTCCAGCAGGTTTGGTGGTGGCTCTTTGCTTTTTGTCCTCTTCTGGCCTTGTTGAACTTCTTGCAGAATCGATGCAGGGATAGTTCCTGTGATGAGGCCTTCTGGGAACAGCTTGTATGCCACTTTCAAGCCTTAGAATAAAAATAGATACAAGATGTTTTGTGTGGTTTCCAGCACTATGGAAATGTGCTATCTTGGCAGGGCATCATTATAACTATCATGATTTACAATGATTTAGAATGGATAAGAGTGATTCGAACCCGGGTCTCCTGAAGTAGAACCCGGCGCTCTCGGCCAGCTGCTCCTCAAAGATGATGATAATCAAAGAATGTTAATTTCAACTCTGAGAAACTGAACACAAGACTAATAAAAGTTTAGTATTAAGTTTACATAAACTGAAATTGCCTACCTCCTGACATCATGAAGAGATTATCGTAGCCCCTCTGTACCAATGTCGTACAAGCTCTGTGGCTGATTCTCTCATCTTCATCGTAGACTAGAATGATCTTCCCTGGCTGGTTCTTCTACTGATGGTTAAGGTAGTGAACTTGTGGTGGTGCAGGAAGGACAACGTGTGGGTAACATATGTTTAGTGGTTGATGGTACAGTTTATGTGAAATGTATGGTTATGGCTGATAATGTAGTTTATGTAAAATGTATGTTTCATGAATGATAATATGGTTTATATGAAATGTATGGTTATGGTTGATAATGTAGTTTATGTGAAATGTATGGATATGGCTAATAATGTAGTTTATGTGACTTCCGGTCGCCAACATGGCGGTTAGGCATTGAACCGTTAAGGCCTGTGGTGTGTTTATGCTTGCAGCTAAGGTTTGCAATTGCATTTTCCTCATGCTGGACTGGTAGTATATGGTTCCGTCGCCCTGCTACTGAGTGAGTGCGTGGGCGACACTGTGAGCTGTGAAATTCGTGTGGAATGCTTTTACATCTGTCCTGTACAGTGACCTGCATTTTCGAGACTATAGGCTACCGGTGCATTTTTCAGGAGACTCCTGGGAGTCGGCGCTGAAGCTGCGGAGTTCGTGCTTTATGCGACACTTTCGGCGGGTCGCCCTGCGGTAAAAGACTGAGCCATGTAAGAAAACCCGTGGTTTTCGTGGATGAATTTTGTGTTGGCATTCTGGCGGCAGCATTATGCACAGTGTACCTGTGTGGGCTGTTGGATTGCCGAGACTCCTGTCTATTCCACTTGTTACATTGGACAGTTGGGAGCATTTTGTGTGATGTTCACTGGCACAGGAATGGAGCATAATGGGGATGACCCGTTGCCGTGAAGTTGGAACTAACTAACTAACTAACTAACTAACCAACTAACTATGTAGTTTATGTAAAATGTATTTTTATGGCTGATAATGAAATTTATGTAAAATGTATGATTATGGCTGATAATATAGTTTATGTAAAATGTATATTTCATTGCTGATAATATAGTTTATATTACTTAAAATATATGTTTCATAGTTAGAAATGTAAAATAATACAAAAATGTATGGTCATGGTTGATAATGTAATTTATGTGAAATGTATGATTATGGCTGATAATATAGTTTATGTAAAATGTATATTTCATGGTTAATAATATAGTTTATGTAAAATGTATATTTCATTGCTGAGAATATAGTTTATATTGCTTACAATATATGTTTTATAGTTAGAAATGTAAAATAATACAACAATGTATGCCTTCTTGCTGATAATCTTGTTGATGTTATTAATGATGTATGTTTTATGGCTGACAATGTTTATGTTCCTAATGATGCATGTTTTACGGCTGAAATCATGGTTAAAATATCTACAGGATAATCAAAATGAACAACCTACACGTTTGGATAAAGACTATGACACATGGACAAATATCACAAAGATTAGAAAAATCCAGTCAACATCTTTAGCCATGTTATGAGCAAATAATGACTAGAACAAGTTGTAACAAATGAAAGCTTAATGGAAAAAGAGTTTGAGGAAGATAGTGAGAGAATATCCGTGACAGTCTTTCAGCATGTCATGGAAAAATATTCGGACTTGAAATTTGGAGGGGACCAAGAGAGAAGATGCTGGACAGTTTAACATCATGTCAGAAATGATTATCAGTACATGAGACAAAAGGATGTAGACAGACATGATGACCAAAACCACATAGCTTAGACTGTAGTAAAAAAAAAAAGTTAGCTGCATATCCTTTACAGGACGTCACAGTCAACATCAGCATTTTTTACTGTTGTGATCTCTTGGCAAGTTTACGTTAAGTAGTTTGCCATTGCTTTCTGAACAACTAGTAAAACAAAAGCCAACGCAAGGCGGTCTGCTGCCAAATCGCCTGCAGCTGTTTCAAACGTGGGTATGCAGGATTACAGACTGAGAACCTAACGCCATGGAGCCGGCTATGAACTGTAATAAGATATCCAAAAATATAGTATTTGTCAACCTCCGATCACACATGATCCATATCTGAACATTGTATAAAAGACACAACAGACACTTACATGGATTGAAACTGGTACACTCACCCCATACACATGTGGACAGTCGTAATAGACAGCTAACATAGCTTTTAATACTGCCATATGATTTATCACTTGTGAGCTGAACAACAGCCTACAAACATCTACACAGATCTATTAGGGGGTCTCAGTGACCTTCCTATGACAGCTGCTCACATCCATGACACTGGACTTGTTACTGGCACAACAGTGCAGAAGAAGAAGAAGAAGAAGAAGAAGAAGAAGAAGAAGAAGAAGAAGAAGAAGAAGAAGAAGAAGAAGAAGAAGAAGAAGAAGAAGAAGAAGAAGAAGAAGAAGAAGAAGAACAACAACAACAACAACAACAACAACAACAACAACAACAACAACAACAACAACAACAACTACAACAACAACAAAAAGAACATGAAGAAGAAGAACAAGAATAACAAGAAAAAAAATATGAAGAAGAACAAGAAGAAGAAGAAGAAAAAAGTCTTATCTCTGTTAGTCACTTTCATGTCATTCCTAGCCTATAAAGAACAAAAAGCAGACACACCAAGAGACATCTAATGGCAGGGAAATGTGGCTTATGGGAAACCAAAGAATACCATGGATGGACAAAAAGACAAATGAGAAAGAAGTCTTTCAAGAAATGAATGAAAACTATAAATTGATTAGAGAAATTAGACATAGACAGTATTGCAAGATGGTGACCCATGACCTCTCATGGACAACTCTGCAGCTGTTTATCGGCATGGCACAAGATGATGATGAGTGAGGACTTATAAATATTTACTCCACGTTTTCTACATATCCACAGCATTCATTCTTTATTCCCACTGCTTGTTCATAGTATGTAGTATGTTATTAACACCACAAGATTGTACATAATAATATGTCCAAAAATGTTATGATTTATATTGAAAAAGGATACATAGTTAAGCATATCCTTAGTTTCATAGTTAACAGATCTTGCCAACATGGCCGTGGGGTAACTCTTCGCTGTGGAAGGGAAAAAACAACAACAAAAATAAAATATATGTTTTCATCATCATTCATTTGCAGTATGGGTCTAGCACTATTTGCCCAATGCAAGACATGTAAAATGGTCTTTTCCTTTACTTTTCTTACTATTCAGTTTACTACCCAGGGTCAGCATGGCCGAATGGATAAGAGCATTTGCCGTTAAACGTCTGGTATGCTGGCGCCGAGGTAGCAGGTTCAGCCTTTATACCAGTCAACTGGACTGAAATGTTGACTTCTCATCCTTGACTTCGGGGATGTAAATTACAAGTGCATTAGAAGTTGGAGTGGGTTCGCTTGATGGTGAGGGGTACTGGTGATAGGGAAAGGTAGCCCCCATGCAAACATCAGTTGAGTGCATTCCTCTGTAGTGGCAACTACTAGAGGTAGTAGCGTGTGTATGGGCTACGCTCAAGTTCAATGTGAGTGAACGTAAAGAACATTAAAAACATTTTTGCTACCCTAGTGTGCCAGGGAAGAGAGGAAGAGGAAGGCCAAAGAGAAGATGGGTGCAGGATGTGGTAGATGATCTCCAGATGGATGTTTTAGACACGGGACATCTTGCTTATGACCGAGACATTTTCCAGAAGGTTGTTATGGGAGCGAGGTTCTGCAAGGGACATGCTACTGAATGAATGAATGGATAGTGTGCAGAGGTACTTTTCATATCAACCCATATATAGATTGAATGGTGGTCATCATTCAAACATCTTCTTCTTCTTCGTTCATTCTAAATGTTTGTTTTGGATGTAACTGCGTTGTGCCTGTTTAAACAGAGCTGTGATATTTGCTTCTTTCAGCCGATACATTGGTCTCCTGCAGGCATTTGTTAACCGGGTTAACATTCCAGGGTGTTCAGACATCTCATCTTCAAGATCTTTTATGCATCTATTGCCTTAGCTATGAAGATATCTCTGGCAGTGAGAGTGCTAAATGTTTAGCTTCTGAAGCATCATTAATAGCCATCGTCCATATGGAAAATGGATTAATATTGCAGTCATTGAAGACTCTACTTCAGGGTGACACAAGACTGAGATCTGTGGAGTGACATGAATGCCTGCGCCGGCTGGCAAGGCATATGATGATGATGATGGGTAAGCAAAAGACCTATATGGTGCATATGGTGCTAGCCCCATATTTGTACAGACTAATCAATACTCGCCGGCTTAGTGGAGAGGGGGTTACAAATGTAATTCGTAATCCCGAATACCGTGTTCGAAACACAGCTGCTGGCGATTTGGAAGCAGGCCGCCGTGCATTGGTGTGAGTGCCAGTCCTTCAGAAAGCAAAGACAAACTACTGAACGTAAACTTGCCCAGGAATGACAAAACAGCCAACAAATGCCAAGATTTACTGCTACGTCCTGTAAAGGATAAGCAACTAACTAACTAATCAATACTCGATGGGTGATTTGGTAAATATCACGCCAGTCGCCTTTACTTACAAGACATTTCCTGGCACACATTAGGACAGAAGGGGAGGGGGGAACAGATGTAATAGGGAAAGCTGGTCCACATGTAAAAATGAGTCCAGTGCACGGACTAGCAGTAGCAACTGCCATTTCAGTAGCACATGTGTGAACTATGCTTGAATTCTAAGGCAGCAAAAAACAACAAAGTAGAGCACCATCTATCACAAATTTTGTTATTGTTCTGAATACGTTTAGATCAGTGTTTCTCAACCCTTTTTGGTCCGTGCCCCCCTTCACATATTTTCAGAACGTCATTCCCGCCCTTTCTTATTTCCTACCTAAAAATTTGGCCCGTGCCCCCCTTCACCATATTTTCAGAACTTCATCCCCCCCCCCCCCCTTTTTCGTATTTCCTACCTAAAAATCCCTCCTCCCGCCCCTACACAGTATACGTAATAATGGAAGCACATACTAAAACTAGTCTAGACGTCCACATAAAACATGATTTGTGGGTCTACTTACTTTTTTAAATGAATTTTAGAAGGGTTAGACGTACAGAACCATAAAGTATGAAGAGAAAAACAAGATCAAGTAATCGGTTCTTGTATTACCGCGATCTTGAAATAATCTTCATTCCCCCCCTGGAAACCCCAAAATTCCCTCCTGGGAGGGGGGGGGGGGGAATTCCCCACCGGTTGAGAACCACTGGTTTAGATAATAAGCATCCAGTGTTTTAGTTTAGTGGCAGAATATTCACATGCATACTTTATTTTAATGAAAAATATCCACATAATTCCATAGCACATACTTCCATGTTGATGTGCAGTTGCCAGACTTCACATTTTCTATGTTATGACAAAGTATGGTGAGATAATCTACTGTCAGTACTGCCCTGTCCTGTTTTTAAAAATACTATTTTCATTTCCAAATCCTAGTGCAGCCATTTGCTTCCTGTTGTATATTTTTTTTAAAAAGTAATCACTTCGTCCAGTATTGTCTTTTCTTCTATGTTTTTAAAATGTTATATTAGCAAAGATCACTTGCCCGCCAGTCCGTTGGTCTTGGGTGTGAATGTGCATTGAGGCAGATTTGTTAAAACTAAATTGGGCTCACAGACCAAGTGAGCCTACAATGGGTACCAGAAAAACATGTGGGAAGTAAAGGCAGTTGGCGTAATATTGACCACTGTTACCATAATAATATATTTCATTTCAATTTCTACCTCTTATATTAATCTTATGCACCCTTATACCTGCAATTACCATAAATAACATACACGAGTAATTTAATAAGTAAGTCACAAATGGCTGTAGAAACATAACTAAATATGATAACAACTTGAAACCAGTTTACTTTTATACATACATTTTCCCTTTATTTCTCAACATAATTTCCATCAACATTGATGCACTTATCCCATCATTTTATCAGTCCTCCCAAACCAGCTGCATAGAACTGCATGCTTTGTTTTCATTTACCGGCCATCCCACAGAACTGTGTGACTTATTTATTGACTCACCCTCGTAACTTTTTCTACCCAGCTATGCACCGCTTTATGGAACAAACATTTGTCAGCGTAAACACTGACAACCCATCTTGGCGGGAGACATTTCGCGAATGACGCCGAAGTTGAATGTGAAGTGAAAACGTGGTTTAGAAAACAGAGCACGCAGTTCTATGCAGTCGATTTGGGAGGACTGATAAAACGATGGGATAAGTGCCTCAATGTTGATGGAAATTATGTTGAGAAATAAAGGGACAATGTATGTATAAAAATAAACTCGTTTCAAGTTGTTATCATGTGTAGTTAATTTTCTATAGCCATTTGTGACTTACTCGTGTGTCATTTCAATGTCTACCTGTAATGACATGACATTCATCATACACATCCTTGTCCCTTTATTAACCATAAATAACATATGTCATGTGAATATCTACCTGTAATGATGTGACATTCATCATACAAATCCTTGTCTCTGAAATTACCATAAATAACTTATGTTATTTCAACATCTACCTGTAATGGCATGACATTCATCATACAAATCCTTGTCCCCTGAAATTACCATCAATAACATATGTCATTTCAACATTTACCTGTAATGATGTGACATTCATCAAACGAATCCTTTTCCCTGACATCCAGCAACAGATAGGGGCAGGAGGAACCCATCATTGGCAGCGGCTTCGCTCTCCACGACGGGGCGCTCAGATCCACCTCACCCACGCCATTTATGACTCTGAAACACAGAAAAGAAATCTCTAATAAATAAAGAGGCAGAGATAAAGAGATAATAGACGCCACTCAAAATAGACTTGGTAGAGAAGTGGCTAATGTGCTGGCTTGTTTCCCATAAGATCAGTATGGCTAATATTTATACCGTAAACCATCTACAAATTTGTGTTACATTCGTGTATAGCCAGCACTTACAGTTGTGCTATGGAGAATGGCAACCCATGTATGAGACTATGAAGGGTATCCAGTTTAACGAAGACCTGCCGGATATGGTTAAATGGACAGGGGATAGACGTCGGCTAGTGGTGATAGATGACCTAATGTCTGAGACAGATGATAGAGTGACTAAACTATTTACTAAGGGCAGTCATCATCACAACCTCAGCATTATGTATATAGTACAGAACCTCTTTGGTAAGAATAAAGAACAAAGAACAATCAGTCTGAATTCGCATTACCTAGTGGTGTTTAAAAACCCTCGAGACGGGTTGCAGATTACCAATTTGGCCAAACAGATGTACCCAGGCCGTGTGTCATATGTCCAAGAGAGTTTTAAGGGCACGACAGCTGCTCCACATGGGTATTTGTTCTTTGACCTTCAACAGGAAACACTGGATCAGCTCCGCTTTCGAAGCCATACTTTTCCCGACCTACATCCCCAAATAATATGTCCAACCGAGTGAAATGTCACAGTGCCATGCTGCACTTCTTGGGCAAGGCAAAGCCAGCTGACATGAAGGCCATAATTAAAACAGCTTCCCCAGACCTCATCCAATCAATTTGTGAATGCTGTCTCAATGTGTTAAAAAGTAATGTTCCCCTGACACCTGATCAGAAGAGGCTTCTGCAGTGGCACAAAAACAGTCTGAAAGTGCTCATGCATAAGAAACTATCTATCAAGAAACGGACACAAATCTTGCAACAAGGTGGATTCATAGGCGCCTTATTCGACCCCATACTAAAAGTGCTGAAAGTCATCGAGGGTTTGTAATGGCCAAGAAAATGATCCTAATCAACCCGCGGCTACTAGAAAAACCATATGTACCACCAGACACCTAACTGATAGCCTGCATGACTTGGATCATCAAATGCAAAGGATCTTGGATCTTGATTAGTAGTAAGAAATGGACGTTTCGGTAGTAAATGTGGCGGAAATGTGATATTCGCAACATAGTAAATCCTTCTATATTCAATGTACCGTATCAGATCCACCACATTGAATTCCCGCGGCATATAGGACGATATTTAGGTAAAAAATCTAGGTCAAAATCTGTCTAATTAACTTGTCTACTGTGATATAGGAAAATATAACAACCATATGTGTGTGTGTGCGTGAGGGCGCACAACTAATCACTGTGTCCCTCGGTGCGGAGATCAAACCCACTACGTCGGACAAATGAGGCAGCAATTCGAACCCCATCACCACACTGACTAATTACTCTGAAAGAAACATGGTCTGAAGTGACAAATGTTACACAGAAAGGCACTAACAACCCAGAAGGGTTTATGGGCATACCGGATGTCATACTGCGGTCACGCCCATGGAAGTGGAATGTCTCATCGATAAGAGTGGCAGAATCTTGCATTTACCATCATATTCACGAAGCGGTTGATGACTCTCCCTGAGATAAGCTGGGTACAGTTACAATTCGTCTGTCCTCGGATAATTAGTTGGCGATACAAATTGTGCATGGTTATGGTTGTGTGTCTGTCAAGGGTTCTCAAGATGTATACCTCAGGTCTGGTTGTGGGTGTGTTTATACATATCTGTGTGGTTGTGTCTCTGTGTGTATGTATGTGCGTGAATGTATGTGTGCTTGATTCTATGTGTCTGTCTGTCTGTCTGGTTGACTAATTGTCTGGTTGACTATCTGTCTTTCTGTCTATCTTTACGTCTGACTTTATACGTCTCTCTGGCTATCTGTTTATATGAATGCTCGCTTTTTCCCTGTTTTCAATCTTGTGTGACATTGCTGTGATGTCAGTATTTGTCAGACTATTGAGTGTGAGTCTACAAGTAACTACCGGGTCCATATAGAATGTATGTGTCCCGCTCTGACATCAACACTGTAACTACTGAGCTGTGGTGTTATGTTACCCCTACGACTAGTGAACTCGCAGCTGGCTGACCAGACATCAGTGACCTCAAGCGAACTATGAATGAAAATAACACGGACCGGCGGTAAACTTATAACAAGGTCAGCTGCATACAGTAAACATTCTAAGACAGTTGGTAGTAAGGTTACAGTAGTAAGATACATATACGTCTGTGAGTGCTGGCTTTGCACGAATGCAACACGAATTTGTAGATAGTTTACGGTATAAATATTAGCCGTACTGAACTCATGTGAAACAAGTCAGCCACATTAGCCACTTCTCTACCTCTACTTCTCTTTCTCGGTGTGCTCATGATGAGGTAGCAGGTTCAACCCCTACACCGGTGAGTTGGACTGAAATGTTGAATTCTCATCCATGACTTGGGGATGTAAACTACAAGTACCTCTGAAGTCAGAGTGGGTTCTCCTGATGGTGAGGGACACTAGTAATATTAAAGCTAATCCACATGCAAAACATCAGTGCAGTGCACTTCCCAGTGGGGACAACTACTAGAAGTAGAAACATGTGCATGGACAATGCTTGAGTACATCGTGTATGAGCACAACAAAATAATACAAATATAACACAAAACATCTCCATGTAGAGGGTGGAGAGATAAACCAATTAAATTTTAATGCCTGGAAAACCATCAATTACAAAAAATACTGTATCTGACATAACAAAAGACACTACAGCAACAGTAATCTAGAGAGCTGAAAAGGATATTTATCAATAACATGTGTCTTGCAAAGTGACGAACGCATTAATGAAACTTCACAGATCTCTACCCGTGGTGTTCTGGATCAATTCTACTGATGATATTCTTCCCTACCAACATCTAACACCAACAAACATTGTTTCTCTCGGTCTGCCTCTGCTTCTTCTCCCGCTGATATTTCCAGTTGCCTCGTTTCTCCAGCACATCTCTTCTCATTATATAACCAGCAAACACTGTTTCTCTCCTTCTTATGGCTGTATGTAATGTTCTACTTTCTTTAGCCGCTGCCTGGCAAATGTTGTTAGCTACTCTGGCTATCTAAGGTATTCGCAGCATACCATCTCAGAAATTTCATCTCCCAAGCATCTAATAGTAAATACAAAACAGTTAGGTATAGGCAGCTCCTGTGAAAAGATGAGACATACTAAACACGGACACATGATACATACCTTAAAACGGGCTCCATAAAGGTTAACATAAATCCCAGAGAGAAAATCCCCCAAAATAAGAGACAATAACAAGAATATATAATAATACAATAATAAAACAACAATAAGTATTCTAAGACACAAGAAACAAATTTATTTTATACATCTTCACCAGGGATAGGACAACACAAACAGATCTATTGAAAAAACATACAATTATAAAATAATATTAAAACACAACTCCTTTGTTGTCAAGAAGGCGTAAAACTTGGGTTCAGTTTGGTTTTGAAAGTTGCAATGGCTATTTTTCTACAAAGGTTGAATCCAATTCACCTGGCATCAAAGCTCTTCCCAGTTTGTTCATGGACTGTCTTGCTCTAGAAAGGATATCATCTGGACAAAAATAGCTTCATCATCGATTCACACCCTTGAATTGAGATTAACAGTTCTTATACTGCACAACCAGGCTTGACACACTAACTTACTGTTCTAATCGTGACCTGCCAGTTTCTGGAGCAGACGAATCTCTGGGTGAATTATCTGCAGTCTCTCTACTACCTCCGTTATTCATCTGTATTTTGGCCACCTCCCGATCTGCTGTGTCTGGCCGGTCAGCTGAAAACATACAGTAACTTAACATCCAATATTTTGTGGCATAGTGGTTAGTTTGTGTGAGTCTCCATGGTGAAATGGTCAAGCCATCTGGCTCAGGCTCTGAAGGTTGTGAGTTCAATTCTGGGCCGTGTCTTTTGGTTCACGAGTGCATTTTTTTCGGAGACTTCTGAGGGTCGTTGCTGGAGCTACGACGTTCGTGCTTTGTAAGGTTTTGGGGGAGGTGGAGGGGGTGGGTGGGAATTAAGACCACCAATTGGCAGACTCAAACTGGCTTCAGGACCACACAAAACGCAATCATCCTCTTTCATGTATTATGTGCGAGCGTGTGGGTATGTGTATATATGCGTTTGGGTGTATATATATATGTGTGAGAACCACTGGCCTAGGTGCTCATGTCCTCCACAGATCTCATTGCATGTTCTCATTTACCCATGCCACCATCTAAGACCACCAAGCATCGTTTCTGCTTGTCTGCCTCTGCCTCTTACTGACACTGATCTTTCCAGTTGTCACGATGTTCTCCAATGCATCTCTTCTCGTTACATAGCCAAAGAACAATGTTTGTCTCTTTCTTATATCTGTGTACTATGTTCTACCTTCATTGCTCTGGCAGTTCAATATATCCTCAATATTTATCTAAACAAAACCCACACCTTTGCTACCTCCAAGCTCTTCCTAATTTCAAACTGTTCTGCGCAGTACACTAGGCAGAAAATGGAACTCGTAACATGTTTATTATTGGTATTTGAATAATTGTTTATAAACTCTGAAATAATTCAGTTTCCTCCACGGACTTCCTAGTTTACTCATTCACATTCCAAGATTTACTAACATACACAGCGGATCAGTTTCTATATAACATTTCATTAATCAAAATAACTATTATTTATTGACAATGACGTATTACATAAGATACTTTTCATTATCTAAAATGCAGTTTTTGCTTTCCAAAAGTTAACAGCTGCAATTTTTCTTTTTGGTGCTTGCTCATTTTTAACACAAGTGTAGTTCAAACACAATACTCCTATAGGACCGGAATGAATTTTTGCATGTGGATTAGCTTATTATTACTAGTGTCCCTCACCATCAGGCGAACCCACTCCAAACAACTGAAATGAAGACTTCTACACATATCTGAAAATGCTTACATCTTGGTGATGGGTTGTCTGTTGCCTCATTGATGCTGGTGTCGAAGTCTGCCACCTGGATAACCTGTGATACCAGAAGATAATACATTAATAGATTACACATTCTGTGGCTTACAGAAAAGTTTGACTGTCTTATATAACTACAAGAGATCATGGAAGTAAAAGGAATATGAAAGATGACTTTCATTCATTCATTCAGTAGCAGGTCTTTTGCAGAACCTCTCTCCCATAGCAACCTTCAGGAAAACTTCCCGGTCATAAACAAGATGTCCCTCATCCGATACTCCCACCTGGAGATCATCTGCCGCATCATGCACCCATCTTCTCTTTGGCCTTCCTTTTCCTCTCTTCCCAGGCATATATCCCTCCATTATTGTTCACCCCAAACTTTCATGACGTTTCAAGTGACCAAAATATTTTGATTTTCTTTGTTTTATCATCTTTAGTAACCAATCTTCTTCAATATTCGGCTCTCGTTATATGGATGCATTTGTTCTTAGATGACTACTTTACTAAAACCATGCACAGAATTGGTGAACAAAGACTGTGTGACCTCATATGTTTTGGCTGATCATGGTTGGCTCATCAAATTCTGAGAAATTTAGTGCTATTTCAATGGACAGAAATAAATTCTGTCAACATTGCACAGTTGTAGGTTCAGGTGTATGATACACCTGACTAATGATGACACTTTTCTAGGGCGTTAGAGTTGGTCATGCATCGATGCAAACATTTTTCCTGCAAGCGAGGCGCTGTTGTCATTTGGAGTTGACAGGTTCTAATCCAGGTGCGGTGACTAGATCTTTTAATTGTTGTTTTCTAGTGTGTTATCGCCGGCTACGTGGCGAAGGGGTTACAGATGCAATTCATAATCCTGCATACCGTGGTTGAAACACAGCTGTGGGCGATTGGAAGCAGTCCGCTATGCATTGTTTTTCATACAATGGTATGAGAGCAGGTCGTTCAGAAAGCAATGGCAAACTACTGAACGTAAACGTGCCAAGAAATCACAAACAGACAAAAAATGCTGGGATTGACTGTTATGTCCTGTAAAGGATATGCAATTAACTTACTTAATGTGTCATCTGCATCTATCATCTGGTTCAGCCTGACAAAATGGGATAGAATTCAGCCACAGGTGATTTGGGAGCGGATCTTTTTGTGCTGATTTTTTACAATAGGATGAACATTAGCCGTTCAGAAAGCAATGCAAACTACTGAAAGTCAAATAGCCTAAAAGATCACAAAAAACCAACACATTCTGGGGTTGATTGTGATGTCCTGTTAACTACATGAAATTAACTTTTTCTTGTGGAGTGTCCTCTAATCTCTACTTCTGTCTTCTACTTCAATTAGCATAAATGAATTCTTGTGAATGTGTTTATGTGCTGCACAATATCTACCTGTTCTAGTGAGAGTGTGTGTGCATGTGTGTGTATTTGTGTGTGTGCTTAAATAGTGTAAGTGTGTACAATTCCCTTGCTCTATTGTGTCTATACAACATGTGTGTGTGTGTGTGTGTGTGTGTGTGTGTGTGTGTCTGCATGTGTGTATATATATATATATATATATATATATATATATATATATATATATCTTATATATAAATTAGGATGTGCGTCCGTATTTCTGTATCTATGTATGTCCTTTATTCGTTCGCGAACGGCCCATCCGATTGAGATGAAATTTTCTACACGCCTTCCTTTCATTCCAGAGCTGTCAACTGTGATATTTTGTTAGTGTGAAATCGCCTGCTTACTCAGTATTATTTCATTTTTCATTTTTCATCATAATTTCATATATCTCAGGGGACCTAACTCTGTAAAAGTTATTTCAAGGGGCATAACTTTTCTGTATAACTTATAGTCATATTGTGGCATCGTTTTCAAAGATTTATAAACTCTTTGTCCATAGTTATATACCGGCATATGAGTTATAATAAATAATGATACAATCTGTCAGGCATTTTCAAAGTTTTCATAAAAATGATGCACAATGCATAACATTGTAACTCATCTTTTTTTGCTTAAGAAGTTACTGTAGTCATGCAGGTGATTAGAAAGAGTTTTCATTAAAAATAATGGATGGTGTGTGGTAGAACGTTCTTTTAAGTTACATTTTTTTTGTTGTATGAATTTAATGAAGCCGGACAGGGTCAGGCAGACAGATAGACAGACAGATAGACAGTCAGGAACAGGAACTTATATGACTACTTATATAAATTAAATGAGATGCTTCACACCAGGAGCTGGGCGATGTCGGGCCGGGTCAGACAGACAGACAGATAGTCGGTAACGGGAACGGGAACTTATATGACTACTTATATGAATTAAATGAGATGCTTCCCACCAGGGACTGGGCGAAGCCGGGCAGGGTCAGGCAGACAGACAGACAGACAGATAGACAGTCAGTCGGTAACGGGAACGAGAACTTATATGACTACTTATATGAATTAAATGAGATGCTCCCCACCAGGGTCTGGGCGAAGCCGGGCAGGGTCAGCTAGTATATATATATATATATATATATATATATATATATATATATATATATATATATATATATATATATATATATATATATATATATATATATACACACACACATATATTACATATTATATATATATATATAATGCTTTTGATTTACTTTTACAATCTGCAAAATGAAAACCCTAATGTAATAATGTTCAATACCACACGGGGAAAAAACAAACTATATTAACCAAATATATACTACTAGGAAGTGACACCCTATGTCTTTTACTGATCAGCATTCATGAACTTAATTTACAACAATACAATCACTCACCAGCTGCACGAAAGTAGAAATTTTCATTCTCTTAAAAATTTCATCTGGACGGAAATTGTAGTCTGAGAAGAATAAAATGCAAATATTTCATGGGAAGAAGTAACACACAAATGGAAAATGGAAAATATTCACTCAATGAATATAACATATGTACACTTACACATCTAGTAAGCCAACCAGACTTATCATCACCCAATCATCCAGCTAGACACACATGTGCGGCCAACTAGCCAATGAAAACGGTCAGACAGGTGTACTTATCACGCCAACCAATCAGTAACACCCAGACATACATACTTATCCAGCCAGCCAATCAAAAAACATCAATCAGGCATAATTATCCAACCAGCGAATCAAAAACATCAGACAGATTTTCACAATGTGTTTCTAACTGGACACTAACCTCTCTTAAGCTCCTCCATCTTTTCCAGGTACTTTGAGAGACTGGCCCCTGTAAAATTTATATTATCTATTAAAAGATTTTTGGCTACTAAAGACGATAAAACAAAGAAAATTGAAATACTTTGGTCACTTGAAACATCACGAAAGTTTGGAGAGAACAATAAGGAGGGGTATATGCCCAGGAAGAGAGGAAGAGGAAGGCCAAAGAGAAGATGGGTACAGGATGTGGCAGATGATCTCCAGATGGGTGTATCAGACACGGGACATCTTGCTTATGACCGAGAAGTTATCCGGAAGGTTGTTATGGGAGCGAGGTTCTGCAAAGGGCATGCTACTGAATGAATAAAGGAATTAAAGGATTGGCGTGGATTTATCGGTGCATCATACTGTTAAAAACTGGTTGCCACAGTCAACAATGCATCTTCAAACAATTTAACAAGGCCTAGCACAGTCATGGCACTCGCAGGAACGTAGTGTCTATATGCTCCCTGCCGGCCTAGGGGTCATGGGCTTGATCCCCAAAAGGGCGGATTCTAATTTTTAAAATTGACTGGGCTCCGTTGCCGACCCAGCCTTAAATGGGTAGCAAGAAATGTCTTGGGAATTAAAAGCAGTTGATGTAATACTGACCACATCACCTGACGAGTGCTGATTGGTCGATAAAAATATTGGTTTGACAACATATACCCAAAGCACCTAAAGGCAAATAACAGGGTCATTGACTTACTTGCTAAAACAGTCATGCAACATGGGTATCAACGTTTTAACAGGGACATCAGCATCATTATCAATAACCATACAAATAAGCATTAGTGGCCATGGCGGAGTTGGATCAGGTCTGTGTTCTTGTTCTGATAATGCCATGCGGGGACAAGCCATCCAGGTCTTGATCTCTTTGCCTTCCCTTTGAAACAAAAGCCAGCTCTGTGATAAAGGGGTTATGGGCACATTTAGTATTCCTGCATAATGCTTTTGAAACACAGCTGCGGGAGATTTGGCAGCAGAACGCCTAGCATTGGTTTTCATACCATGGTATGTGTGCTGCTTGTTCTGAAAGCAATGGCAAACTACTGAACATAAACTTGCCAAGAAATCACAAACAGCAAAAAAATGTTCGGGTGTATTGTGACATCCTGTAAGGGATATGCAACTAACTTTAACTGTATCAAATGTGATTTAATATCTTTGTTACCTGTATCCACCGTGGCTCGCACATGCTTGTACTTAGGGTTCTCAGGAATCTTCTTCTCCAGGGGCTTCAGTAATATAACAATGTTACGTATCAAATTATAATTTAACATTTCTGTGAAAGAAATAATAATTACAGTTTTAAATCGCAAATTCATGTGAATTTTGGCACAGAGAAATAACGTAAGTAAGTCAGTAAAGATCCTTTTGTATGGTGCTGCAGCCATATTTGTATAGACTGATCGGCACTCCAGGAGTAATTGGGTCAGTCTCACACCAGCCGCCTTCACTTCCTAAGACATTTCCTGGCACTGACTTTATCTGGGTCGACCTGCAAGACCAGGTCAATTTGAAAAACCTGCCTCTGTGTGAATTTAAATCCACGACCACCAGGCCAGCAAGCAGCTACCAGGGGGCTTAACATTAAAATCTTAAAGGTTTTTAGGTGAATATATTCTGAAAAAGTCAAGAACAAATGTATTATTTTTCTATGAAGTCATCACTGTGTTCAATGCAAGTCTTTCAGCACCAATAAAGTGCTTGGATTCCTGTAAAAATAAGTCTCTGGGGTAATTTATTGGTGTGCCTGACCCGGCATGAAAAGTCTGTCACAGAAGTCATGCCATTTTGAAACTTCCTACTCCACATATACACTTGCTGGACTGACAGGCATGTATCACCATACTGGACCTTCATTCGCTGATGAACTTCTATATGTTACACCCCTTTACTGATAAAAAAAAACGGATAACCGATCGCTGCTCCTCTTTGGTGCATGTCAAAAGTGGAGGGGGGGGGGGGGGGGGGGGGGGGTGGCTGGCCATCTTTAAACTGTTCTTTTGACGCCACCGTTTTCATCTGCACTGTGATGTCACATGCTTAACACTCTTGAAATCCTTAACAACAATATTGGCAATTTACAAGACAATGTCATGGTTATTGTAAGGTTTTCACATGAAGCCCCCTCATATCTAGTCACTATGCTACCATAGCTGCCACACAGACAAATGCCTTGAGATAATGGGCTGTGGAGAGACATGGTCACCTAAACCAGTGTTTAATGTTTTCTAATAAAAGAATAAATAATGAATGTAATTTTTTTTAAAACCTAAATAACAAACAATGCAAAATTCAAAAGCAAGTAATGTTTATAAACTGCTTTGCCTTATATGATTTTAGTTAGTTGGTTGGTTGGTTGGTTGGTTTGTTCGTTCATTGGTTAGTTGGTTGGTTGGTTGGTTAGTTTGTTGGTTGGCTGGCTGGTTGGTTTGATTGGTTGGTTGATTGGTTAGTTTAGTTGGTTGGTTGGTTAGTTTGTTGGTTGGCTGGCTGGTTGGTTTGATTGGTTGGTTGATTGGTTAGTTTAGTTGGTTAGTTGGTTGGTTGATTGGTAGGCTGGTTGGTTAGTTAGTTAGTTATTGGTTGGTTGGTTGGCTTGGTTGTTGGTTGGTTATCTGTTGAGGTATTATCCTGGCACTCTGGACATGTCCATGGGTGCTCAGATCCCCCCTTCAACGTATGCATCAGCGTCCGGCGGCTAATAGTGCCAGTTCTGTGTTGGTGAGACCCCTCATTCTCTTAATGTGCCTCTCGTGTCTGGTCATGCCAATTTATACATGTTACCTGGTTGCTGCACATGTGATCTGTGCAGTGAGTTGGCAGCCAGACTCTAAATCTCTCCAACATCTTGTAACGTAATAAAACTCTCTTACAAAAGTACTGGTCCTACGGCTGGGAAAAATACAATTACTCATCTGGAGACCTGAAACCCTAATCCACTCCAATGTACTCTCCTTGGGACTATGCACACTTTCACAGTGGTCCCTGTTATTGTTGGAAACATTTAAGAAAGGCCCCTTGAGGAATGGAGTTCATCGTGGCCTTTGGGTCTGGCACTGCTGGCCTAATGTACCTTAAAGCATGTAAAGTGTCCTTTATTGACTTAATTCAGTATGCATTTACTGGTTGCTTCATGTGCTTTACTGAACCTGTTTCCCAGCCAGTTATTACATTAACTGTCATCATCAGGTTAGACAGTCAAAAGACTGTCAAAAGTCAAAAGTCTAATTATGTCTCTCCAATGTTCACAGTAGTTCTCTTCTATTGTGAGTAAATCTGAACTTCAATGGCTTTGTGTGCTTATATGATGTATTCATTTCTTGGATGCCCTGTTTATTTTCCCAAAAGATGTTATCTCCAATATGTTCAATACATCATTTTGAACCCACCCATACAGATGTGGAAATCTAGGGAAAACCACTGCCTTCCCAATAATATGTTTATATGTTACACTAGCTAGTTTGATTACATTTCTCTAGTATATCAAAAATTATTTATAAAAATCAGCTGCAAAGCCAAAAAAAGTTTTGGGGACTGATTTTTGCATGTGGGTTAGCTTTTCCTATTATTGTGTCCCTTGCACCAGGCAAACCCACTCCAACTTCAGAGGTACTTGTAATTTACATCCCAAAGTCAAGGATGAGAAGTCAACTGTTTAGTCTAACTGACCAGTGTAGGGGTTGAACCTGATACCACAGTATCAGTGCACCAGAAGTTTAAGTGTGGGCGATTTTATCCATTCAGCTAATCTGACCTCCAGCTGACAAAATTAAATCCAACACTACCTGATTCAAGTCTCTTACATCAATTATAATATATATATATATATATATATAATAAAATATTGATGTTTACTGTTCTGGGAATTAATTATATCCTCAAATGATAAACAGAGGAATAAATGCTGACACTGGAAGGTGGACTTATTTCAGACACCACTCCAACTGTATCACATTATCAATTAGATTGCACATTCGAGCACTAGAAATTTACTGCCACATGGGCTTGTAATTGTTGTCAAGTCACTGTAAAAACCTGTCTTCTGTTAATTACCTACCTGTTTGCTGAAAAATATTTAACTATCAGGGGCGTTCATTTGAAATCCGTTCGTGCCGCACCACGCATAATTGCGTACGATGAACATGATCATGTCATAGTCATGTGATAAGTACTGACCAATTAATAAAAGAGCACGTGCTTATCGTCCCATGATGCATAGGTTCTGTTTCTGACCATTGAGAAAATGGCAGGGTTGATCCAAAATTCGTCCAAAGAAGCTCAAAGAGCAGTGATTCAGTTTCTTTCATTTGAAGGATGTTGACCAGTGGACATTCATCGAAGAATGCAGGCAGTGTATGGTAACAAATGTGTGTCGAAGACAACAGTGACAGACTGGGCACAAATGTTTTGGAAAGGACGTCAGTTCACCACAGATCCTCGACGGCCGGGTCAAGCGCATATTGTTGCAACAGAAAAAACCATCGCCAAAATTGATGCAGCAGTACAGATGAACCGTTGTCGATACGTTCGCTAGCAAAAGAATTTGATGTGTCAATTGGGACAATTCACAAGGTCATTCGTAAGAAACTGCAATATTGGAAGGTATGTTCACAGTGGGTACCACGGATGTTGTTTGAACCATTTGCTGCGTTACAGATTGGAGGGTGATGCATTTCTCTTCCGCATAGTGGCAGGCGATGAATCATGGTGTCATCACTTTGAGCCGAGCAGCAAAAGAGAGAGCATGCAATGGAAGCATGCTGGATCACCAAAAGCCAACAAAAATTCAAATTATAGGTTTCCGCTGGTAAGGTTATGCTGAGCGCATTTTTTTACCGTGAAGGGCTATTGTTGGCCGACTTTAAAGAACCTGGTGTCAACATCAACTCTACCCACTACTTGCAAACACTACACAAGCTGTAAAAAACCATCAAGAGTAAACGACCCGGCATGCTTTCTCGCTGTGTGATTTTGTTGCACGATAATGCTCGTCCGCATGTTGAAAAGATTGTGCAGGAAGCATTAGCAAGGAAGAAGTGGTAAATTCTGCAACATCCAGCCTATAGTCCTGATTTGTCACCATATGATTTTCATTTGTTCGGACCTCTAAAACAAGCTCTCAAGGGGCAATGATTTCACACAGATGCAGACGTAATGAATGCAGTAAACACTTGGTTCAGTGAGTAACCACAATCCTTTTTTGCGGACAGAATTCGCTGCCTGCCTAAGCAATGGGATGCTTGCAAGAATGCCTACGGTCACTTCTTCTGACCAACCCATGGTGAATATTAATTCTACCACACCTGTTAATGTTTCTTTCATGCTTTTGTAATAAAGCCACTGGAACGGGTTTCAAATGAATGCCCCTAATATATAAGCAAATAATTAATTCAATTCATTGAAGAATAAAGTGGATGTGTTGGTGTAATGGTTAAGACAACATGCTGTCAATGGAATGATCAAGATCGAATAAAGGTTCATTGCCAACTCTTGTTGTTCACTAGGGGTCGCCTAGTTCTCTATAAAACACAAAAATGTGATGCCCCTAACACTTCGCATTCCTACAGAAAGTTTGTGTAAGGGGACATTCTATATACTTGTTTATATATTAAACAAATATGCCTGTATAAAAATGGGTTAATTAGGGCTGTGTTTACCTTAATGTTAATTAAAATGCTTATGCATTGTTCAACTAACCAAGGTCATTGTTTCCATGCAACATTCCTGCATTGTTTATTCTGCTAGATTAAATGGGATGTGATCATTCCAAAACACGTAGGCATGTTTGCTGCTAAATTAAAGGCTAGGCTTATTTATGTAAAACTTATTAGAATGATTACTGATTTTCATATTAATGTAAGGAATTTCTTTTTCATTGTCTTCACCAAGTCATTGATGATCGATTGTATTTAATCAAAGAAAAGATAATGAAATAACCAAAGCCTGCTTAAAACAAAAGTTTCTTTCAGAGAATAACCAATGTTAAATGCCTTCCATATGTTCTCAAATATCAGACAATCAATAGCAATAGAATATTCAACCACATGCATATAAAATTCAATGTTGGCGAATCAGCCTTGTGCACATGTGGATTGGAACCACACACAGCATATCACATACTCCAAGGCCGCCCAAAATACGACATATCTAGGCAAATCTTCTCGCCTAGAGAAACAGAAGTGGAAGATAAACTCTGTGGATCACTCAGTGAATAAAAAACAGTCAGTGAAATTCATACAAAAGACAACATTGCAGATAATGACACATTTGAAGCGAACGAAAGAAGAAGAAGACAATCAATTACATCTGTAAATGAGTTAACCATAGATATTTTGTATTGTGGTAAGTCAACAAGAAAAAAGAGGTAATGTTGTTGCAGCAAATCATATACTTAAAATATTATCATTTAATTACATTTTGTGTACCAGCAAAGGGTGTGGCTCCGGAGATAAATATTGCAAATTCCTTGGACTGCCAGAATAACTAACAATGACTGCCTGAAAGAAGCTAATGAAACTAGAAAATTATATACAACAATATGAAAGAGACAAACAGTTTTCTTTGGTCATGTGATGAGAAGAGAGGCATTGGAGAACACTGTGAAAACTGGAAAGATCAATGGGAAGAGAGGCAGAAACAGACCAAGAGAAATGATACTAGATGGACTGAGACAGTGGCATGGAGGAATATCATCAGCAGAGTTGATCTAGAACACCAAAGACCAAGATCTGTGGAGAGATATGAACACCCATGCCAGCTGGCGGAGCACTTGATTATGATGATGTACTAGTGAAGCTATTTTTCCTGATTATTTCAAAATCACAACAAACCCAGCAATGATTACTGGGTATTGTGTTTCATGCATTGTTAAATAAAATACGGGCAGATTTATGTATTATATTATAATACTGTCCTTTATTGGAAGATTTCTGTTGTCTTTCTATGAGGTAAGAAAACCCGAAAATAATGTGGTCTGCAGCTGGTGCCAAATGTTAACTGATTCAGTGACAAACAAAAAAGTAGGTTTTGTCCAAACAAAAATGGATGATGGAATATGGGAAATACAGTTATAACTTAAAAGTTGTTAATATGGTAGCAGACATGTTGTATTGTAACGTTATAACAACATTTTGGTGATATATAAGCCCATGGCTGATACAGAAAGTCCCTTAAGACGGTTAATCATTCCAAGCCACTTAATTAGTTAAATTACACATAAATAAATTCAGCATTCATTTTCATGTGTATTTAAGAAGTTTTGACTAGTGAAGTTTCCCACCAAGTTCTCGAAACACAATTATGAAATTACATGCCAGAATTTGAAAATACTATGGCTGCAAATGGCCGGTGACCTAATGATGATTTTGAATAACGAAGACACAAACCATTGTTTTGATCTAATGATGATTGTAATAATGTAATAATGACACTTTAATATGTCATGATAAGGTCAACACTTCTGCAAGTTTACGATAAATGCATGTTTAAGCTAAACACCCATATCAATGATTATATTTAGTTGTTCATAACTTACATAAGACACCATGACTGTTATCTGACAACTTTACATAAGATCCCACTGGTCAGAATGACATCATGAAGCATGTTAGAATGCATTTATTAATGTAATTTCTACGATTCTATGTGTCTGCCCTCTCTCTCTCTCTCTCTCTCTTTCTCTCTCTCTCTCTCTCTCTCTCTCTCTCTTTCTGCATGCATAGGTGTGCACGTTGAGTTGAGTTAAGAACCAACATCACAAGCATACATGCTCTGTCCTCATCTGTAACAGCCAGCGAAGAGTTCTATGTAACATGCAAGAACTCTTTTTCTAATTTTCAAGAACCAAAGGTTGTGCCATAGGTTCTAAATACTGTTTAAGTTTATTCTTTATTAGAAAAAGCTCCAATTCCACATCACAATTCTTTTGGATACATTTATGCATCCATTGTCTATCTATACAGTTCTATCTGTTCACTTTATAATAACATGTAACAAATGTTTTATCGTTACAATGTTAGGACAAATGGTGCAGGAGTTTTGATTGTTGGGTGAATATATATAACTTTCCTTTTGGTTCCACTTGTGGAGGGTTGGAAAAGTGCTGTCAGATGGCATTTTACTTCGGGTGTGAGGTATATCTCTCCTCTGATTTGAGAAATTCTCGATCTCATGGATTTTTAGTTTATTTGACATAAGTGTCAAGTAAGGCTTGCCTCTAGTACAGTCATATCATCAATCATTAATGGTCAATAGTTACAACAATGATGTTAATTTCACTTTAAGACTATGGGTATGGGTAAAAGAAAATTATATTATTTCTTAACAATGCCATGTTTGCAATTGCATCGCAAATCTGTCTATCAAAACATACTGAATGACATTTGAAATTTTAATGTTTAAAAGTGCACAGTAATGAGGTCACTCTGACAGCCCTATGGACTTAGCTGCCTGCATGCATGCACAAACTGCACACCCACCAGAATCGACACTGGATGTAGAGACTTGAATGAGGAACCAAATGCTCTTTTTCCAGATGCAATGTTAGTTGTTTGAACACTGAAGTGCAGAAACAGTGCAGAACTAGCAGAGCTAAGAGCATCGCTTCATGAACTATGTCAGAAATGCAAAATGGCTGTAATACAATGGATCCACAGGCGACATACCTGGAAATGAAGAGGCTGACAGATTGGCACAGGAAGATGGGAGAATACCTCAGCCTGATACAGACATAACCTATGATGAGATCAAGAGGTTTATAAGAAACAATTACAGAATCAAGTGGTAATCAGAGCATCCAGGCCACTAGAAAGATGATCAACATTGCCAACTCCACTAAAAATAACATGTAACAATCTTCAGACTCCACACAGGACAAAACAGACTGAAATACCACATGCTTAATAAACTAAAGATAGAATATAGTAAATCATATACTGATGAATGCAACTGTAGAACTGCTAAACATTTGGTGCAAGAGCGACCAGCATGTGAAAAACAGAAAAAACTACTCTACCTCCTAAACCAGCTCCATTTTAGGATTAAAATCTATGGAGATGTTAACAAGACCATATCTCATGGGTAATTGCGTGGCATCCTGATTTCTATGGTGGTTGCCACCGTCTTCAGCACCTTTGCTAGAGCAGACTGTGGTCTTATTCGAGTTTAGATGTGTAGGCACACACACATGTGTCTGTGCATGCATGTACGTGCATACACATCTAGAGCATTCTGGTTATTTTTCGGCGCCAGAGACTCGCTGTCGCCCCTTCTCCTGTTAGTTAAAACAGTTCCGCCACGTGAAGGCCAGGAGTTGGAATTTTGCTGCAGAAGTGATGAATGCATGAGCCATTGGGGTATTTATGCAAGGTTGGGTGCTCACCCCAACTCTGCGCCCTGGCTACATACAGCAACATTTGGAGCCCAATTCGGAACAAGACCAAAATTGACAGCTGCTTTCTTTGGATTTATTCATACTTAATAAATTTGACAAGTGAAAGTATAAGAAGACGAACTGGGCATAGCTAGATTGCATTTTTCAAGAGCTATCCAACTATGATGTTGCTAAGGAGAAAAATAATTGACCAATTTTAGTAAATTAGATAGGAATGACCCCTTCTGCTCAGTTACTGTCATACTGTTAACACCTTTATGTTCAAAATTCATTCATGTTAAGTAATAATACTTCGAATACTATAGGGAGATCTACAGTAACAACTGCTTGGTATCGGAAGAATTACATGTCATATCATAATATAATATTAATGCTGACTTGTTAAATAAGTCGAGTACAGCCTTCGCCAAAGCCAGCCACAAGTCACAAGCGACAAGCGAAGCGGCAAATAACAGAAAAAGCTCACGATTGCTGTAGCCTAACCATTTGTGTATGATAATTTACACAAAAGTGTGCATATTTGTGCTGTGAATTAGTAAAACAAAGTGACATGTGGCAGTAGTAACTAACAGTGTGAGAGACGGCACAAACAAGGAAGCTTACATTTGGAGTAGAACGTCGTTTGCCACGGGCGGACATCTTGTTGGTGGTTACCAGGCTGGAATGTTGTTGAGGGTAAGCTCCCTTCTTCTATACTTTTAATTAATAGACTCTGTGGCAAAGTTGTCAAGCCGTCCAACTCGAGCTTCGAAGGTTATGGGTTCGATTCCTGGCCGCATCCTTCGGTTCACGATTACATCTTTTCAAAGACTCCTGAGGGTCATGGCTGGAGCTACTGAGTTGGTGCTTTATGCGACGCTTTCCGCGCTGCAGAAAGAGAATGAGCCATATACTGATATAGGAGGATAAAATCCCGGTGCAATGAAATCGACCATATTGACTTTTAAGCGACTTTTATTTAGACTACTATATTCTATATCTGTATCAAGCTGTTGGAGCCGGCAGTAATCATCATCATCATCATCATCATCTGCTGTACTGATAAATGTGGATGATGGTCTAGGATGACCATCTCACTTCACCATCACCAGAGTCTTGGATCAAGTCTATCTATCTTCTAGTCTCGATTGTGGCTTTTGGCCAGGCCGTCACGTATGTATCTCTCTGCCTTATCTTTGATTTTAACCATAAATTTATTACCTCCTATAGTAATAGAGGCATCTTATGGGAGGTGCCTTGACAAAAATTAGAAGAAGAGTCGCTATGGCAAAGGCAGCCTTTTGCAAAATGGAAAACATACTGACCAATGAAAAGATGACCTTTGCAACGAGACAAAATAGTGTTGAAGTGCTAAATGGAGCCTGTACTTTTGTATGGATGTGAAACGTGGACAATGAACAAACAAGCTGGGAAAAAATCTTATAGCTGTGGAAATGTGATTTCTGGGGATAATGCAATGAATACCACGGACAGGCAGAAAAACCATTGAGCAAGTCCTAGAAGAAACAAATGACAACCCGAAACTGATTAGAGACATTTGACGTATACATTCAAGATTTTATGAGCACGTTATGAGAAGAAATAAGCTAGAGAACTTGTTGACAACTATCAGGAACAAGATGAAGGCAGTCGCATAAATATCAATGGTAGCTTGGCCATATGGCATAATCGAGACAAAAACACGCAGCTGATCTATGACTCTGGTGTCCGTGTGAGATGACAAATCATTACCGCCTACGTTTACCAGCATGGAACAAGCTGATGATGATGATGATGATGATGATGATGATGATGATGATGATGATGATGATGATAGTCCATGTATCTACATATGTTGCACCCGACAATAATCATCTTTATCATCTGTCATGCCGATAAGACTGGGCGGCCATGGTTTGCCATCTCACACAATCACCGGAGTTTTGGACCAGGTCGGTGTTCTTGTCTGGAATAAGTCATGTGGCCAAGTCACCTAGGTATTTATCTCTATGCCTTCCGCTTGATCTTTTCCCATCAGTGAATGCACAGTAAGAACAAATCGATGATACTCAGAACCTTTCACCATAAGATCCGGAGTACGATAAGGTTGTGTCCTGTCTCCCCTCTTGTTCATAACCTATATAGACAGCATATGTAAGGAAAGCAGACAATTAGAGACGGTACAACATTGCATGAAGAACAGAACACAGAAGAAGAAACAACGGCAAATCACATCATTAAAGAACTCTTATTTGCGCACGATCAAACATTAACAGCAAAATCAGAATCAAAATTACAAGACTGCATAAACAGTCTGAACGAAATGTGTATGGAACATAACGAACTAAAGAACAGACTTTATTTTCAAAGGGCGTAACAAATTGGGCACGCACGCCCGTCTTACATTCGGCCCTTCCAATCACTCATCTTTCATTCATCAATAGTGCATAATACATTCACATAGGAAAAGAACATTGTCAAATGAATGTTGTAGACATAAACAATGCATATTCCATGTTATGAGACACAACCCCCACCCACCTACACATCCCCTATCCACCCACATATCCCCCACCAAACCACACAACCTCCATGCACACATACACTCCCCCACCTATTCGCCGATTCCCCACCCACACGTCCCACACCCACACACATCCCCCACCTACATACATCTCCCCACCCACTACACATCCCCCACACACACACGTCCTCCACCCACCCACCCACACACACACACACACACACACACACACACACATACACACATACACCCAGGCATACCCATAATATAAAAATTAGCACAAGTAAAGCAGAGGTAATGATTATAACCAAAGAATAAAGCACAATAAACATTCATCCAGAAGAACACTCCATGAAACAAGTAAAGAGCTTCATGTACCTAGGAAGTATAATATCATCAAAATGGCAAATTAGCAGACGAGATTGAAAATATATGCAATAAGGCAAACCAACTCACTGGACAAATGGCACCAATACTAAAGAACAAACATGCATCAATAGCCACTAAGAAAGCACTATACAACACAATCTTCCAACCAACTCTATGGTACCAATGCCAAACCTGGACAATGACAGAAAAAGAGAAAAGATAAATCACAACAACAGAAATGAGATTCCTGAGAAGAATACTCAATGTTTCAAGAAGAGAGAAAATCAGAAATGAAGAAATCAGGACTAAAGTTCTGGTTATAGCAGCGCTAGATTTTATCAGAAAACAGCAGGTTGAATGGTTCGGCCATATAACTAGATTACCAACTAACAGTATACCACAACAAGCAATGATGCACAGACCAAATGGAAGCAGAGGAAGAGGCCGGTCAAGTAAACAGACAGAAAGTATCACAGAGACCATGGGAGCCTCGATATATGAAGCCCACACAAGGGCTCTCTCCCGCTGTGTATTCTTCACTTCGACACCGCGAGGCACAACAAGAACCTGATGAGATAAGATGAGTTTGCGCCTCACGAGACGCAGCGAAATATGCCAGGCAAATTATGCCGATAACAGATAATGTATATTTTTGACTCTGCATTTTATTTTCCATTATTTGTGCAATATAGCTGATCTGATCTTCAGTGGGCCAGTTTTATCTAAAGCCTGACAGATGACGTGGAAATGACCACGTGTTCACATGCACCCACTGTGAACGGACATTTACAGCGCAAATTGGCCTTATCAGTCACACTCGCTACCGCCATAGTTAAAAGTTATTATGCCTTTTTAAAGCACAAACTATCGTCTGTCAAGACGGCAAGGTGCCAATGATGACAGATGTGGCAGAAGTATATGTTTGTCATCTGGGTTCCCAGGTAATCTAGTATTTACAAAGTTCTCCCTAAGTTTACCCGTAAAGACCACCGAGTCAAACGACAAGCATTCTAGTCTCTGCGCCACCTCCGCTGCCACCCACCTACCCACCCACCAAGTCATACATCTATCGAGCTACTACTACTACTACTACTACTACTACTACTACTACTACTACTACTACTACTACTACTACTACTACTACTACTACGACTACTACTACTACTACTACTACTACTACTACTACTACTACTACTACTACTACTACTACTACTACTACTACTACGACTAGTACTACTACTACTACTACTACTACTACTACTACTACTACTACTACTACTACTACTACTACTACTACTACTACTACGACTAGTACTACTACTACTACTACTACTACTACTACTACTACTACTACTACTACTACTACTACTACTACTACTACTACTACTACTACTACTACTACTACTACTACTACTACTCCACCTACAAAATACTTACCTATCTGTCTGTTTATCTTCTGTGTATCTTCTGTCACGCATATTAATGAGAATCAAGAAGGAAAGGCCAGCTCCGAGGCGATGGCGTTAAAGACACAGTTCGTAATCCCGCATACCCGCATTCGAAACACAGCTGCGAGTGATTTGGCAGCAGACCGCCTTGCGTTGGTTTTTTGTTTTAAGAAATGATATGAGTGACACAAAGGCTTTCGATAAAATGAGACATGTTGACATGATAAGGATGCTTGAAGATCTACAAATTAATGGAAAGGACCTTAGACTTGTAAAGAACATATGTTGGAAACAACAAGCTGCCATAAGAATTGACAACGATGTAGGTCAATATCAGCCTATTAAAAGAGGTGTGAGACGGGGATGTGTAATGTCTCCAGATCTTTTTTCCCTGTACAGTGAATATATATTTAGAAATATAGAAGATATGGAAGGAATCAACATTGGGGGACGATACATCAATAACATTAGATATGCAGATGATACAATCTTGATTGCAGACAATGAACAAGACCTGCAAAATTTAGTAGATGCGGTTGTTACACACAGTGAACAACGAGGGTTAGAATTAAATTGTAAAAAGACACAGATTATGGTCGTCACTAGGAAGAAGGAAATACCACAATGTGATATACGAGTAGATGGACATATTCTTAAACAAGTGAATCGATACTGTTATCTCGGCACAGTCATAACATCTGATGGGAGATGCCTTGAAGAGATTAGAACAAGAATTGCCATTGCGAAGGTAGCCTTTAGCAAGATGAAAAACATACTGACCAACAAAAAGATATCAATTGAAACGAGAAAAAGAGTGTTGAGATGCTACATAGAACCTATACTTTTGTATGGATGTGAAGCGTGGACAATAAGCAGTCAAGCTGAAAAATAGCTAATGGTTGTGGAAATGTGGTTTCTGAGGAAAATGCAAAGAATACCATGGACAGATAGAAAAACCAACGAACAAGTCCTTCAAGAAACAAATGAAGATCGTAAACTGATTAGAGCCATTAGACGTAGACAGTCAACATTTTTTGGGCATGTTATGAGAAGAAATGAATTGGAGAACTTGGTGACAACTGGCAAGATCGAAGGGAGGAGAAAAAGGGGAAGACCTAGAAGCAAATACCTGGATGGCTTGGCCTGGTGGCATGGTCGAGACAGGAACACAGAGCTGATCCACGACTCTGGTGATCGAGTGAGATGGCAGAACATGACCGCCCACGCTTACCGGCATGGCACATGATGGATGGATGAGTGCCAGTCGTTCAGAAAGCAATGACAAACTACTGAACGTAAACTTGCCAAGAGATCACAACAGCAAAAATGCTGGTGTTGACTACGGCGTCCTGTAAAGGATATACAGCTAACGTTTCTAAAAATGAAAGAGACAAACATGTTTAAGGAACAGCGAGTCGCAGCCAACACGAACGTAGAAACAAAAAAGGGTACAAGTCAACAACAAAGGACGAGACAAGGGTCAGAAGTGACACAAACAACAATGACAACAACAGGGCCTACATAATTCCCGCTGTCTCCAATGACATATCTCACGTTTGAATACTTTTTTCCCCCGTAAACTGACACTCCGTAAACACAGAAACACGAGGCCCGACAGTTTAAACCAGTGTTTCCCAACCTTTTTTGTGCCATGCCCCACTTAAGCCTTTTTAAAATTCATATTGCCCCCCTCCCCCGCCCCACGCCCCCCCCCCCTCATCATATACATTATTTTTAATATTCAAAAATTGAAATGTTCACTAAAGAAACTTGAATGATAGGTTTTAGGAAGAAATCACTAGGTAATTATTGAGCAAACACAGTAAGTAAATTTTCAAAACATATAATGGGGAACTGAAATTCAAGTACAAAATAATTTTAATGAAAGATTTTTCTATATTATTTTAATTATTAGTAATTATTTATTATTTAAATTTAGTGAGATCCTTGCGCTTGATGCTTGCTGCAAAGAGATCTTATGTCTGGTTCCAATTTAGTTAACTTCAGTCTCAAGTCTCCCCGTTTTGTTATATTCAGCTGATTTCTTCCATTTTCGAATTGCCCCCCTTAACAGTCAAATTGCCCCCCTGTGGGGCGTGGGCCCCACGTTGGGAAACACTGGTTTAAACCGTCGTTTCTTTTACAGGATACAATTACCTCTTAAACGCCAAGAAGTCAGTTTTTGGAGTCGATATATTCAAGTTTTTCTGTCGGGAGGTACTGTTTGTGGATTTTCGTTTTTATATTATTCTAGCTTGGGTTAGAATTAAATTGTAAGAAGACAGAGATTATAATCGCCTCTAAGAAGAAAGAAAAACCACAATGCAATGTGCAGTAAAACCTCGGTTTTCGTTGCCTTCGGTTTTCATCGATTTCGGTTTTCGTCGACTTTGTCCCCAAGAAATGTTTCTCGGTTTTCGTCTGTTGCCTCGGATTTGGGCAGCGTGCCCACGGGACCTCGCTGCTAATTTTGCGAAAACACAGGGACCCATGCGTTCTTCTGCTCAGTTTAGCTTTGTTTCTCGTTGTGTGAGCACCATTTGCTAATATGTTAACCCTTTCCTGTTAGCTCCATCGTGAGACCAAAGATAGTTTCCAAAGCCAGCAGCCCTTTGAAGAAGGCCAGGAGCAAGATCGAGTTGAAGAGGGAAATCATTGACAAACACGAGAGCGGCATTAAGATTGCTGAAATCGGCAGCATGTGCGGGAAGTCGCCATCCACGATAAGTTCCATTGTTTTGAAAAATGAAGCAATAAAGGAGGTTAATATAGCGAAAGGCGTGAATGTTCTAACGAAATAGAGATCGCAAACAATTGAAGATGTCGAGCAGTTATTATTAATTTGAATAAATCAAAAACAGTTCGATGGGGATTCTATTTCGGAGGCAATCATATGTGACAAGGCGAGACTGTTGTACGCCGATCTCATTAAGAAAATGCTTGGGACGAGTGCTCGTGTACTTAGTGATTTAAAGCCCAGCAGAGGATGGTTTCGAAAATTCAAAAGGCGCACTGGCATACAGTGTTACTAGGCACGGCGAAGGTGCGAGTTTCGACAAGTCTGGGGCCAAAAAAAAAAAAGTATTAAACACTATATTTATTCTCTATAAAATGTATTTTTGGTATGTATTTTGGATTGTCTAGAACGAATTAATTGGATTTACATTGATTCATATGGAAATAATAGTCTCGGTTTTCGTCGCTTTCGTATTTCGCCGATTGTTTCCGGATGGATTATAGACGAACACCGAGGTTCTACTGTACAGGTAAATAGGAATATTCTTAAACAAGTGAGTCGGTACACCTATCCAGGAACAGCCATTACACCTGATATGAGGTGCCTTGAAAAGATTAGAAGAGGAATCTCAATGGCAAAGGTAGCCTGTGCAAAATGGAAAACATTATCTTCCAGTGTCCTGCCGGTTGGCGTAGGTGATCATGCCCCTCCAGAAATTGCAATGTCCGACAGCATGGATCAATTCTTGTGTTGACTCTCTTCCCTGCTATGACACAAGACTTTCAACCATTTTATCACGCTGTTTTCCTTTATCTGTAATTCTACAAATCGTACCGGTTGTTACAACATGTTCCAGTTTTTGCCAAAAAATGATGACTGCTTCTTTTTGATGTTTGTGATAAGTTGTCTTTGCAAATTACATTTCCTCAAAATGTCCAGATTGCCCATTTTGGCTGTCCAATTAATTGTCAGCATTCTTCTATAAAACCACACCTCCAAGGCTTCCGGGGATCTTTTAGCCTATTTACTAATTGTCCAGAATTCACAGCTATATGTTAAAATTGTTCTACGTAACATTCAAGAACTCGTTTTCTTACGTTCAAGGACAAGGACTTATTGTACAAAATGTTCTACCGCCCAGTAACATGTGAGAAAAAAGAGTGTTTAAATACTGCATTGAACCTTCAAGAATTTCAAGAACTCGCTAGTTTTGACCGTTCACGGTGTGGATTATTTTTCCTTCATCAACGAGGTCCGTTGAGAAGAAGTCAGACGTATGTCGGCCATATCAATCATCATCATCATCATCATCATCGTCATCATCATCTTCCACTTCTGCCATCAAGCGTCCTGAGGAGGAATAATTTGTGTTACAGCGCCCGGTGGGCGGCACTGGATAGTGTCATTCCGTGTGGTTGTATAATGTCTCTGATGTCGTCAATTCATTGTCTCTTTGGACGTCCTCTTGGCCTTGTCGCAGATGATCTTTGATGTAAGGCCAGTGATGGTAGTTGTTGATGTTGCATTCTAACGACATGGCCAAACCACTTGATCTTCTGTCTTTCAATAAATGTGGCACAAGGTGTTGATCCCACAGTCTTTCTGATAACAGCATTTCTTACTCGGTCTCGGATTGTTAGGTTGGCAGCTCTCCTCAGGCTTCTCATCTCGCAGGTGTTGATTTTACGAATGTGTGATTTGGATAAAGTCCAGGTTTGAGATTGGTAGCATAAGGTTGGTGTGAATATGCTATTTATTATCTGTCGTTTTGTGGACATGAGTATATTTGGATGTTTCAGTATGGGTGATAGTTGATATGTAAGTGCACTAGCTTGTTGGCATCTGATTTCGATTTCTCAGTGCAGTCTGCCATCTTCTGTGATCATACTTCCAAGATATTTGAATTCTTTAACTTGTTTCAGAGTTGTGCTATTTATCTGTACACTTAATGTACCCGGCGATCTGCTAACTTGCATTACTTCGGTTTTGGCTGTGTTTATACTCATATTGTATCTGCTGCAGGTTGAACTCAGATTATTAATATGATGTTGTAGTCTGCCCTCATCGCTGTAAAACAGGCACTGATCGTCTGCAAACAGAAGTTCATTTATTTCCTGTGGATCAGTTGTTTCATCAATGCACAGGTTAAAACCATAGTAAAATCAAATGGCACACCAACAGACAAGTAAAATGTTTGAGAACAAGCAACTTTCCCATAGCAACATATGGATGTGACTCATGGACCATTTCGCAACCACTAAAGAAGACAACTGGGGCTTACGAGCTCATATATCGTGGACCAAGAAGAGTAAAAATATAGAAATTCTACAAGACTTCAACATCGAAGACAAATTAGCACAAAATTAGGCAATATCATGTCTCGGAAACTGAAATACTTTGACCTTATTAATAGTTTCTTTGACCCCGAAAGAACAGAGATGGGGAGGTGCGTGTGGGGGGGGGGGGGGGGAGGGGGAGGGGGGGGGGATAATATTTCCTATTTCAGGGAAGAATCACTTCCGGTCGCCAATATGGCTGTTAGGCGTTGAACCGTTTAGGCCTATTGCGTGTTTATGCTTGCAGCTACGGTTTGCAATCGCATTTTCCTCATGTTGGACTGGTAGCACATGGTTCCGTCGCCCTGCTACTGAGTGAGTGCGTGGACGACACTGTGAGCTGTGAAATTCGCGGGGAATGTTTTTACATCTGTCCTGTACAGTGACCTGCATGTTCGGAACAATGGCTACCGGCTGTTGCTGAATAGACTAATTTGCCTTTTCGGTTCACGAGTGCATTTTTCAGGAGACTCCCGGGAGTCGGCGCTTAAGCTGCGGAGTTCGTGCTTTATGCGACACTTTCGGCTGGTCTCCCTGCGGTAAAAGACCGCGCCATGTGAGAAAACCCGGGTCAATGAGGTCTTTCTGATGACTGCCGAGTCCATCGACGATGAACTGTGGTTTTCGTGGATTAATTTTGTGTTGGCATTCTGGCAGCGGCATTATGCACAGTGTACCTGTGCAGGCTGTTGGATTGCCGAGACTCCTGCCTATTCCACTTTTCACATTGGACAGTGGGGAGCATTTTGTGTGATATTCACTGGCACAGGAACGGAGCATAATGGGGACGACCCGTTGCAGTGAAGGTGGAACCTCGACTAATTAACTAACTAACTAACTCCTGGAAGAATAGGTACAGTCTATAAGAACGAAGATGGATTTACGACATTGCAGACACCTTGGGCATGAAGGTGCTGCCAAGTAGCAGCGCAGATGAAATGATGCAAAATACAATAAACAGAAAATCGCGAAGAAAATTTTATAAGAAACTAAGAGGCTAACGTAGAAAGGAGAAGACGTCAGAGAAATTGTCAACAACAACAAACAGTCAGATCTTAGAGCTCGAACAAGGAGGCTGCACGTTTAGATTCGTTAGAACGTGAGAAGATATTTACTGACAAGACAACGTTATCATGGTCAGCACATATTATAGAGGATAACGAGAATATTCATGAAAGATATATATGAGCCCACAAATCATGGACAGATGTGAACATATCAGAACGGGACTTATCAACGTCACGGCAAGATGAATTGTATACAGATTTGGGAATGACAGAAGGACCGGGACATGGATTTGATAATCACTAGAGTCTGGCACATTCAACGTTATATTATCTGAATTAATATTATTGTAATTACCGTCCCGTCTGGCCATAACAGACACATCATCATCATCAAGTGCCCTGCCAGCTGGCGTAGGCGTTCATGGCTCTCCACATATCTCGGTCTTTGGTTTTCTGGATCAACTCTGCTGCTGATATTCCTCTATGCCACCGTCTCAATCCATCCAGCATCACTTCTCTTGGTCTACCTCTGCCTCTCTTCCCCTCGATCTTTCCAGTTGTTACGATGTTCTCCAATGCCTCTCTTCTCATCACATGACCGAAGAAAGCTGTTTGTCTCTGTCTTATTGTTGTATATAATGTTCTAGTTTCATTAGCCTGTTTCAGGCAGTCGTCGTTAGTTACTCTGGCAGTCCAAGGAATTCGCAACATTCGTCTCAGGAACCACATCTCTGTTGCTTCTAATTTCTTCTTAATTTGTTCATTTACATTCCAAGATTCACTGCCATACAGCAAAACTGGTTCCACATAGCATTTCATCACTCTCTTTCTTACATTCAGTGATAGTGACTTATTGCATAAGATACTCTTCATTTTCTGAAATGCGGCTTTTGCCTGCCCTATTCTGCTCCTAATCTCTGTTGTACATCTTCCATCTGATGTTATAAATGCCCCTAGGTATCTAAAATTATCAACTTGGTTAAGGATTTTCCCTTCTATTTCTATGTCACATTTTGGTGTCACCATTTTCTTTGATATTACCATTGTTACTGTTTTCTTGATATTCAAGGAGAGTCCTTTCCTTGCACTCTCTGTTACTACAACGTCTAATAATTGTTGTAGGTCTGTTGAATTATCCGCCACCAATACTGTGTCATCTGCATAGCGTATATTATTTATATTATAACCTCCAACTAGTATTCCTGGCATCTCAGACACGGTAAACATAAATTATCAATTTTCATTGATTTTGTTGAGACGCTGAAGACTTGACCGTTGAGCAAATAAATTATATCTTCAACGATATGATTGCCGGCCTTCAAGTTTTTCATTGCCGTTCATTCTTGCAAGCTTCAAAAAGTTGTTGGAATTCATGTCATACCCTGGACCATTTATCGTTGCTGAGTTATATTTGAATTTATTAAGACACATTCTAGCAGGTGCATGAGGCGGGAGAAATGTTAAGAGATCAAGAGGCTTTTCGACACGCCGTGACGAGAGAAACGTTTTGTAAAGAACCTGCTGCATGACGACGATGTTACCGCAATGAACCTCTTGTTCTCCACGATGAAGATAATAACTACGTCACTGGGATATCCCTGTATGTATTTTTGGCGCGAGTACAAACAATGGCTTCCCTAGAACGGATGAAGCAATCCTGACGATTTGCCCTGACTTTTACAATCGTGGGCTGACGGTGAATTTGTCAAGTTTGCGTTAGGATTTCTGGCTTTTATGAAAGGTGAAAGTTGATACGTAGAACCGGAAGAACATGCTTTGAAGAAGCTGGAGTGTAAAGTAAACAAAGGTGTACTAAAATAGGTAGTACACATTTATGGTATATTTCGTCAATGAAAGGGAAGAGCGAAGAGGTAATACGGGCTAAATATGCAGAATTGTGGGAATACAGATAGAATGTGGTAGAGTGGAAATACAGGTACAATATGTGGAAGCGTGGAAATACAGATTCAATATGTGAAAGAGGGTAAATGCAGATCGAATATGCAGGAGTGTGGAGGTAAAATATGTGGAACATTGGAAATATAGGTAAAATATGTGGGAGAGTGGAAATACAGATTCAATATGTGAAAGAGGGTAAATGCAGGTCGAATATGTGGGAATGTGGAAATACAGGTAAAATATGTGGAACATTGGAAATATAGCTAAAATATGTGGGAGAGTGGAAATACAGGTAAATTGTGTGGACGAGTAAAAATACAGATAAATATGTGGAAGAGCGGAAATACAGGTAGCATATGTGAATATGTGCAGTCAAGCTGAAAAGCATCTGATGTCTGCAGAAATGTGGTTTCTGAGGAAAATGCAAAGAATACCATGGACAGACAGAAAAACCAATGACCAAGTACTACAGGAGACAAATGAACATCGTAAACTGATTAGAGAAATTAGACGTAGACAGTCAACATTTTTTGGACATGTTATGAGAAGAAATGGACTGGAGAACTTAGTGACAGCTGGCAAGATCGAAGGGAACAGACCAAGAGGAAGACCGAGAGGAAAATACCTGGATGGCTTGGCCACATGGCATGGACGAGACAGGAACACTGAGCTGATCCACGACACTGGTGATCGAGTGAAATGGCGAGTCATGACCGCCCACGCTTTCCGGCATGGCCCATGATTGATTGATTGTAAACCTGAATGGAAGCCACAATCATAGGAGCGCGTAACAGGCAGCTTAAATACTTTGCCACATATACCCCCCCCCCCCCCCCCCCAGCTATTTTGACATTTTTATCCTCACAAGCGCTACGGATTCCGGGCACTGTGCCGAGATTCTCATTGTGTAAACAAAGGGTGGAGACTGGAGCATTTATAGAGATATTCGAGTGCAATTAAAGTAAAAAACCATTTACACCAAACGTAATTGCTATGACATTTATTGTTGTGGGAAGTGACATAACTAGCAGCGGAAGGAATAAACAGGCTTCTGAATCACGACGCCTTGCTCGTTTGTTTACCACAAACAGAACAGACAGCTGAACAGGCGTGTCATCGGTCGGTGGTTCAGAAGATTTGGTATCTAGGGCTTCTGGAAAACAGACAGTGTCAAGTGACGGGCAGTCAGTTCTTCGTTTGTTGTGTTTGACTTGCGGAAGGCGGTTGTATGATCTGAGACAGGTAAGATGATTGTTGTTTTCTGTTGGGCGTTCGCTCGTTTTGATATCGGGATTAGTCCATACACGTCTTGCTGCTGCTGCTGCTGCTGTTCCTCCTACCACCACCACCACTACCACCATCACTACTACTACTACTACTACTACTACTACTACTACTACTACTACTACTACTACTACTACTACTACTACTACTACCACCACCACCACCAAAACTACTACTACTACTACCACCACCACCACCACTGCCACCACCACTACTACTACTACTACTACTACTACTACTACTACTACTACTACTACTACTACTACCAGCACTACTACTACCACCACAACCATAACTACCACCACCACCACTACCACTACTACTACCACTACTACTACTACCACAACAACAACAACAACAACAACAACAACAACAACAACTACTACTACTACTACTACTACTACTACTACTACTACTACTACTACTACTACTACCACCACCACCACCACCACCACCGAAACTACTACTACTACCACCACCACCACCACCACCGAAACTACTACTACTACCACCACCACCACCACCACCACCACCACCACCACTACTACTACTACTACTACTACTACCACTACTACTACCACCAGCACTACTACTACCACCACCACCATAACTACCACCACCACCACCACTACCACTACTACTACTACTATTACTACTACTACTACTACTACTACTACTACTACTACTACTACTACTACTACCAGCACTACTACTACCACCACAACCATAACTACCACCACCACTACTACCACTACTACTACCACTACTACTACTACCACAACAACAACAACAACAACAACAACAACAACAACAACAACAACAACAACTACTACTACTACTACTAGTACTACCACCACCACCACCACCACCACCACCGAAACTACTACTACTACCACCACCACCACCACCACCACTACTACTACTACTACTACTACTACTACTACTACTACTACTACTACTACTACTACCACCAGCACTACTACTACCACCACCACCACCACCACTACTACTACTACTACTACTACTACTACTACTACTACTACTACTACTACTACTACTACTACTACTACTACTACTACTACCACCAGCACTACTACTACCACCACCACCATAACTACCACCACCACCACTACCACTACCACTACTACCACAACAACAACAACAACAACAACTACAACTACTACTACTACTACTACTACTACTACTACTACTACTACTACTACTACTACTGCTGCTGCTGCTGCTGCTGCTGCTGCTGCTGCTACTACTACTACTACTACTACTACTACTACTACTAAGACTACTACTACTACTACTAGTTGCTAGTACTAGTGAGTTGCCCAGCTACTGAGTTAAATGCGTGAAGTAGCACTGTAATAAACTAACCCAAAACATGTTTTATAGACTTGTGAGCCAAGATCCGCCATCACTACTAACCATCATTCACACATCATTAGGTTACTTGTAAGGCCTAAATGAAATCATAAAGCAGAAAGTCCCATATGCGGGCCTTAAAGGCACCGAAAAGCTGACCCAAACACAATATTACATATTACAGCTAAGAGGTCAAGGGGTCAGATTGTTGACTTTATTGATCGCAAGGAAAGAAATATGCATTTATGGCGCTTATAATAGTAAAACGATGAAATAGAGACTGAAGAAAACACTAGACACCATAAACATTGAAGTCTATAGTGACTACATATTAATCGGCACTCAGAAAATACACGATCGAAAATAGAAATCGGAACATTTTTAATTGTTGCGTATCCCTTACTGGACGTTGCAGTCAACACCAGCATTTTCAGCTGCTGTTGATGTACTAGGCAAGTGTTACGTTCAGTAGTTTGCTATTGCTTTCTGAACGACCGGCCCCTATACCTTTTCGAAAAAACCAGCACCGCCGTGTTTCGAACCCGGGTATACGGGCTCACAAATCGCGTTCGCAAGCCCTTCGCCACGGACCACGATCGGAGCATACAATAATCAAAACAATCTTTTCCCGTAGTGAATTTGAACAACGAAGACACAAACCATAGAATGTACGATTTATTGCCTGGCGTATTTCGCTGCATCTCGTCAGGCGCACACTGCAGAAATCACACAACGTAGAGTAAAATAACTAGATACATCTTCCAAGCTGAAATATACACATGTTCGCACAGTAAAATCAAATGTTTACCATGGTAATTTTAAATTGACTACCATGTCTTTCTGTTTGCACAAAATTGGCCTATGTAGATGAATAATTACTGCTTCTGCAAACTGTAACAAACAACTATTTTGTGTAGAAACAAAAATCGTTAGAAATATTGGGAGCTGTGTGCACAACAGTAGGATTCTCATCTTTCTTTTTAAAAAAAACAAACAAAAAAACTGAAAAGCAATATGCAGTAAAAAATTGAATTCTCACCTCGTCTTGTCCCTCTTGTACTTTGCGGTGTCCAGGTGAAGTATAGACAGAGGGAGAGTGCCCACTTATGGGCTTCACGTATCGAGATTTCCTTGGACTGTTATTCCCTCTGTCCATCGTTTACATGGCCGCCCTCTTCTTCTGGTTACATTTGGTCTGTACACCTTTGCTTGTTGTGGTATGTTGTTAACTGGTAGTTTATTTATGTGGCCGAACCATTTAACTTAATGTTTTCTAGTGAAATCTAGCGCTGCTAGAAGAAAGAAGAATTTAATTTTTAACTCAAATCGACACATCGTTTACTGAAGGAATGTAAAAGAAACAGTTTTAAAACAGTTAGTTGCACATCCTTTACAGGACTTCGCAGTCACCCCTGGCATTTTTTGGCTGTTTGTGATCTCTTGGCAAGTTTACGTTCATTAGTTTGCCATTGCTTTCTAAAAGACCGGCATCCATACCATTTAAAAAAAAAAACTAACTAACATAAAGTTGTCTAAATGAGATAAGTAAAGTAAAGTAAAGTAAAGTAAAGTAAGGTAAAGTAAAGCAGAGCAAAGTAAAGTAAAGTAAAGTAAAGTAAAGTAAAGTAAAGTAAAGTAAAGTAAAGCAGAGCAAAGTAAAGTAAAGCAGAGCAAAGTAAAGTAAAATAAAGTAAAGTAAAGTAAAGTAAAAGACCCTTTTATACGTCGTAGGCGTATTAGGCATATGGTGCTAGACCCATCTTTGTATAGACCAGTCGACACTGGGTGACTGATGTTGTCGGTATCACACTGGTCGGCTTGAATTCCCCAAGACATTTCCTGGTGCACCTTTTAGGCTGGGTCGACATGGAAATTCAAGTCATCTTTAATAATCGACTCCGCCTCGATGAGGATGGGACCCATAAGCATTGGGCCAGCATGCAAGCGTCTGGCCACTACACTACCGTGTCTCCCATAAAGAGACAAGCAACTTCTAAAACATCAGCATGCGTTAAGCGTTTCTTGTTTCGCCATCTTACACGATCACCAGAATCGTGGACGAACTCTGCTTTTATTTCCATTACGCCATCTGGCCAAGTCATTCAGATATTTACTTCTCTGCCTTCTCCCGTATTCTATTCTCCTCAATCTTGCCAATGTTCACCAAGTTCTCCAGTTTATTTCTTCTCATAGAGTGCTAAAACAATCGTGTCTGTCTATTCTAATTTTTCTAATAAACTTCAAAAACAAGCTGTGCCAATGAAGAGGAGATAACAAAATAAAGACTACAAACCAGTACATGCCAGACTCAGAGCAAGACACGCGGACTGAGAGTACATTTCCCTGAACTAATCTCGGCGATTCTGTCACATGTTAAAAATGGACTTCCAATCGTGAGTATATTATAGAATAAATAAATGTTTTGCATATCCTTTACAGGACATCGCTGTCAAATCAGCATCTTTCAGCTGATTGTTGATTTCTTGGCAAGATTACGCTCAGTAGTTTGCCATTTTTTTCTGAGCGGCCGGCTCATTATCCCGCAAGTCACGAGCGCGTGTCGAACCGCTTCCAATTCTCGCCTCGCTGCGAGACCCTGCGTGGATAAACGGGATTACGGAGAAAGTGGTGTAACCCCTCAGCCAGAGAGACCGGCACATTATAGAATACTTCCCATAATTTCCCAGACTGAGACATGCAATCTGGTTCACATGAGCAACTTACAAAAAGAAAAAAAAATTGCTTGTCCTTTTAATACGTTGCGATCAACTCCAAGCAAGGGTTGATTCTTATAGGCAGTGTTACGTTCAGCAGTTTGCCATTGCTATCTGAATGGGAAGTCGATGTTAAAGTCCAAACTGACGTGTATAGGAAACGATCCCGCTAACTCGTTATCAAGACAAATTGTAGAGGTGTGACGAATATCTCAAGCAGATCTTTCTGTTACCATCTTTGTCGTAACATACGTCTAGCAAAGAAGAAGATGAAGGAGGACAGGGCGATGAAAAAGAAAAAGAAGAGATGGATACTAATAATAATAATAATGAGGAGAAGAAGAAGAAGACGAAGAGAAGCGAAGGTAGCAGAAGAAGAGCTGGAAGAAGGAGAGCAGGAAGAAAACAAAATAAGAACAAGAAGAAGAAGCTTAAAAAAAAAAAAAAAAGAAGAAGAAGAAGAAGAAGAAGAAGAAGAAGAAGAAGAAGAAGAAGAAGAAGAAGAAGAAGAAGAAGAAGAAGGAGAAGAAGAAGAAGAAGAAGAAGAAGAAGAGGAAGAAGAAGAAGAAGAAGAAGAAGAAGAAGAAGAAGAAGAAGAAGAAGAAGAAGAAGAAGAAGAAGAAGAAGAAGAAGAAGAAGAAGAAGAAGAAGAAGAAGAAGAAGAACAAACAAGAACAAGAAAAACAAGAAGAAGATTTAAAAAAAAGAAGAAGAATGTGAAGAATGTACATGTATTACAATAAACAACGGCGAGTGAGCAGACAAACAACCTATGGGAAACACCACAAATGCTGATGTTGTAGTCAACTCAGAAACATCTATTTGACGTGGAACCAACACATATCGGGTTAACGTGTCCAAACAATAGTCAAACAAGACAATCCGACAATCTGCTACAGGCAGGGTGGTCTTTTGTTGTCCGCATGTGACTTTTCTCACGTATTTACCCCAATGTAAGAACGCCGTATTCGTGAAATGAACATATTTATTACGAATTTGTGAAGTGAACATGGCATTTTCCCTAATTTTACACACGTGATCAAAGAATGCAGTTAGGCTTAACAGTAAACGCACTAAGAAAGAAGTAAGAAAGAAGAAAGTTGAAAAACCACTGTTTACGAACGTGTTTGCATAATATTTCTTCAATGCTCTTCTTCTTTGTCGCTGTTCATAACTGGCAAATTAGTCTACGAAGGTAATTCAAATCCACTTAATTATTGTTTTTACTACCGAATGTTCTCAAAACGTGTGGATAAGTTTCGAAGAAGGTATGGCTTTTTAAAATGTTTGTATTATTATACATGGTATTATTATTATACATGTCAACATTATCAGAATTTAGTAGATTCTTTGCAGAATGTGAGGTCCGTTGGGCAGCTGGCACGGGGGATGTGTGATCTCACACATCCGGTTTGTGATTATCTGTTAGTTTAATGTGGGAATATTTTGTGTTTGTGCAGAACGTCGCTCTCATCAAAACATCTACAAGTCTCTAGATCAATCGCCACTTCTCCTGCCTTAATCTCCCTCCTGTCCAATGTAACATAAATATCCCCTGCGCGAGGTCAGATTTTGAGTAATAAGAAAAGTTCTGTACTACAGAGTGTATTTTAATGACCGTGCAGTGTTTGAAAATATTGCCGGTCCAAGTTTTGTATTTACCTATTATGTTGCATGAACTTTCCATCTATCAATCATGTGCCATGCCGGTAAACGTGGGTTAAACTAGCGAAATAACTAACTAACTAACTAACTAACTAACTAACTAACTAACTAACTAACTAACCAACTAACCAACTAACCAACTAACTAACTAACTAACTAACTAACTAACTAACTAACTAACTAATTAACTAACCAACTAACTAACTAACCAACTAAACTAAACTAACTAACTAACTATCTAAACTAACTAACTAACTAACTAACTAACTAACTAACTAACTAACTAAACTAAACTAACTAACTAACTAACTACCTAACTAACTAACTAACTTACCAACTAACTAACTAACTAACTAACTAACTAACTAACTAACTAACTAACTAACTAACTAACTAACTAACTAACTACCTAACTAACTAACTAACTAACTAACCAACTAACTAACTAACAGACTAACTAACTAACAAGCTAATTAACTAACTAACTAACTAACTAACTAACAGACTAACTAACTAACTAACTAATTAACTAACTAAATAACTAACTAACTAACAACTACCGACTGACTAACAAGCTAACTAACAGTCTCATCAGTGTGTGCCACACCCATAACATATGATTCCTCATGATGATGATGATGGTTATTTGGACCTTTACATTATAACACACTTGAAACGTTCTTCAATACTAGTTTAGTTTAGTTTAGTTTAGTTTAGTCGATGGATCAACATCTTTAATACTGCACTTATCATCAGCAGAGTTGATCCAGAACACCGAGGACCGATATTTGTGGACAGATATGAACGCCTACGCCAGCTGGGAAGTAAAGAAGGTCGGCGTGACGTTGACCACATCAGCCTGGAGTTCGATTACTCTCTAAAAATATTTGTCTTGCGCTAAATGTCCACGCCGCTTGAGGCGTGTCACCGAGTCAGATAAAGAAGACAATGTGCTAATGTGTCTTCGAAAATAAAATAAAAATAATTAATAAATAACCTGAAATAAATTTAACAAAACATGTAGATCAAGGTCGGAACGACAAAACCATTAGGGCAATGAACCAAGAGAACGTTGCTTAACTCTCACTGGAAATAAAATGTTGCTTAGTTTGGAAACCGCAAAGCTGTCTGTAATCAACGGTAAAAATAAAAATGAATGTATTAATAGAATGTTAATAGACTGTCTAAAAATGCGGCCTCCTGTCAGGTCTTTGCTGGAAGAAAGTCTTTGTGGGATGTTCTTAACATTCATAAATTCGCACCCCAAGAATTAAAGTGCAGATGTATACAACAGCATAATTTGCTTACAGTCACGTTGAATGGAGAAAACTGGTTTACCATTATGGCTTTATGGGTATTTCTATAAATTGAAAAAGAAAGTAATTACCTATTATGTAAGGTGACACATGGGGGAGGAACGCGCTGATTAACTGTCATGGGATGATTAATCGTCTTAAACGACTCCCCGATTCTGCCATGGGCTTATATACAGTAGTCTTCTCCTTCAATTTGATAAATAATACAACATGTCTTCTACTGTAGTAAGAACTTTTAAGTCATAACTGTGCCTCACTCCAACTTCCCATTTTCAGCAATCCATTTGTGTTTGGTCCAAACCAAATTTTTGTTTGGCACTGAATCTGTTACGTAAGTTAATATACTGAAATACCTAGGGGTAATTATAACATCACCTGAAAGATGCACGACAGAGATTTAGAGCAAAATTGGGCAAGCAGAAGCTGTATTTCGGAACATGAAATATCTCTTATACAATAAGTCACTATCATTGAATGTAAGAAAGAAAGTGCTGATATGTAGCCTGTTTTGCTGTATGGCAGTGCATCTTTGAATTTACATGAACACATTAAGAAGAACTTGGAAGCAGCAGAGAAATGGTTCCTGAGACGAATGTAGCGAAATTCTTGGACTGTCAGAGTAGCTAACAACGATTGCCTGAAAGGGGCTAATGAGACTTGAACATTACATACAACAATAAGGATGACACAAACAGTTATCTTTGGTCACGTGATGAGAAAAGAGATACCTGAGAAAATCATGATGACCGGAACGATCGAGGGGAAGAGAGGCAGAGGCAGACCAAGAGAAATGATGCTGGGTGGATTGAAACAGTGGCATGGAGGAATATCATCAGCAGAGTTGATCCAGAACACCGAGGACCGATATCTGAGGATTGACATGAACGCTCACACTAGCTGGGAAGTAAAGGCGGTGCACATGATATTGACCACATCAGCCTGGAGCGTCGATTGCTCTCTAAAAATATGGGTCTTGCACCATATGTCTAGGCCGCTTAAGGCGTGTCACGGAGTCAGTTATTTTTTACGTAAATATGCGGCGGCGCTCTCGTGGTTGGTAGTGAACTGAGCTGGAAATGTCATGAGCACGGTCGGGCGCCGATTGGGCGTCTGGGCTTGTCGCTTGCGAAAGTGAGAGAAAGACTAGCCACCTATTCATCCATGTATCCAAGCCTACAAAATGTGATAGTCCTATCCCTTCACAGACATGTCGCAGGAAACTACCCTGGGATCATTTATTTTATTATTTCTATACCGATTACGGCTGTAAGCGTTTACAAAGGACTTTCCCTATTTCTTTACTTAATATATTTTCTACATTTAATCTCTTCTTCTTCTTCTTCTTCTTCTTCTTCTTCTTCTTCTTCTTCTTCTTCTTCTTCTTCTTCTTCTTCTTCTTCTTCTTCTTCTTCTTCTTCTTCTTCTTCTTCTTCTTCTTCTTCTTCTTCTTCTTCTTCTTCTTCTTCTTCTTCTTCTTCTTCTTCTTCTTCTTCTTCTTCTTCTTCTTCTTCTTCTTCTTCTTCTTCTTCTTCTTCTTCTTCTTCTTCTTCTTCTTCTTCTTCTTCTTCTTCTTCTTCTTCTTCTTCTTCTTCTTCTTCTTCTTCTTCTTCTTCTTCTTCTTCTTCTTCTTCTTCTTCTTCTTCTTCTTCTTCTTCTTCTTCTTCTTCTTCTTCTTCTTCTTCTTCTTCTTCTTCTTCTTCTTCTTCTTCTTCTTCTTCCGCATTCCGAGTCATTGGGGTTCTTTGCTGCAGATACAAGCCGTCTCCATTGGATTCTCTTATGGACCTTCTCTTGCCAGTCGTTGATTCCAAGTGCTTGTAGATCTGTATGTATATTATCTCTCCACCGTCTCCTTGATAATTTATTTCTTGAGTGTAAGCTCGTTTTGTTTCCCTATTATTTTCCATCCTTTCTATATTCCCCAGCCATTGCAGCCTATTAGCCTTCATGATAATCTGATTTATATTATTTATATGCAATACACATTCTATTCATGTAAATTTGTTCGTTATTTTTATTTCTTCTACTTCTTTAAACATAGAAGTCACAAAATGTGTTGCACGACTTTTTTTTTTTTAAGGGTCGCATATCCTTTACAGGACATCGCTGTCAACATCAGCATCTTTCAGCTGTTTTGTTGATTTCTTGGCAAGATTACGCACAGTAGTTTGCCATTGCTTTTTCAGCAATTGGTATATTTCGCTGCATCTTGTCAGATACATGCTGCAGAATTGTATATCATATCAAGTGCATAAATAAATAATACTTTAGGTGAAACACTTAAAACACACAGATGCAATACGCTAGGCAATATTGCTTGTGGTTTCTATGTTTACCTTCACTAAGGGAATACATTGTTGTGGATTTCTTCTTCTTTGTTGTTGTTGTCATTATTAACTATGGAAATATGTTTACCAGTTCTAACACGTGGCTGTGAATTCTGGACAAATAGTAAATAAACAACAGCAACAACAACAAATCCCTTGAAGCTTGACAGATGTTGTTATACAGAAGAATGATAACAATTCCTCGCGCAGCCAGATTGGAAAGTTGTGAAAGAGGCGAAGACACAAAGACAGTTATCACAAACATAAGAAAGAAACAGTCGTCAGTCTTCGTTTTCTTTTCATATGAGAAGGCAAATACTGGAACATATTGTGACAACTAAACAGTGACAACGCCGGTCTCTCTGCCTAGGTGTTAAACGACTTTCTCCGTAATCCCGTTTATCCACGTCCGTTGGGCAGCTGGCACGGGGGATGTGTGATCTCACACATCCGGTTTGTGATTATCTGTTAGTTTCATGTGGGAATATTTTGTGTGTGTGCAGAACGTCGCTCTCATCAAAACATCTACAAGTCTCTAGATCAATCGCCACTTCTCCTGCCTTAATCTCCCTCCTGTCCAATGTAACATAAATATCCCCTGCTCGAGGTCAGATTTAGAGTAATAAGAAAAGGTCTGTTCTACAGGGTGTATTTTAATGACCGTGCAGTATTTGAAAATATTGCCTGTCCAAGTTTTGTATTATGTTGCATGAACTTTCCATCCATCCATCATGTGCCATACCGGTAAACGTGGGTTAAACTAACTAACTAACTAACTAACTAACTAACTAACTAACTAACTAACTAACTAACTAACTAAGTAACTAACTAACTAACTAACTAACTGACTGACTGACTGACTGACTAACTAACTAACTAACTAACTAACTGACTAACTAACTAACTAATTAATTAACTAACTAACTAACTAACTACCGACTGACTAACTAGCTAACTAACAGCCTCAACAGTGTTTGCCACACCCATAACATAGGATTCCTCATGATGATGATGATGATTTGGAAATGGTTCCTGAGACGAATGTAACGAAATTCTTGAACTGTCAGAGTAGCTAACAACGATTGCCTGAAAGGGGCTAATGAGACTTGAACATTACATACAACAATAAGGATGACACAAACAGTTATCTTTGGTCACGTGATGAGAAAAGAGATACCTGAGAAAATCATGATGACCGGAACGATCGAGGGGAAGAGAGGCAGAGACAGACCAAGAGAAATGATGCTGGATGGATTGAGACGGTGGCATGGAGGAATATCATCAGCAGAGTTGACCCAGAACACCAAGGACCGATATCTGAGGATTGACACGAACGCCCACACTAGCTGGGAAGTAAAGGCGGTGCACATGATATTGACCACATCAGCCTGGAGCGTCGATTACTCTCTAAAAATATGGGTCTTGCACCATATGTCTAGGCCGCTTAAGGCGTGTCACGGAGTTAGTTATTTTTTACGTAAATATGCGGCGGCGCTCTCGTGGTTGGTAGCGAACTGCGCTGGAAATGTCATGAGCACGGTCGGGCGCCGATTGGGCGTCTGGGCTTGTCGACTGCGAAAGTGAGAGAAAGACTGGCCACCTATTCATCCGTGTATCCAAGCCTACAAAATGTGATAGCCCTATCCCTCCACAGACATGTAGCAGGAAACTACTCTGCGATCATTTATTTTATTATTTCTATACCGATTACGACTCTAAGCGTTTACAAAGGACCTTCCCTATTTCTTTACTTAATATATTTTCTACATTTAATCTCTTCTTCTTCTTCTTCTTCTTCTTCTTCTTCTTCTTCTTCTTCTTCTTCTTCTTCTTCTTCTTCTTCTTCTTCTTCTTCTTCTTCTTCTTCTTCTTCTTCTTCTTCTTCTTCTTCTTCTTCTTCTTCAGCATTCCGAGCCATTGAGTTTCTTTGCTGCAGATACAAGCCGTCTCCATTCGATTCTCAGGTGGACCTTCTCTTGCCAGTCGTTGATTCCAAGTGCTTGTAGACCTGTATGTATATTATCTCTCCACCGTCTCCTTGATAATTTATTTCCTGAGTGTAAGCGAGTTTTGTTTCCCTATTATCTTCCATTCTATCTATATGCCCCAGCCATTGCAGCCTATTAGCCTTCATGATAATCTGATTTATATTATTTATATGCAATACATATTCTATTCATGTAAATTTTTTCGTTATTTTTATTTCTTCTACTTCTTTAAACATAGAAGTCACAAAATGTGTTGCACGACTTTTTTATTTTGGGTCGCATATTCTTTACAGGACATCGCTGTCAACATCAGCATCTTTCTGCTGATTGTTGATTCCTTGGCAAGATTACGCTCAGTAGTTTGCCATTGCTTTTTCAGCGACTGGTATATTTCGCTGCATCTTGTCAGATACATGCTGCAGCATTGTATATCATATCAAGTGCATAAATAAATAATACTTTAGGTGAAACACTTAAAACACACAGATGCAATACGCTAGGCAATATTGCTTGTGGTTTCTATGTTTACCTTCCCTAAGGGAATACATTGTTTTGGATTTCTCCTTCTTTGTTGTTGTAGTTGTTAATTTGTTGCAACAACAAATCCATTGAAGCTTCACAGATGTTGTTATACAGAAGAATGATAACAATTCCTCGCGCAGCCAGATTGAAAAGTTGTGAAAGAGGCGAAGACACAAAGACACTTATCACAAACATAAGAAAGAAACAGTCGTCAGTCTTCGTTTTCTCGTCATATGAGAAGGCAAAAACTGGAACATATTGTGACAACTAAACAGTGACAACGGCGGTCTCTCTGGCCTAGGGGTTAAACGACTTTCTCCGTAATCCCGTTTATCCACGTAGGGTAACGCAGTGCGCCAGAATTGGTAGCGGTTCTCGCCGCGATGGTGACTTACGGGATAAGTGAGCCGGCCGCTCAAAAAGCAATGGCAAACTACTGAGCGCAATCGTGCCAAGAAATCGTCAACAGCGGAAAAATGCTGATGTTGACAGCGATGTCCTGTAAAGGATATGAGAAAAACAACAACAGTAACATCAGCAATAATGGTGATATCAAAGAAAAAGGTGACACTAAAATGTGAAATGGAAATAAAAGGGAAAATCCTTACCCAAGTGATTAATTTTAAATACCTCATCATCGTCAATTGCCCTGCCAGATGGCAAAGGCGTCCATGGCTCTTCACAGATCTCATTATTATTTGCCCATTCTATTCGTTTCTCTCCTCTTTCATTTCTTGTACTTAAACCATAATTCCCCACTATATCCTTTATTTGTCCATTTCCTACTTTTGCAGTAAAATCTCTCAGTATTATTTTTGTTTTTAATACCTAGGGGCATTTATGACATCAGATGGAAGATGTAGAATAGGTCAAGCAAAAGTTTCAATTCAGAAGATGAAGAGTATCTTATGCAATAAGTCGCTATCAATGAATGTAAGAAAGAAAGTGCTAAAATGCTATATAGAACCAGTTTTGCTGTATGGCCGCGAATCTTGGAATATAAATGAACAAATTAGGAAGAACTTGGAAGCAACAGAGATATGGTTCCTGAGACGAATATTGCAAATTCCTTGGACTGCTAAAGTAACTAACAATGATTGCTTGAAAGAGACTAATGAAACTAGAACAATATATACAACAATAATAAAGAGACCAATAGCTTTCTTTGGTCATGTGATGAGAAGAGAATCATTGGAGAACATCGCGACAACTGGGAAGATCGAGGGGAAGAGGGCCAGAGGCAGACCAAGAGAAATGATGCTGGATGGATTGAGACGGTTACATGGAGGAATATCATCAGCAGAGTTGATCCAGAAAACCATGAGCCGAGATCTGTGGAGAGACATGAACGCCTACGACAGCTGACCTGGCACTTGATGATTATGATGATTGTGATAACTAGAAAGCTTTGTGGAAAAAGATAGATAAAGACAAAAAGAGAGCATTCTTGACAGTTTTGTGTCATGGCATGGAAGGGAATCAGCACACGAACTGATTCATGCCAGTTATATATAAACATAGCAAAAACATAGATAATGCATACAGGTAAAACTAATATGAAGAAAGAAATATAAGTTAACTAGCTGACCCGGCCCGGCTTCGCCCAGGTCCTGGCGGGGATCTATCTATCTATCTATCTATCTATTAGAGATGTTCCTCGTTCGAACAATACCCGTGACGATGTGTTTTAATTGTTCCATCTTACGTATTATTCATTTATTCTCTTCATATGATATATAACTTTGCAGTATGCATCCGACGAGACATACGCCCGTGAGACTTGGACACTTACTAAACAAGCTGAGCAGCGCATAAACGCCTTTGAATATAAATGTTATAGACGGGTTCTAAGAATATCTTGGGTACAGAAAAGAACAAATGCATCCATACTTCAAGAGCTGAATATTGAAGAAGGTTGGCTATTAAAAACGATAAAACAAAGAAAATTGAAATATTTTGGTCACTTGAAACGTCACGAAAGTTTGGAGAGAACAATAATGGAGGGGTATATGCTTGGGAAGAGAGGAAGTGGAAGGCCAAAGAGAAGATGGGTGCAGGATGTGGCAGATGATCTCCAGATGGGTGTATCGGACGCGGAACATCTTGCTTATGATCGAGAGGTTTTCCGGAAGTTGTTATGGGAGCGAGGTTCTGCAAAGGACATGCTACTGAATGAATGAATGAATGAATCCGACGAGATAACAGCGAAATATGCCAGGCAATAAATCATGCAAGATATTGTTTGTGGCTTCGATGTTTAAATTCACTAAGGGAATACATTGTTTTGAAAAAGGGGTGTATATTTGGTAGACTACATGTTAGTCCAACTGCTCGGTGTAGGGGTTGAATCCGCTACCTCGACATCAGTACTCCGGATGTTTAAGAAAGACGCTCTTATCCATTCGGCCATGCTAACCTCCAAATGTGAGCTATTGTTTGCTCTAAGCTGGTAATCAATGAAATAACAGAGGCGACGACAAACGAAAAAGAAAGGCGGGCTACCATACGTTATTGAAAGCGCGCCAACCTGCTTTCGTTTAGTGCAGTTTTGATCTTTTAACCTTTCAAACACTTAATGTTCTGGCTTTTTTTTTTAGCCTTACTTCAATCTGCTTCTTGTCCAACAGCAAACGTAGATTAAAGGTTTGCTTTATCCGCATAACGTGTGATAGGGTTGTGTAGTGTAGATTAGTGGAGTAGAGTACTGCATAGTGTTTAATACTGTTGTAAGGTATTGTATTGCTAGGTGGTTGTTTGCCAACCCCGTGGTGACAATGTTTTCCCTTTGTGAATTTGAATAATGAAGACAGAAACAATATATTGGACAATTTATTAGTTGGCTTATGTCGCTGTATCTCGTCAGGTTTTTTTCCCATATCCCTTACAGGACGTTGCAGTCAACACCAGCATTTTTCAGCTGCTGTTGATGTACTAGGCAAGATCAGTAGTTTGCCATTGCTTTCTGAGCAACCGGCTCACATACCCCGTAAGTTACCGACGCGGCGAGAACCGTTACCATTTCTCGCGCACATGACGTCACTCACGAGAGTATGCGGGATTACGGAGAAAGACGCTAACATCTAGACCAGGGAGACCGGCTCTCGTCAGGTAAACAATACAAAATAACACAAAATAATGCCGCTTTATAGAACATAATTACGAAACATACAGGACGTTGCGGCGACTAATCTTCATCAGCGAACAAATACATACACGAAACACAACATATAGTCACAGAGAAGACCCTCCAATAACTACATTACGGCATAAGAACAGGATGAGAAGAATAAAACGATTTAAATAATAAGAACAATGAAGAGAAAATGAAAATGTAACAGAATATTTTAATTTAGTATCACAGCCTGAGATTATGAGATTCTGAGCAGCCAAAAAAAAAAATTATTTTTAATTTTGAAGATGCCAGTTCTCGCTCTGATCATTATGATTGTACGAGGGTAAGTTAATAAGTAAGTCACAAATGGCTGTAGAAAAATAACTCAATATGTTAACAATTTGAAATCAGTTTATTTGTATACATACATTGCCCCTTTATTTCTCAAAATAATTTCCACCAACATTGGTGCACTTATCTCATCGTTTTATCAGTCCTCCCAAACCGGCTGCATAGAACTGCATGCTTTATTTTCATTTACTGCCATCCCACAGAACTATGTGATTTACATATTGACTCGCCCTCGTAAATTTCTCTACCCAGTTATGAACCGCTTTACGGGACAAACACTTGTCAGCATAAACACTGAAAACTCACCTTGGCGGGAGACATTTCGCGAATGACGCCGAAGTTGAATGTGAAGTGAAAACGTGGGTTTGTGATTACTTGGCATGTTATGTTCAGTAGTTTGCCATTGTTTTCTTAACAGAAGTCGAAGCATATGGCTATTTAATTGTCTGCTGATAAATACATATTTGAAACGTTCTTTAGTTACACATATGTGGATCTTTCCCCATGTCTGTTCACTTCATTCCTTGGCGCTTAATCTGAATGTCCCGATTATTTTGTTTTTCAGGAAAAAACATTGCATCTTCTTTACACTTCTAGTACAAACATTCTAGATAAATACGAACTGTTTACGTAGTCTTTATTGTCCCACTGTGCATGAAACAAGAAATCGATGAAATGTAGTTTGAAAAAATGTCCTCACCCTAAACAAAACCGTCATAAAAGGCAGTCAACATATGTTTTCTATTTGCAGGGGAAATCATCCAGATGGTATCTAAGTAAGCGACATCTGTTGCCGGTTGCTTAGCAATAATGAAGGAAACGTCATCAATTATGGAATGTCTGTGGTAAAGGGAATATATTAAACATATTAATATCAAATACAGTATAAACTGACACCAAAAGGAAGCAATTATGTTGTATTTTATTTGCCAGAACATGTTGTAACATACACCGATATTTAAATCACTGGGCTGTGAATTCGGAATGGCGTCGGTTGAAGATGCACCATATACTGCTGAAGCCACGGAGCGAAACTTAACTGAGATGAACGGGCAACAAACATATGTTGGAATTACATGTTCTGAGCATCCACAAGCTCCTTCAAGTGACATCATTCCAAGGAATAGCCCTCCAGCACTCATCATTCCCACCAGCAGCACTTTGAACAGTTCATCCAGTTTCCCAAAACACCAGTTATCACCTGATACAGGAGCCAGTCCAAGATTCAGGCCAAAGTCGCCACAGCTTCGCCAACAGCTAATCTTGAGAACATCCTCGCCGAATTTCCAACCCAGAGCTTTTAAAACGTATTGTCATTCGCCCAGAAGATGTGGCACGCCTGTATCCAACACAAGTAGTGAGCTTAAAGGCTCTACACACAGCGCTATGTACATCTCCACAATCAGGCCAGCAGATATCTCCTCTGGCACGATGAACTTGCCGTCTGGCAGTTTTGGCCGCCCAACTGACAATGGCGTGTCAACAGCACAGACTACGGAAGGCAACTTCGCATATTCTAATCCAGGTTTTGAGGCCAATGAAGAAATTGTTTTGAATCCGCTCAGCTTATGTAAGTATTGGTTAAGAAACTTTTCTTCTTCTTCTTCTTCTTGCTCTTCTTCTTGTTTTTCTTCAGTCCGTTCGTCCGTCCGTCCGTCCGTCCGTCCGTCCGTCCGTCCGTCCGTCCGTCCGTCCGTCCGTCCGTCCATCCGTCTGTCTGTCTGTCTGTCTGTCTGTCTTCGTCTCATGTAGAGTATTTTATAGAGTATTTTATGCTATAAGTTCTTGCCATTGGAATTTATAAAGAGAATGTTGCATGTTACATAATCCAGTTTTAAAATATGGCTGTGAATCATGGACAATTAGTAAACAGATGAAGGAACCTCTGGAGGCCTAGAGGGTGGGTTTTAACGATGAATGCTGAAAATTCATTGGATTGTCAAAATTAGCAATCTGGACATTTTTAGGGAGGCTAAGTCACATAGATTAAACTTAAAGGCCGTCCAAAAACACAACTCTCATACAGATATATGTACCTACTTCAACAGCAGAGAAGGACGAAATTGAAAATTTTACAACACACTGCAAGACACATCAAATAAGATTGGTCATAATGATATAGCAATAATAACGGGATATTTTAATGCGAAAGTAGGTACAGGAACAGCTGAAAATGAGAGACACGTTTTAGGAAAATTTGGATTTGGAAATAGAAATGATGCTGGTGACAAATTAATTGAATTTTGCAAGGAAAATGAGTTAACGATAGACAACACACTTTTTAAACAACATCCAAGAAGACTCTTCACATGGAAGTCTCCAGACAGTATTACCAACAATCAGATAGATTATATTTTAATACAAAGAAGATGGAGATCAAGCATAACATCTGCAAAAACCCTACGAAGTGCAGACTGTGATACAGATCATCAGTTATTAGAGGCAGATCTGAAATTAAAACACAAAAAGCTTACCCGAGGACCAAGGTCACTTCGTTTTGATTTCACAAAAATACCAGATGCATACAACATAGAAGTTAGGAATCGTTTATGGGTTTTGATGTCTGAACAAAAGGAAATGACACTTGATGAACTGGCAGTACAAGCTAGAGATATCTTGATAAACTGCAGCCAAAGATTTAATTCGGACCAAGAAAAAACAACTTAAGTCATGGATTATATCAGACACGTTAGAATTAATAAAACAAGGGAACTGAAACAGAACAGAGGTGAATCCGATAACAGCAGGATGAAGTATAAATCTTTAACTCGAGAAATAAGAAAGAACACACGAAAGGAGAAAAATCAATATATACAAGATTGCTGTTCCAGAATAGAGCAATATCATAAGAATGGAAGAGATTACGAAATGTTCAAAGAAATGAAGTTATTGACAAGAAATTTTCAGCCTCAATTGAATGTTATCTGTGACAAGACGGGAAATACCTTAACAGAATCTAGACAGATGGCAGGAGTACTGCAGCGGGATGTATGATATGAGTGACAGTGAGGATATGAATGAGATACATGAGCCAATGACAGCAGAGACAGAACGTGAACCCTCATTAGATGAAACTGCGTGGGCAATAAAGAACCTGAAGAATGGTAAATCACCTGGATGTGATGAGATACCAGCTGAACTAATTAAAGCAGGAGAAGAAGAAAGCATACAAATCTATCACGCATTATGTAAAAAGATATGGAAATATGGTATATGGCCAAAAGATTGGAAGAGGACTATCTTCATTCCAATACCAAAAAAGGGTAACCTGAAATTATGCACCAACTATAGAACTGTTGCCCTGATCAGTCATGCAAGTAAAATTCTACTAAAAATCATAATGGGAAGGCTTCGTAAGAAAATGGAAGAAGAAATTAACGTGGTTCAAGCTGGATTTAGACAAGGAAGAGGAACACAAGATCACATTCTCAACATGCGTTTAATAATAGAGAAGTGCAGAGAATTTAATGTAAATCTATACTCATGTTTTGTGGATTATTCAAAGGCATTTGACTGTGTACAACATCAGAAACTTTGGGAAATCATGAGGAATATGGGCGTTCCAACACATGTAATATAACTCATAAGAATGCTCTATCTAGACCAACAAGCAGCGGTTAGAATAGATGGCGAAACATCAAACTGGTTTGACATCAAGCAAAGAGTCTGTCAGGGATGTGTGCTGTCTTCCTATCTGTTTAACCTGTACGCCGAAAATATAATGAGAAATGTAAGAGATGATATAAATATCGGTGGCCATGACATACCAGAGAATCGGTATGCTGATGATTCAGTATTGCTATCCACAACACAGAATGGTATAGAAAACCTAATAGCCTCAACCCAATTGAATAATGAAAATCACAACTTATATCTTAACATAGCAAAAACAAAGATAATTCATTCAGATAAAACTACTATGGAGACAGAATTATATGTTAATGAGGAAAAATTGGAGGTGGTGGACAAGTTTGAATATCTTGGGTCATTGATTACCAAGAACGGTGACACAATGAAAGAAATTAAACGACGACTATCAATTGCTTTTCATAGATTAAAACAACTGAATAAATTATGGAGTGGGACAGACAGAACTACAAAAATTAGATTTTTAAGAGCATGCATCTTTCCCATTGCAACATACGCCTGTGAAACCTGGACACTTACTAAACAAGCTGAACAGCGCATAAATGCCTTTGAATATAAATGTTATAGACGGGTTCTAAGAATATCTTGGGTAAAGAAAAGAACAATTGCATCCATACTTCAAGAGCTGAATATTGAAGAGGGCTGGCTATTAAAGACAATAATACAAAGAAAATTGAAATATTTTAGTCACTTGAAACATCACGACAGTTTGGAGAGAACAATAATGGAGGGGTATATGCCTGGGAAGAGAGGAAGAGGAAGGCTAAAGAGAAAATGGGTGCAGGATGTGGCGGATGATCTCCAGATGGGTGTATCGGACACGGGGCATCTTGCTTATGATCGAGAGGTTTTCCGGAAGGTTGTTATGGGACAGAGGTTCTGCAAAGGACATGCTACTGAATGAACGAATGAAGTCACAAAGACAACTTATCACAAACATCGAAAAGAGGCAGTCATAATTTTTATCCACAATATAAGAGGATAAACATTGGAACATAAGAGGATAAACATTGGAACATAAGAGGATAAAGATTGAAACATATTGTGACAACCGAAAATATTTGTGGAAAGGGAGATAGGGGAAAAAGCGAAAGACAGTTCTCAACAGTATCTTGACATGAGAGAAGAGAGTCAATTAATGAACTGATCCATGCCTCGGAGATAGCAATTTGTGGAGAAACATGATCGCCCACGCCAGCCAACAAAGCATTTGATTATAATGATGATGATGACAACGATATATATATATATATATATATATATATATATATATATATATATATATATATATCCTATTAAATGTTAATGTAAATACGTGTAAAAACGGGTTTAGCAGCGCGTGAAATATGAATACTTCAATTATAAAAGAAGGAACTTCTGATTTTGCCATTCATAATTACCCGGTGAATACATTAGAGATGATTTCTGCCCTTGACATTGTCGCTACTTCAATACAGTTTGTTTCCCAACAAATTTGTACTTTAATAACTAGGTCAGGAAGAGTTGAACAATAACCGTCTCTTAAGGGTGTTATCCTGCCTGTAGCAATATTGTAGGGTAGTCCCCCGACAGAGACGCCGACGTGGTGAAAGGGTAACACCACTCGCTCTTAAATTTCCGGTGCGCTGATAGCGAGGTAGGCGGTTTAACCTCTACACCGGCATTACGCTGGACGTAAACGTTGACGTCTTGTCAATGGCAAGCTACTAAACATAAAATTGCATAGAAAATCAATCTGGGGGTTGACTGCAAAGGACTTTCACATACAGGCGACCACATCATGCGGTTGGTTGCCCAGTTCCCTTCCTCGACGCCCCTACTCCTCAGACACCTCCTAGACAAAGTATCTATTTTATTAGGCTGAACTGACGTCCGAATCATTCTGGTTGACATAAATAAAGAATCTCTGACAGTGGTTCGATTAGAACCCGGACTATAGTTTTGACAATTAAGTGTTCCGACTAGTATGCATAAAACCATAAATGTCATGAGTAGACGAAGTTCAAGTAATAACTAGAAATATATATTGCTCTTAAAAAACTAAAACAAATGAATAAACTGTGGTGTGGGACAGATAGACCTACACAAAATAGATTTTTAAGAGCATGCATCTTTCCTATTGCAACAATCGCCTGTGAAACCTGGACACCCACTAAACAAGTTGAACAGCGCATACATGCCTGTGAATATAAATGTTATAGAAGGGTTCTAAGAATATCTTGGATACAGAAAAGAACACATGCATCCATACGACAATATCTGTATATTAAAGAACGTTTGCTACTAAAGACGATAAAACACAGAACATTGAAATATTTTGGTCACTTCAAACGTCATGACACTTTAGAGAGAACAATAATGGAGGGGTATATGCCTGGGAAGCGAGGAAGAGGAAGGCCAAAGAGAAGATGGGTGCAGGATGTGGTGGATGATCTCCAGATGGGTGTATCAGACGCGGGTCATCTTGCTTATGATCGAGAAGTTCTCCGGAAGGTTGTTATGACAGTGAGGTTCTGCAAAGCACATGCTACTGAATGAATGAATGAATGAATGAATGAATGAATGAATGAATGAATATCTAGGACAGTTATATTCGTTGCTTTAACCCATTCTCTTCCGTTACGCGTATCAACATCATCAGGTGTCTTGCCAGCTGGTGTAGAGGTTCTTATCTCTCCGCAAATCTCGGTTCTTGGTGCTCTGTCATTAAAAACTCCCCCGCGGAGCAAGCTCAACAGGTGTCTTCTGATCGTCAGAAGTGGTCTTCCTCCCCTGAATGTTTCGACATGTTACCTTTTTGGCTGACCGTGTGGCTAAGAACGCCGGGTTCTCATTCAGGAGCCCCGCGTTCAAATCCTCGGTAAGGTGTGGATTTGTTTCTGTCGGGGGAAAATAAGCAATCCTAACCTGCACAGTTCGCGGCGACTGCACTAGCCAGGCGGCCTTAAATCCTCAGGCTTAAGAGCCCCCTGACCTACACTGCAAGGTACCATAGGCAGTATATGAAGATGACAGATATACCTTTTTGGCACTCTTGGGGGGGGGGGGAGCACCCGGGTCATGAATCCGGGTGTCTTTCTCCTCCTGTGGGTCCGTACCATGTTTTGCGACGTTGAGTTGTTTTCCCAAAATACGCATTGCTCCTGCTCCCAAGCCACCCCACCCTCGCGGATTAGTGCACCACACACCTGGTGCTTCGTGCCTTCACACATATTCTAGCCCTTCGGCCGTGAGAAGCCAGCTTCTTCCCCGACCGTTAGTCTCTGTCGTCGCCTCCATGCCGGCGGTTCGCTATGCACCAGCACACGTCGTTGCTGCCATGTTACTTTATCCGTACCTCGTACTATCCTCGCACAGTCAAAATCTTGCTCTAAATCAATTATTTTGCTGATATCCCTCTATGTCACTGTCTCAGGCCCTCCTGAATGATTTGTCTCGGCCTGTCCTTGACTCTTTCACCACCGATCATTCCAGACATCAAGATATTCTCCATTGTAGTCTGATGTTCTCATTACACGGCCAAACAGCATTGTTTGTCTTTTCCTTCTAGTTGTATGTAATGTTTTACGTAAAACAGCTTTTTGGGCAATATAAGTGTTTAATTAATCCCGTGAATCCATCGTGTGTTGGAGCTTCAACATACGTCATAGGAGCTCAAACATTTCAGTGATCATCGTCCCAGCGAGTACTTTCCTGGCGCCGAACGGTTGTGAGTTGAGCTGAGTTGAGTCAAGAACCGACATCACAGCTCTCGACAACCCCACAGTTGCGCCATCTTTATCTTCAACAACCAGCGAAGAATTCTAATTTTAATTTCTACGCTACACACATGATCCCAAAGGTCACGGATTATTTTTGCTCCACCGTGCGCCAGTAGACCACTAACGGCGCAGACCCAGCAAATCCTTCCACCCGTTCGTTTCCCAACACACCAGCATGTTCTGGGGAAACGATCCAACAAATGCTCTCTATCTATTGATGTTTCTTTCATTTTGTTTTAAAAATTGAAGATTGCCACTCTGCACGAAGCATGCCTGTCTTAACCTTTCTCATCATGGTCTGTGAGTCTGTTACAATCACCGCATGTGTGCTTTGTTTGTCCTCCAACCAGCGTAAAGCCGATGTGAGTTCCACCATCTCCATTCTCAGACTTGACGCTGAGCTCGAAAGGCAGTGAGGCTTCTATTACCGGTACTGTATTGGCAGTAAATGACAGTGACAGTTCGTCCTGGCAACATTGGTTTATTAATGTTCTAGTTTACCTCTTGGGTTCTTGTAGTAACTGTTAGAGAGTTGTGTGTGATGATAATGTGATCTTTATATACCTCTTGATTACTTGTAGTGGCTATCAGAGCCATGTGTGTGATACTAAAATAATCTTTATACCTCTTGGGGTCTTGTAGTAACTGTTAGAGCCCTGTGTCTGAAACTAATATGATCTCTAAATGGGTAGACAGTTTCCCATCATCATCATGCAGCGGGTCCTAACATTGGAGCATCGCTCTCATCTAAAATTTAAAAAGGAAGGGGCTCTTTTCGGCGTCTGAATTTGTAATTGAAATATGGTACTAGACGCGTGGTTTATAGATCAATCGGCACTTGGGAGTTGACGTGATTAATATCCCGCCGGACGTTTCCACTTCCCAAGACATTTTCTGGTACTTGATTGTAGGCTGTCTCAATCTGGGAGCTCAGGTTAATTTTTCCAAATCTACTTCGATCCGAATTCGAACCATTGACCTCCCGACTGGCAGGCAAATGTAAAGCCACGAAGCTTCAATGACTAGCGAGACTCCCCTAAGTTGAAATGCTCTTTGAAACCATTATTACAGTGCAAACCACTTAAGGCGATCTCGGATATGGCGAATTTCTGTTGTGAAGAAGTTTATCGTCGGAAATTTATCTTCAATGTCACTTGTCTCTTATTAGAGGAATTTCTGATAAGAAGAACTGTCTTGGGTCTCAGGTGAAACAACCGTGTTTTGCTTTATGATTTTCCGGTTTCTATGGTTTACTTCCCTTTATACACACCTTAAACCTTTTTTGCCTCTTCGGCGTCTTTCGAGGGAATCCATAAATAAACACACATGTATTGTTTGGCACTCACAGAAGTAGAAGATGAAAGAAGGGGAGACTATAGGACATTTTACACAAAATAATGACGACAGGGCCTCTCTGCAGAAACAGGTGTACTTCGATAAAGTGAGAGCCGCGGAAGTGTAGTGACTATACGCTCGCCTGTCGCTCCCGTGGTGAAGAGTTCGATCCACAGCGAAAGTGATTCGAATTTTTAAAATTGACCTCGACTTCCTTGTCGACCCAGTCTGAAATAGGCAATAGGAAATATCTTGAGAAGTACAGGTGTCGGGTGAGATACTAGCTACGTCACCCGCCTCGTGCCGACTGGGCTTTACAAATATGGGTCTAGCGCCATTTGATCATTGTGTTAATTATTATTATTAGGGGAGATAACGATGCCACATACTTAGCAGGTTTTCTTTAGTTTACTTCCCTTGTTTACATTTCTTTCTTTCTCTTTTTTTTTTTTTAATTTCTATATTCTTTATTTCTCCGTCTATGTCTTACTGTCACGCACTGTCTCTCTATCTGTCACTCACCGTCTATCTGTCTGTCTCTGACTCTATTATTTCACTCTTTGCCTCTCTTTGAATTAGTGCATAACAGTGAGTTTGTCCACATGATGTAATATGCATGTGTGTATGTGTAATTTTATGAATGTGCGTGTGTACGTGTGTCTCCCTGCTTCATGGCATAGTAATATGCATTGTTTATGTTTACACCATTCATTTGACAATGTTCATGTTTTTTTATTCCTATGTGAATGTAACATGCACTATTGATGAAAGAAAGATGAGTGATTAGAAGGGCCGAAAGTAAGACAGGCCTTCGTGCCCAATTTGTGACCCTTTGAAAATAAAGTTAAATCGTTCGTTTGTTCGTTCTCTAACTTTCGATCCCCTCTCTCTCCCTCTCCTTCCATCTCTCCTACTCTCCCCCCATCTACTCTCTCTCTCTCTCTCGCTCTCTCTCTCTCTCTCTCTCTCTCTCTCTCTCTCTCTCTCTCTCTCTCTCTCTTGGGTGCAGAAACACAGTTATCATGCAGAATTCGAATCTTCATTGAGTAATAACTCCCACATCTGTCCAGCTAAATTTTTGTACTAGAATATATCATGGGAAATAAAGGTATTAACCACATGACGCATCATGTACGATTGCTCTATATAAAAATATATAGCAACCACCATATACCCAATAGAAAGCGAGCTGTGTAAAGGAGTCCTTTACTTATGTTAGAATGCAATAACTTCAGACTTTTAAACGCAATTCGCAAATTAAATTATTTTAACACTACAGGGTATATTTTTAATGACTGTGGGGTTATGGGGAATATTTCCAAGTTTTGTATTTACCTTTTTTGTTGCGTGAGTTCACAGAAGGTGAATGTTGCTTGTCCATCAAGAATGATGATGACCATTCATTTAATCCAGTGGGGTTGAAGGTATGGAGCCGTGAGTTCTAAAATGGCTGATAAGTCCTATTTTGGCTCGAAATGTTCTTTGACAATGTGGGCAAAGAATGCTTGACGTTCCAGGAGGGGGATCTCCTACGGTGTTTTTTCTGTCCTGCCTTTTCTTCACAGCTCTTGCAGTCCTGGTTGATTCACAAGTGACTGCACCCTAAAATGTGTTTAAGGAGCCTGTGATGTGGCATACGAGTTAAGTGACCAGCCCAGCGAATCTGGATTTTTCATTAGTAGAATGTGGATACTGGTGACTCTGGATAACTTTGTGCTGATCGCTTGGCTCTACGTGCAGGCGATGCAACTTTAAATTGTCTGCCCTATCAAATGTCGATGGTACGTAACATGCCTACCATGTTTGTAACGGGGAATCAGGGTTCGATCAAAGGAATTGACGGAAGGGCCCTTTGCACGAGGCTATAGGCTACCATTTGTTTGTGAAAGTCACTATAATATATATTTGCCCTACTAGTGACAGGTCGTTGCTACTGTAATCCTACTCAATACGAGAGGAACCACAGGTTCAGACATTTGATTCACGTGCTTGGCTGATAAGCCAGTGGTGCGAGGCTACCATCTGAGGGATTATGGCTGAACGCCTCTAGGTCAGAATCCCGCCCGGATGTGCGACGATATTCTGATGGTTGATCGGCGGCTTGACAATCCGCCATCATAAAATTCTCCGTTGTCACAGAATCAGATTTCTGGCTCCAGATGTTAAACGCGTTCGCACAAACTTGTTGAATTCCTTGGCGAACATCCAGGAACTGCAACGGGTGGTGGCGGGTCGCCAAACATGGAGAGCCATGATGTCTGCCCTATGCGCCGACTTAGGCTCTAAAGGAAAGACTAGAGTGTGGATACTGGGCATGGATGCTCTTTCTAGAACTTCAGTGTCTGGGATCTTGTCTTACCATTTAATCTTCAATAGCTTCCTAAGGCAGACTGTGTGGAAATGGTTTAATTTCCTAGCATGTCGGTGGTAAGCAGTCCATGTTTCACAAGCATATAGCAGTGTGGATAATACACCTGTAATACTGGACAACTGGATAATACAATTGTGTAAAGGAGTCCTTTACTTATGTTAGAATGCAATAACTTCAGACTTTTAAACGCAATTTGCAAATTAAATGATTTTAACACTACAGGGTATATTTTTAATGACTGTGGGGTTATGGGGAATATTTCCAAGTTTTGTATTTACCTTTTTTGTTGCATGAGTTCACAGAAGGTGAATACAAAACTTGGAACGGCAATATTTTCAAAAACCCCACAGTCATTAAAAATACACCTTATTCAAGTAAATTTGGTTGGATGGCAGAAACTGTCTAAGCAGTGTACAGTTTCAGGCTTTTCGCATATTCTTGATAATGAGATGGGGTATTCAGTTACCTTCTTTCTATCCTTTTCAGTCCAGATAATTGTTCGGTAGACATTTGTTTGTTTAGATGGGAGGGAACATGCAAGCAGGAACCTGTTACGGGTCGGTAATGTGATAGAACCATTTCATTTTGTAGGCCTGGATGCAGGGAAGAATAGATGGCCAGTCTTTCCCTAGTTCTAGCTGACGGCGATCTATGGCGAAGAACTCTATCCGACAGCGATCAAGACAATATCAACCTAACCTCCCCCCTCCCCCCAACCTGTCACTATATAGATCGACCCTAGCCTGGCCTGGTAAGAAAACACTGTTGGATAATTAAATTGGGCCATTGTGTTTTATAAGCAAGCGCACTTACCACATAAAAAAAGTTATTTGTATATTCTTTAAAGGACGTCGCAGTCAACACCAGCATTTATTGCTGTTGTGATCTCTTGGTAAGTTTACGTTCAGTAGTTTGCCATTGATTACTGAACGACCGACGCTCATACCATTTCTTAAAAGTACAACGCAAGGCAATGTGCCGCCAAATCGCCCGCAGCTGCAACATGGGTATGCGGGATTACGAACAGCGCCCGTAACGCCTTCGCTACGGAGACGGCACTGACCATCATGCTAGAGCAATGTTACAGACACTGCTTATTGTCCATACCGTGTGGCGTTGGTGATCATGTTTGTCCACAGCTTTCTGTCTCATGCCTGCCAATAATTTCTGATACCACTATTCTTCTGTGTCATGATGTCAAAGTATCCAGCTCTTCTCTCTTGGTCTTCTCCTTCCAGTCGTCACTCCAGCTTCTCATTCTCATCATATGCCGAAGAATATGGATTGTCTCCACATTCTAATGCGAGTAAACAGGTCTCTTTGTGAGTCTAAGGCCATGTGCAGTTTGTGCCATAAGGCGTGTGAATGGGCCCTTTACTTATAACGCGGTGTCTTTAACGTGAATAATTGAAATGTTTACTGCATTAAGGGTCAATTATAATAAGGGGATATAATCATGCCACATTCTTAGCTGGATTTCTTTGCTTTACTTCCCTTTTTTATATTTCTTGTTTTCGTGTCTGTCTGTCTGTCTGTCTGTCTGTCTGTCTGTCTGTCTGTCTGTCTGTCTGTCTGTCTGTCTTCTTTCAAAACATCTTCATTACTTTTTATATCGGTTGTATCCAATGTGTTCTCATCATTCTCCTATACAACCACATCTTCTCAGCATCAACATAATTCCACACTGGTATGCTAATTGTCATTGATTCCCTTCCGTACATATCAATATGTTCACCCTTTACCAATGGTGAAAGGCGAGTGCAGCCGTAGAAATTACGTAGTCCTTCAAGGATGTGTGAGCTGTAGTATGAGAGAAGACACGAAACAGAAATGCCTTGCATGTCATGGAAAATAGTCAACACAGCAGCTATGCCAATGTCACAATGGTCCCAGTAGCACTGATACCAAGGCGGGATACGTGGATCACTGCTTGTGGGGGTTATGTTGAGACTTGTGGGGGTTATGTTGAGACTTGTGAGGGTTATGTTGAGACTTGTGGGGGTTATGTTGAGATTTGTGGGGGTTATGTTGAGACTTGTGGGGGTTATGTTGAGATTTGTGGGGGTTATGTTGAGACTTGTAGGGGTTATGTTGAGATTTGTGGGGGTTATGTTGAGACTTGTGGGGGTTATGTTGAGATTTGTGGGGGTTATGTTGAGACTTGTGGGGGTTATGTTGAGACTTGTGGGGGTTATGTTGAGATTTGTGGGGGTTATGTTGAGACTTGTGGGGGTTATGTTGAGACTTGTGGGGGTTATGTTGAGATTTGTGGGGGTTATGTTGAGACTTGTGGGGGTTATGTTGAGACTTGTGGGGGTTATGTTGAGACTTGTGGGGGTTATGTTGAGACTTGTGGGGGTTATGTTGAGATTTGTGGGGGTTATGTTGAGACTTGTGGGGGTTATGTTGAGACTTGTGGGGGTTATGTTGAGACTTGTGGGGGTTATGTTGAGACTTGTGGGGGTTATGTTGAGACTTGTGGGGGTCATGTTGAGACTTGTGGGGGTCATGTTGAGACTTGTGGGGGTCATGTTGAGACTTGTGGGGGTTATGTTGAGACTTGTGGGGGTCATGTTGAGACTTGTGGGGGTCATGTTGAGACTTGTGGGGGTTATGTTGAGACTTGTGGGGGTTATGTTGAGACTTGTGGGGGTTATGTTGAGACGTAAAGAGTACATATAAGTTCAGTAATAAATAGTCTCACAGCTGGCATCTCGGGTATTTTTATTGGTTTAAATATCAGTTTGTAGCTTTCTGTGTGAGTGGGTGTGTGTGTGCGTATGTATGTATAGGTGTATGTATATATGTGTATGTGTGTATATATGTGTGTATTTTTTTCCCGCGTTTCCATCCTGTTTCAGGATATTGCGGTCAACATCAGCATCTTTCAGCTGTATGATGATTCCTAGGCTAGATTACGCTCATCAGCACGCCACGACTTTCTGAGCGACCGGCTCCATACTCTCATAAGTCACTGGTGCGACTCGAACCGCTTCCAATTCTCGTGCACTCACGTCAACCACAAGAGTATTCGGGGTTATGGAGAAAGCTGCTAACCCCTCGGTCAGGGAGCCGGCATATATATGTGAATGTGTATGTATATATGTAAGTGTGTATATATGTGTGTATATGTATGTATATATGTAAATGTGTATATGTGTATATGTGTATGTGTATATATGTGTGTATACGTGTGTATATATGTGTGTATATGTGTATGCGTGTATGTATATGTGGGTGGGTAGTGTATGTGTGTGTGTTTGCGTGGGTGTGTGTATGTGTGTGTGGTACAGTGTGTGGGTGCGACAGCGACTACCCCCCCCCCCCCCCCCCCCGCCAGGGCAACGGCTGTGACAGACCGGCAAAACCTGGCGACGGTAACCGATTCGGCGTCAAACCAATCGGTGAACTAGGGTATGTCTACCCAGCAAGTGAAGACAGGATTCGGCAGACTGCGTGGAACACATCAGTGATGATTCAACGGGCAAGACGGCGTTTACCTGCAAAGCGTTGTGGAACGTAATGAGCACGGGAAGGCACGTAAAGCGCCTTGGTCATCCACTGCATCCGTATTCGTCTCCAGTCGTCTTGACTTGTCTTGCCACTGGACTCAGATGGACTCGGGCGAGAGAGTGAGGTCGAGGAATTGCGCAACTCTTCCTCACTTTAATCCAGTTCATCGCGCAAGTCATTCTTCATCCAGCTTCACACCATTGTGTGTGTACATATGTGTGTTTGTGTGTGTGTATGTGTGTGTGCATGTGTGTGTTTGTGCATGTGTGTGTGCATGTGTGTGTGTGTCCCAGCCAAGTTTCCTGCTATATGTCTGTGATATGATAGGGCCATCATATGTTCTAGGCCTGAATGCACGGAGGTATATGTGACCGTCTCTTCCTCACTTTTGAAAATAAAGATCGTTCGTTTGTTCATTCGTTCGTTCAGTGTGCCTGTTTACAGGAGAGCTGCTTTCTTGCGCCATTAGGCCGACAGGTCCGACTTCTGCGGGCATTTGTTGACCGGGTTAACCTTCCCGGGGAGTTCGTTCGTTCTATATCTGCAATGTTGTCTCTTGTATCAAGTTCACTATCTTTTTTTTTATTAAGTTCTCTTACTAGCCCATAGAGTTTATCTCCCACTGTCGTCTCTCTAGGCCAGGAAGTTTGCCTAGCAGCCTAGATATGTCATATTCTGGGCAGTCTTGGAGTATATGATAGGCTGTCTGTGGCGCCAACCCACGTGTGCACATGGCTGATTCTCCGATCTTGATCTTTCCCACTTAGCCAGACGATGAACGCAGATGTTGAATCCAAATCCAAATGCGCCTATGACATTCTGGGGCATCTCCCTATCACCCACGCTAACGCGACCCTGGCATATTGTTAGTGTGATAATGTGATCGTTTAATGTGTTGACTGTTCGGCACCGTTCCTCAGAGAGACGCCATATTGCTAGACTCTGTATTGTCCACATCTGGAGGTCGGATTGACAGAATGGATACGAGCATTCGTTCTTAAACATCCGGTGTGCAGATACCTATGTGGCGGGTTCAACACCTGCACCTGTCAGTTGGACTAAAATGTTGACTTCCAGTTCTTGATCTGGGGACGTAAATTACCAGTATCTCTGAAGTCAGAGTAGGTTCGCCGGCTGGTGAGCGATTCTGGTAATAGAGAAAGTCAGTCCACACACAAAAATGAGTCCAGTGAACTATGGACTACACTTGAGGTTAAAGCGAGCGAGGGCAACAAACTATTCCCTATATCTCAAGCTTAGAAGATATAAAAGTTAGTTGTATGTCCTTTACAGTACATAGCACACAACCCCAGCATTTGTTGTCTGTGATTTGCGAAGCAATCTTATGTTCAGTACTTTGCCATTGATTAGCTCACATGGGGCTGTGAGGAGAAGTTTGTGTGATATTCACTGGCACAGGAGTGCAGCATAATGGAGCGACACTTTGCCGTGAAGTTAAAACCTCGACTAACTAACTAACTAACTAACTAACTAACTAACTAACTAACTAACTAATTAACTAACTAACTAACTAACTAACTAACTAACAAACTAACTACCTAACTAACTAACTAGCTAGCTAGCTAGCTAACTAACTAACTAACTAACTAATTAGCTAACTAACTAACTAACTAACTAACTAACTAACTAACTAACTAACTAATTAACTAACTAACTAACTAACTAACTAACTAACAAACTAACTACCTAACTAACTAACTAACTAGCTAGCTAGCTAACTAACTAACTAACTAACTAATTAGCTAACTAACTAACTAATTAGCTAACTAACTAACTAACTAACTATCTAACGGCCATAATTATCCCATTGTTGCAGATCAATACAAGATCGTCTGCAGCTTATTCCGAACCCGTTATGCGGGACTGTGAAATGCGTTCACTGTCTTTAACCATCCTCAACTGGCAAACTACCTAACGTAAAATTGCATAGAAAATCTACTTTGGGGTGATCCTGGAAAGGATATGCAATATTTAAAAGATATACCAACATATGAATTTCATGTTTATTTAATTAAACCCCAGCTTTCTTCTAATCCTTGGTTTAGAATTTATTGCACGTAGCTGGGTTTCGATCAAAGACATGGCGTGATTTTAATGTTATTCCTTGTCCGTGAAGCAAATTAACAGGGTGAAAGGACAAATACAAATGGGAGCGAAATTTGTTCGGAGAATTAACGAAGTTCTCTGGGTCTTTATTTACATTACTACTTAAAACATAATAAGTCAGGTCTTAGATATGATTGAGTTAGCTTATGACAGTAGACGGTACTACCTGCTTTCTGTTAGCGCCTAATGTTGGGCGGTATAATCAAACTCGACCCCCACAATGTGCCAACGACTTCGGGCGGAGAAGTGCAATTGGGAAGGTACAAGCCTTACCCTAGTGGGAGGAAATGCAACCTAAAACTAAAAGTCATGGCCCTAAGCCTTGATCGGCAACTGGTCTAAGATGGAAGCTCTGACAGGCGGACAGTTAGAGTATTGCTTTGCTGATCCGGCAGCGTCTGCAGTTTATTTTGTTCCAGATGTATTAGTGTTACCTTTCCTATGGAGTCAACTAGGCAGGCCGAGGGAGGGATCATGCAACGTGGGCAACAAATGGTCTCTAAACTTAGCATAGGCTTTTAGTTATGGAGCATTATAACTCCATTTTACAAACTATCGTCTGCCAAACGGCAAGGGGCCAGTCAGTCAGTCAGTCAGTCAGTCAGTCAGTCAGTCAATAATTTTTTTGTTTCCTGCTTGCCTTTAAAAGGTGACCTGCAAAAAGCTTCGCACAAAGCACGAACTCCGTAGCTCCAGCGAGTCTCCGGAGAAAATTGCACTCGTGAACCCAACGACGTTAGCATGCATCAAATCCACAACCTTCGGAGCGCATGGCAGGTGGAGTAAATACTTCACCACGGAGACATCCCCCTGCTGTTGGTGTGTGATGTGATAGCGCCAACACATTTGGCAGATAACACCATCACATTTAGTAGATAACACCATCACCTTAAATAGATAACACCATCACATTTGGTAGTAAGCACCATCACATTTGTTAGTAAGCACCATCACATTTGGTAGATAACACCACCATATTTTGAAGTAAGCACCACCACATTTGGTAGATAACACCATCACATTTGGAAGATAACACCACCATATTTGGAAGTAAGCACCACCACATTTGGTAGATAACACCATCACATTTGGTAGTAAGCACCACCATATTTGGTAGTAAGCACCACCACATTTGGTAGATAACACCATCACATTTGGAAGATAACACCACCATATTTTGAAGTAAGCACCACCACATTTGGTAGATAACACCATCACATTTGGTAGATAACACCACCATATTTGGTAGTAAGCACCACCACATTTTGTAGATAACACCACCACATCTGGTAGATAACACCATCACATTTGGTAGTAAGCACCATCACATTTGGTAGATAACACCATTACATTTGGTAGTTAACACCATCAAATTTAGTAGACTGCAGAGCAAGAAGTAATGGGTGGCCAATCTTGTCCTCACTTTGACAAGCACCTAGCCCAATCTCTTCCTCACTGTGACAAGCACCTAGCCCAATCTCTTCCTCACTATGACAAGCACCTTGCCCAATCTCTTCCTCACTTTGACAAGCATCTAGCCCAAAATTTTCCTCACTTTGACAAGCACCTAGCCCAATCTCTTCCTCATTTTGTCAAGCACCTAGCCCAATCTCTTCCTCACTTTGACAAGCACCTAGCCCAATCTCTTCCTCACTTTTGACAGACAAGCGATGAACACAATCGCTAGCGATAACGCTAGTTAGCAAAGTGTTTGTCTTTGTCACGGAATTACCGGAGATGTCGAACCAGCATGATAGACAGTCGGAGACCGCCGTCTCTAACCGCCACAACGCTTTGTTGTAGGGAAATTTCCCGATCAAACGCCATCCAGGATTCTTTGAATACCGGAGAAGAAAGTCCCGATCAAAGGGGAGACAAGTCGGCATTCTGTTTACCCGATCTGAAAGATGAAAAAAAGGAGAGGTTCTCCTAGCCTGAATTCTGGTCAAGGGAGTGACGTCATTGGGTCACAGCTCTAGGCAGTCGGAATAAACAAAGTTGCAATCAGTGTGCTAACGGGATTAAACCGGGCTTGAGTGTTAAGCTATTCCTGTTCCAATTAAGAAAAGGAACCACAGTGCCTCGTGTTGTTTAAAGGCAACGGACATTTGTACAGGATGTGCATGAGTGATTCCAATTCAGGACTGGAATAGTTCACATAAGGTAGTTATTGATAGAGATTAGGAATCGATCGTAGTGATGGTGCGTTGTGTGAACTTATTATAAGAGCGTCGCCAGCAGTAGGCTGATGCGTAGCTTAAACTAGGTCGAGTGATATGTCGTTTCACTCGGCAGGGTAAAACCAATGTTATGGGAGGATATTCAGCGAGATCGAGAGTGATTGGGGGGGGGGGGAGGGGGATAAAGGATATGTCCGTGGTAGGATCTTCCGGTAGGGTGTCTACTGGGGTTTCTTCGCTTTCCTTTAGTCTTTCCTGTTCTTACCACGTCTCAGGCCAATGGGATGGACTGCTCTGCCTTCTGCCAGAGTTTTGTTCAGTGTTAATTAGAATATAAATATCTGAGTGTGGCCTTCGGCCTACACTCACATATAGTAGGTTTGAATCGGGTTTCTCTCACCGGGTGTTCTCTTTTCGACAGGTTCCACTGTACCGGAGAAATTAAGGACAGATGGGAGAGGTGGACAATGGCAGTCACACCGAGTGCAGATACCGAGGTGGCGGGTTCAACACCTGCACCTGTCTGTTGGACTAAAATGTTGACTTCCCGTTCTTTACCTGGGGACGTAAATTACCAGTATCTCTGAAGTCGGAGTAGGTTCGCCAGCTGGCGAGGGATTCTGGTAATAGGGAAAGCCAATCCACACGCAAAAATGTGTGCACTAAAATTAGTAGAATGTGTATGGACTATACTTGAGGTTAAAATGGCCTCGGAATTGGGACACCATTTCACAAATCATAATCATATCTAAGCCTTGAATGTTTAACCTAAAAAAGGCTAATTGACAGTGGCTGAGTTCCGAAAAGGCCGATTTATATTAATGGTGACTACTTCTCAGGACTATGGCATTATTATGTAGAGAAGGTATAATGTTCTCAGGACTATAACATTATCATATAGAGAAGGCATAATGGTGAGGACAGCTATTCAGTAACTTTTCACAAACAGACCGGCGGAATTTATTCGAACAGACACCATCAGTTTGTTTCTTAGGGTTCGTGTGAGAGAAGTGCCTGAATTCCAAGGTTTCAGGATTGTTATAGACACATTAGATACATAGAGTGTTTCGAATTCATGGACAGTATTCTACCACATGTATCATTGGTAACCAGGCATCCAGACCATCCACGATAAAAAGGGAGAAGTCGACTCCTGGCCAAAGAGACGCTTCATTCGGTGAGGTTTTCGAATCTTACGATGTTGTGCTGTGGTCTGGCCGGACACTATGATGAAAGATCCCGAACTAACTGGTCTCATCTCGCATACACAATAGACTATACTACAGACGTTCCATACACATGCTTTGCACACACCTGACACTTTTCTTTATTAAATGTTTTCATAATTTATTAGAAGCCAGAGTTGTGTGGGTATGTTCTGGAGGAATATGAAGAGGGGTATTGCCTTGTGGTAAGAAGAGAGAGAGAGGGATAGTGATCCAAAGACTGAAGGGGTTGTGAAGACAAGGGTCAATCAGAAAATTCCAAGGCTGATGATATAGGGTTATAAGAGTGTGCTTGTTGATTCCTCTCACCCCAGGGACAACTGGCGACAGTCTTGTTCGCACAAAGTCACTAATAAAACAGTGGTTAGTTGAGATGAACTGACTTGAGCTAGGAACCGACATCACTGCACTCAGGACATTCCTATACGCGCTTCGTCCCCTCGTTCAACAGCCAGCGAAGAGGTATAATACTAATCGTTCCCACTGCTATCTGATTTAAAGCTCTCATGGTCTTCCATCTCAGTTTTGAGATTCTTCCAGGATCCTTGCCGATTTCCTTGCGAATTTCATTTTTTTCCAAATACAGGATCTCAGTCTGTTCTCCCCGTCTTCTCCACATAGTCTCACAGGTGCACAACCACCTATCCCTTGTCCAAAGGTAAACTACCACCAAGAGGTGCATTCCCTACCAGCCTATCAGCCTGTTCATTCCCCCACACTCCCGCATGGCCAGGGCAAACTATCCATGCAGTTCTCACAATCTGTGACCTCTGAAGCGAGGTGAGCCATTTCACATGAAACATTCCTTTCTCCACCTTACTAAACTTGAGTCTAGAATGAATACAATGTATGTTGCAATGGACTCCTTCTAACCAACGGAATGCCACTGTAACTGTTTCAACCTCCATTCTCATGCTGGAGGTCGTAGTCTCATATGCAAGACTCTCCTTTTTCAAGAATCGCCCATTAGCCTTCGCAATGAAACCCCAACCACTACGTCTGTTTCTCGCCATCGGTGGAGATCACTACATCACCTCGATGTGTGTTACTCTGGATCAGTTGTTGCACCTCAAACTCTGTGCGGCCCGATGCCCATTCTCTGCACTCACGACCCAGTACTGTAGTGGTTAGTTTCAATTCCAAAACACCCCAGTACACTTTTTGGTGGAATGAATTTGGCTAGCGTCATATGTGTTTGCATTAATTGCTATAAATCGGACAGGTCTGTTCAAGGTGGATAACTGACGCCGGGCTATTGCCACCACACGTACGTACACACACAAGGGATCTCACGAACGTGTCTGAAGCTTGTAGTATATATGGTATTTTAATGTGGTTGTTGTACACAGTGAACAACTAGGGCCATAATTAAATTGTAAGAAGACAGAGATTATGGTCTTCTTAGAAAAATAAATACTATATTGTCATATACGGGTAAATGGAAATAATCTTAAATAAGTGAATAGGTACAATTATCTCGGAACAGTCATAACGTCTGATGGGAGGTGTCTTGAAGAGATTAGAAGAGAATCGCTATGATAAATGTCGCCTCTTGCCAGATGGAAAACATACTGATCAATAAAAAGGTGTCAGTTGCAGCGAGATAACTGTGTTGAAGTGCTGCATATAATCTGCACTTGTGTAAGGATGTGAAACTTCGACACGTTATGAGAAGAAATAACTGGGAGAACTTGGTGATAACTGGCAAGATTGAGGGGAAAAGAATAAAGGGAAGGCAGAGAGGTAAATAACAGGATGGCTTGACCATACCAGTCGAGACAAGAACACAGAGCTTATCCACGACTCTGATGATCGTATGAGATGGCGAAACATGACCGCCTATGCTTGTCGGCATGGCGCATAATGCCGATACGTAGTTTGTGTGCTGACTTGAGAACCTCCATGCATCACTTATGGAAGGAGACTAAAGTACCTCTGGAGGTATCGGAGTATGCAATGTCCATGGTCCTTTACAAAGAAACCAAATCACTTATGGGCGGTAAGAAGAGCCATTTATTTCCCGTGAATTGGCGTTAACCATTTTGAAATTATCGCTCCAGTACTCTTGATCTTACCACGTGATTACCATGTGTCTGGTATATTTCTTATCGTATTTTGCCAGTGGTTCTCAAACTGCTAAGAGCCGAAATAATGTCACACACGATAATATAAAATAAAACAAAATGTATGCTAAGATTTATTATTAGCGTCATGACCTCCTACGGATAACAATCCATTTCAAATTAATTTCTGGTATGTGGCTTATTTGATCACATGATTATTAATCTGAGGCTGGGATGAGTCGTAATTATAACTTCTCTTATGAGGTTGAACGAGGCTGATCCACGACTCTGGTGATCGTGTAAGATGGCGTAAGGCGTAGCTCTAGCGACGACCCCCAGGAGTGTCCGAGAAATCTGCACCCCTGAACCGAATGTCTTAGCCCGAAATTGAGCCCACAATCTTCGGAGCGCGAGGCAGGCGGTGGCGTGGATAGCGATCGGGTTCAAAGCAAACGAAAGCAAATAAACTGGGGGTGGGGGGGGGGGGGGGGGGGACATCAACAACAACAATAACAAAAAACCGACAGTTCAGATTATCACCATTCCTTCTAACTTATTTATTATTATATCTCTTGGTCGTTATTATATCATTTGAATTCATTTCCTAAATATTTATGTGATCTGTAGTTTTTCTTTTCTGTTCGCCTGACCTGTGTCCTAGTGAGGCATGTGCATGTATATGTGCTTATTGTTTGTGTGCAGTATGAGCCTATCTTTCTGTTTCATTTTATATTGCAATATCCTGCTTCTGTCAACTTCTGTCTTAATCGTCTCACGTGCTAGTTTGCTGCAGGCCGACACACGGGCCAGTGAAACAAAGCGACTAAGTGTTTGGTCATGTGCCAGCATGTGTAGCAATAGGAGGTGTGATCATAGACAGGGACGACGTAGGCGTATTCACAGTCAATCAGCATCATCATGTGCCATGTCGATGAGTATGGGCGGTCATGTTTGGCCATCTCACTAGATCACCAGAGTCGTTGATCAGCTCAGTGTTCTTGTCTCGACCATACCACGTAGCCAAGCCATCCAGGTATTTACTTCTCTGCCTTCTGCTTGTTCTCTTCCCCTCGATCTTGCCAGTTGTCACTAAGTTCTCCAACTGATTTCTTCCCATAACGTGACAAGACAATTGTGACTACTAACGTCTAATTTCTCTAATCAGTTTACGATTTTCATTTGTTTCTTGTAGGACCTAGTCATTGGTTTTTCTGTCTGTCCATGGTAATCTTAGGATTTCCCTCAGAAACCATATTTCCACAGCCGTCAGGTGCTTTTCAGCTTGTTTACTTCTTGTCCACGCTTCACACCCATACAAGAGCATGGGCTAATGAAACTAAAACATTATATACATAAGAAAGAGACAAACGGATGGATGGATGAATGGATGTGACGTGAAGAGAGACATTAGAGAACATCGTGACAACTGGAAAGATCAGGTTGAAGAGACGCAGAGGCAGCACAAGATAATGATGCTGGATGCATTAAAACGGTAGCATCCAGGAATATCATCAGCATAATTGATTCAAAACACCAAAGACCGAGCGTCGAGCCACTACGCTACCACGTACTCCATCCCAGGAAGGGGGGGGGGGCTAAGTGGTCTGGACTTATGGTGTCCGCCTCGAGTGCTGGAGGTCCCACGTTCAAGTCCCGGTGAGGGCCGGGAGTTTTTTTACGTGGACTTCTAGTAACAAAGGTTCCTCTGGTCTCTGGGTAGTGAGGTCGGACGTCCGTATGTATTGTTACGCACGTAAAAAATCCATTGGTAGTTGGAACATGAAAAAGAGTAACCTAACGGCGCTGCCAGGGCGAACTTTCGAATTAAATATCTACCCAAATTATTTCAGGATCATCGCCGGTGCTACGGAGTTCGTGCACTGAGCGGAGAATCTCCGGACTCAGGCTTGAGTTAGGAGTAGAACGGAGCACCCGTGTGCCGTGATGTAGATCCGTCAACTACACTAAACTAAACGTACCCCATCCCAAAGCCATGCTAATGAGATACAATCCTATCGCTGTTTGGGATTAAACCCGGACCATTGATTAGGTAAGCAAGCGTACTAACCGCTATACCATCATGACTACAATTTTCAAGTACGCTTATGGGAGCTGAGATAACTAGGGCGGAAGTAGTTAAGACAACCCACAAATGGTAACTGGTTTCGTCAGAAACATTAGTCTTCTTTCTGCTGTTGTCAGATGTGTTGTGTGTAAATGGCGTAAAGCTTCAAGTGTTGTGAACTGGCTAGATTCGTGTATTAGTCCATTGCTTGAAAACTATCTCAACCGAATGCATTATGTGTCACGTAATCACGCGTAAGCGATGACTCGGTTCTGGCCATATTTGCTTCGAGATAACGAAAGATAATGGGTACATTCGTAGGGACATTTCACCCGGGTATGCTTCAGTTAACAGTGTTTAGTTATTCACGTAGGTTAAGTTACTTTGCGGGGAAGCAATAGTTACTGTTAATTGGTGTTTATACTTTTTCCCATTGACAATATGGACTTGGTGGTAACGAAATGTAACTGGAAAATGTCACAAGGAGCTTTGGTCAGTGTATTCTTAAAATGAGCTGTCATTTTGTCTGTGTAGAATTGTTCTGTTTAAACAGTGTGTGTTACATATATTGGATTAACTAAACCGGAGGCGTAAATTGTGGTGTTTATTTCCAGGATAGTACGCTAATGTAATTTAGTTTATTTATTGTGTTCGTTTATCTGCTCCGTGGCTAAGAGGTTAAGGACGTAGTTCGTAATCCCGCATACTGCGTTCGAAACACAGCTGTGGGCGATTTAGCAGCATACTGTCTTACGTTGGTTACTTATGAAATGGTATGGGTGCCGGTCGTTCAGAAAGCATTGGCAAACTACTGAACGTAAACTTGCCCAGGAATCACGAACAGCCAAAAAATGCTAGGGTTGACTGCTACGTGCTGTAATGGTTATGCAACTAACTTTGATTTAAGGGTGAAACTACGGCAGGTCTAGCAGAATCGGTAGAGAGAGGGTTTAAGTGTGCATATATGGCTGCTCTGGACATTACACAAGGACATCGAAATGTGAAATTATACATCAAACATTGAAAACAGCAGCAGGATAACAACTCACAGGGCAATAGAAACGCACCACAATTGGCCAAGCGACCGAGCGATCCTTGGTTCGGAAACGAATCATCAAACAAGTCTGCGACGTCTAACGGGCATAGGGCAGTGAAGGACAAAAGAACAGAAAAGAAGTTAAATATATGTTAGAAGACCTTGATGGCAACATTAGGCCGACGATAACATTTCAACGAGTATAGGTGTGAAGTCCTTAGATGTACGAATACATCACAACGCATTTCGTATGCAGGATGCTGCAAATAACCCCCCAACCCTATGTTAATTTTCACGATAATTAGTTTGCCTTTGCTTTTTGAACGAGATGTCAATGTTTAAGTTCAACTGAGCGGTGTAGAGGTTGATTCCCCCCCCCTTTCCCCCAAATCAGCGAACCAGAAGTTTAAAAGCGAATGCTTGATGTGTAAACAGGTTGCTGAACATGGTAAATTTAGTTGTTATCTTTCTTTCTAATTGTGATCGTATCTTTGATGGGAAAAGCGGTTGTTAATGTTACATGTTATTTACCTGTTCTTTTGACAATGTGGAGTTTGTGGTAATTGAATATTCATGATCAACTTGGCCGTCTGTTGTGGGTCCTTGTTAATTACAGTATTCATGTGGTGGGCCAGTATATCTTTGCGAGCTCGCTGTACGGAGGACAATACCGCAGGACATGTATCAATTTGTTTGTTTGTTTGTTTGTTTGTTTGTTTGTTTGTTTGTTTGTTTGTTTGTTTGTTTCGTCCACTAGAGCATTGTGATGTAGAAGACTAAAACAACGACTGATGACCTGTCCGAACGAACGAACGAACGAACGAACAAACTTTATTTTAAAAGGATAACAAATTGGGCACGCAGGCCCGTCTTACATTCGGCCCTTTCAATCACTGATCTTTCATTCATCAAATGTGCATGTTACATTAACATAGGGGAAAAAACATTGTCAAATGGATTTTGTAAGCATAAACAAAGCATATTATGCAAGATACATTCACATGAGAAAACAAAAAAAAAAACATTATCAAATGAAAGTTGTAAATATAAACAGTGCACATTGCTATGTTGTGAGACACATTTCCCATTCACCCTCATATCCCGCAGCCACCAACACATCCCCCACCCACCAAACCCCCCCCCCCACCCACCCACACATACCTCCACGCACTCACACAGAACCAGGCGAGCATACATGCCGCCACACGCCCACTGAACCCCCACCCACACACATTTCCCCAAGAAGAAGAAGAAGAAGAAGAAGAAGAAGAAGAAGAAGAAGAAGAAGAAGAAGAAGAAGAAGAAGAAGAAGAAGAAGAAGAAGAAGAAGAAGAAGACGAAGACGAAGAAGAAGGAGGAGAAGAAAAAGGAGAAGAAGAAGAAGAAGAAGAAGAAGAAGAAGAAGGAGGAGGAGGAGGAGGAGGAGGAGGAGGAGGAGGAGGACGCCGCAACCTCTGCGGCGTTAGAGGATTTCCGTGCCGCTCAAGAGTATTAAAGTTAGTTGCATATCCTATACAGAACGTCGCAGTCAACTTCAGCATTTTCTGGCTGTTTGTAATTTCCTGGCAAGTTTACGTTCAGTAGTTTACCATTGCTGTTTGAACGACCGGCATTCATACTTTTGTATGGGAAACCAACGTAAGGCGGTGTGCTTCCAAATCGCCCGCAGCTGTGTTTCGAACGCGGTATACGGGATAACGAATTGCATCCGTATCACCTACGCCACAGAGCCAGTCCATAGTGTAACAAGAGTTAATTGTGTTATCTGCGGCGTCAGATGATGGTAGTTGTTTGGGTGATACTGTTGATGATGGTGTTGATGATGTTAAAATATACCGGAAACAGTTAAAAATAACATTGATCAATGTATGCTTGGAATGGACTGTTCTATATTATATAAATGAGTTGGCTGGTTGGTTGCTTAGGTGGTTGGTTGGTTGGCAGGTTATCCTGTAGGTAATCTTCCGCATGACAGAGATGTAACTCTTAAGTCTGACATTTCGCCATTCAGACCGTCAAAACTCTGAAGAAAACAAAAGCTTGTGTTTATCGGAGTGAGGTTGGAAGCCATTTCTCGCGTCTCAGTAGAAAAGTGTCATTACGGGGACTCCGCGGCAAAGCTATCCTTCTCCTCTCCAAGCCCAGAAACTAGTGCACATCCTTTACTGGAGCTCCAAATCAACGTTGAGGCATGACTCAGCTCAGAGCACGGAGTTGCCAGGCGGAGGGAGGAATTTTTAAATATATGTTTCTTGACAATTAGGACTTCGAGGAAAGGCTGGACGGACACACAATCGGGCTGCTTATGGTATCATTATTATTGAGACCTCCCGTGTGTTGCGGGGTCCATAAGGGAAGCAAAGAATAGCAACACTGTAGCCTACCACGCATGTCGTAAGAGGCGACTAAGGAGGCTTGATGGTTCCGTCGCCCTGCTACTGAGTGAGTGCGTGGCGCGACACTGTGAGCTGTGAGTTTCATGTGAAGTGCTTTTGAATCTGCCCAAGTTTTATTTTTGGAACGTGACTGCATGTTCGGAGCGATGGCAGGTGGCTATGTCCCAGAGTTGACCAGTTTTTGCCTTATGCAGAAATGCGTGGCTGCTGGGCTTCTGGTTGACTGCCACTGCCGTCGGTGACGAACTGTATGTTCATGGACTGTGTAGGTGAACATCTAGGAAACATTCAGATAGGAAAATGACTGCCGATTCCATCAGAGATGAATTGGGTGTTTCGTGGGGGACGGGTGGTGTGTTGACATTCTGGCGGCGGCATTATGCACAGTGTATCTGTGCGGGCTGTTGTTTGTCCACTTTTCACATTGGCCAGTGGGGAGCGTTTTGTGTGATATTCACTGGCACAGGAACGGAGCATAATGGGGACGACCCGTTGCTGTGAAGTTGGAACTGCGACTAACTAACTAATTAACTAACTAACTATTATTGAGACTCTACGCTGGCTGTTAAAGATGAGGACGGAGCACGTATGGGAATATCCAGAGTGTTGTGATGTTGGTTTGTGACTCAAATCATTGCGTTTCTAGGCGATCAGGACTTCGAGGAAAAGCTAGCCGAAAACATAGTCAGACTTCTCTCTCTCTCTCTCTCCTCTCTCTCTCTCTCTCTCTCTCTCTCTCTCTCTCTCTCTCTCTCTCTCTCTCTCTCTCTCTATCTCACACACACACACACACACACACACACACACACACACACACACACACACACACTGCTAATCTATTTCCATGTCGTGGACTCGACACCTGTGTCATTGCAATCGCGTGTATGATTGTAACAAAGCGACCGCATCGAAAATATAATTCCAGTGTTTAACCCACACTGACGTTTGATGTGGCCACAGGCATGGTACGGTTTATAAACTGGTCTTCTGCAATTTTTAGAATCTTCTAGAATGTCAGATTTTTAGGGCTCTTTTTGCGAAGATGATAGCTGGAGAACTTAGTGACAAATGATAAGGTTAAGGAGGAAAGAACTAAGGGAAGGCAGAGAGATAAATATCTACAAAGCTTGGCCACATGGCATAAGCGAATAATAAACACAGAGCTGACCCACGACTGTGGGATTGTGGTAGATTTAAGAGATAATATCTAGAAGACCTGGCCACATGCATAATCGAGAAAAGAAAATAGAGGTGATTCTGGACTCTTGTGATCGTGTGAAATGGAGAAACATAACCGACCACACTTACCGGCATGACATATATTGATGAGAATGTCAGAAACACATATTTGGGCAGCAATGTAAACAAATCTTGGGGGGGGGGGGGGGGAATAAAGATATTAAAATAACAATGCTAAAATCCTAAAAGACAAGAGGAGCACTGGGGAATTTGTGGGTGGGGGGGGGGGGAACGAAATTAAAACAACTGCTTCTTCTTCTTCTTCAGCGTTCCGAGCCATTGAGGTTCTTTGCTGCAGATACAATCCGTCTCCATTCGTCTCTCTGGTGGACCTTCTCTTGCCAGTCGTTGATTCCAAGTGCTTGTAGGTCTGTATATGTATTAACTCTCCACCGTCTTCTTGGTCTACCTCGGGGTCAACGGTCATTTATTTCCTGAGTGTAAGCGAGTTTTGTTTCCCTATTATCTTCCATTCTTTCTATATGCCCCAGCCATTGTAGTCTATTAGCCTTCATTTTGCCGCCTTCATGATACCAGTGATTAGCGGGGACTTAAACAGATCATAAATGTCTTTGTTACTTCTTCTTTTCCACTCTCCACTTTGTGTATCCCTAATGGGTCCAAAGATGAGTCTTAAATTTTGTTCTCAAAGGTTTGTAACAAGGCTTCGTCTCCTTTCATTGTACTCCAGGTTTCAGAGCCATACAGCACAACTGGTCTGATCAGTGTTTTGTATATTATGATTTTATTTAGCTCTATCTAACGTTAGATAGTTTCTATTGCACGGATCATTTCCCGTCCGTCAATTGCTTTGTGTCGAAAGAAAAATAAGCAGTATCCATCATGCGTTCTTGGTTAATATAATTGTTTGGATTTTAGAAATTCTTGGATAAAAGAAATTTTTTGTTAATAAAAATCTTTGTTAATTAATAAACATGTTTGGATGATATAAATTCTTGGTTACTATAAATTCTTGGTAAATATACATTCTTATTTAATATGAAATCCTAGTTAATAACACGTCGGGGTTAATATAAGTTTCTTGTGTTAATATAAATCCTTTTTTAAAATGAAATCTTAGACAACAAAACTTCCTGGTTAATATACATTCTTAGTTAGTATAAATTCTTGGTTAATAATATACTTCTTGTTGAATATACTTCTTGGTTGTAATATAATTGCTAATTGCTTTGTTAAAACGAAAGAAACTAGGACTTTCCTAGAAAAGCAGGAAGCCTGTACGTTGTTTCCATTATTATTAATTTTTAATGTTGCATATCCCTTACAGGACGTTGCAGTCAACACCAGCATATTTAAGTTGCGGTTGATGTACTAGGTAAGTTTGTACTTTCAGTAGTTTGCGATTGCTCTCTGAACGACCGGCTCACATACCCCCCCCCCCCCCCCCCCCCCCCGTAAGTTACCAGCGCGGCGCGAACCGCTGTCGATTCTCACAGCTGCTGTTTTCCCCACGTGAATATACGGGATTACGAACAATGTCATTAAAACCTTGGCCAGGGAGACCGGCTATTATTAAAAATGTCACGGGTTTTCCTGTCCCCATTGAACAAAGCTATTTCGCGATGCGTTCATACTTCTGGGTTGAAATCCCAGGTACACCGGCAACATTTGATTTGAGCGCATTTCTCAGTGATTACATAGCCAGTGTTTAGCTGTGTGGCCTTTCCATGTTTGCTTGTGAGGGATGTACCACTTTTGTAAATGAAACAGGTTTACGATTGCACCCAGCGGGCTAACAATAACATCCAGATTCCTTCACCCCTCGTGAAGGGTTGACACACTTAACATGTACAAACTGTTATCTGTGAATACAGTGTTTTGTTTATCTTGGCTTTTCATTCATGTATTCAGTTGCCTATCGTGTGCAGAACTTGCCCGCATAACAACCTTTCGAAACTTCACTCAACCGGATTGCCTGCCTCTGTTGCTATCACAACTTGAACCTTGAACCCATCTACATTGTGGTCGTATTTCTTCTGCTCCGCTTCGCCAGTACACTTCCCTTGATAATTATCTGTTCTAATCGGCATTTTGGCTAAACTCAAAGTGTAGTATCTATTCTTATCACTTGATCCTGACATGGTGTAGAGGCGGTCATCCTAACTGCAAACTCGAATCACCAAATCACTGTCCACTAACACTGGCAGACAGGCCTTGGTGAAGCACAGCAGTCCGAAAGGCACAGAGTGGGATTAAGAAGCCTTATCTTTTAACGTGTCCATAATATTTCACGTTCCTCAGTTTTGTTTGGCTTCATAACCAATCTTCTTCAGTACTGAGTCCTTGCTGGATAGATCTGTTTGTTCTTCTGTAGACGAGAGCATTTCCAAAACTCCTCACCAGTATTTGTATTCAACGGAGGATATATAGTTTCCTGCTGATTTGCTAACTCTTCCAGTGCTAAACAAAATATTAGGTTTGGACCAAACATGGTGAACAAGCAAATGAACAAGTATTACAGTGTTATTTTCCGTTCATTGAGCATTACAATTGTGGAAGATATTGCGAAACGAAACAAAAAACACGATGGCCATAATATGGTGATATATTGTCCTTCTGTTCAAATGAAAAGTTATATTTGGATAATGACAGACAACGAGAAAAGAAAAATCACATCAACAGAAATGAGATTTCTGAGAGGAATACTCAATGCATCAAGGAGAGGCAAGATCAGAAATGAAGAAATCAGAACTAAAGTGGGGGTTATAGCAGCGCGAGATTATATTAAAAGGCAGCAAGTAAAATGGCCGGCTCCGTGGCCGAGGGGTTAGCAGCTTTCTCCGCTAACCCCGAATACTCTCGTCACGTGACGCGACGAGAATTAGCAGTGGTTCGAATCGCAAAAGTGACTTATGAGAGTATGGAGCCGGTCGCTCAGAAAGTCGTGGCGTGCTGATGAGCGTAATCTAGCCTAGGAATCAACATACAGCTGAAAGATGCTGGTGTTGACCGCAATATCCTGAAAATAGGATGGAAACGCGGGGAAAAAAAAAAAAAAAAGTAAAATGGTTTGGCCATGCAAGTAGGTTATCAACTAACAGTATACCACAACAAGTAAAGATGTGCAGATCAAATGGAAGCAGAGGAACTGACCGGCCACGTAAACGATGGACGGAGGGAATAGCAGAGTCCATGGGAATGTCGATACATGAAGCCCATAGGAGAATATCGATACATGAAGCCCATAGGAGAATATCGATACATGAAGCCCATAGGCGCACTCTGTCCCGCTGTTTATACTTCATCTCGACACTGCAAGGTACAAGAGGAACATGATGAGATGAGATGAGATGAGATGAGATGAGATGAGATGAGATGAGATGAGATACTATCCTTCGAAGTAGAAGAAGCTGTCATGTAATCTCCAGGTCGTAGGCCACTTAGTGTACACCACCAAGAATCGAAACTCGGTGTTCCATTTACAAGGAGAGTACTCTAAAACTCTGCCACATTGTAAATCTATAATACTTACAGAAAGAAGTAGATAGAACACTCATGTAAATATACAGCGTAACAGATAGTGTTCATTTTAAAGAGGAAATTGAAACATATAATTACCAAACTAATATATTAAATCTTGCAAAACAAGAAATAAAGGTTTCGTGGCGCTGTGACAAGAGGAAAACACTTTCAAGATAGTTAACCTTGTTTGTTTGCAATATAAAAGTCATCATCATCATCTTCCAAGAGTCGTGGGGAGGAAGAGTTGAGTTTGCAGCGCCCGAGGGGTGGCACTGGATAGTGTCATTCCGTGTGATTGTACAATGTATTTAATGTCGTCAATCCATTTTCGTCTTGCGCGTCCTCTTTCTCTCGTAACTTGTCTTTGATGTAGGGCAATTGCTGGTAGTTGATGGTGTAGCATTCTAACGAGATCTCCAAACCATATGAACTTCTGTATTTCAATATTTGTGGCACAAGGTGTCGATCTCACAATCTGTGTGATAACATCATTCCTTATTCGGTCTCAGATAGTTAAGTTGGCATCTCGTTTTGCGTAAGTGTAATTTAGATAATGTCCGAGTTTGACATTAGTGGCATAAGGTTGGTGTGAAAATACTATTTATTACCTGTTGTTTTGCAGTCGTCTGCCAGATCCCCAAGACATCCCCGCAGCACCATTCGTTATCTGTTCTTCCGCACTATACACGATTCCAATGGGCCACGACTAAGACTGTCTTATCACGCACCAATACCCCACGGTGTGTGACTGAATAGATCGGGCATTGATTTGAATACACGCAATCAACTAATTGCTGGGAGCAACATTTCTGTTATCCCTCATATCATATCCATCGGCATAGAGTCAGAGTTTTTTGACAGTAGAGTATCTCAAACCCGTGCAGGAAACATGACCAACCTTGACCTAAACTTAATCAGTCCCTTTATGCTGTGCTGAGATTACCTGGTTACATCATGATATTCCTCTCTGCAGATGTGAAGTTTCAGTACCCGTCTTGCACACCCTGTTGGTTTCTAAGCTCGGAAAGGGAACGATACAGTCCCCGAGATGAGGGTACTTTGATGCCGCGATGTGAGAAAAGTCTCTATGCCAAACTCACTCCGATAGTGGCAAGCCTCCGACAGGATGTTTCTCTTGTAAAGTGGTTACGCTGCTTGCCTCGAGCTGCGAATGTTGTGGGTTGGATTCCAGGCTATGTCGTTCGGTTAACGAATGCAGTTTTTTATGAGACTCCCGGGGGTTGTCGCTGGAGCTACTTTGTCCGTGCTTTGTGCGACGCTTTCGGTAGGAAAAAGACCGAGCCATATGGGATGAAATCCAGTGCAATGAAGTCTTATTAAAGCCTTTCGACTACTTGGATGCCACTGAGTTAAAACTCCGTCTTCTGTAGGAGTTACAACCAACCAACACAGCTTCCTTCAAATATTCATTGTGGTTTTTTTTGTGTCGTTAGTAGCGCCTGCGACATCTGTTTATGACAACTGTGATTCGCCAGTTATTAGAACCAAGCGTTCAGCCATTTTTCATGGAATATTCGACGTCAGACGTATAAACAGGGAGTCCAATTGTAGACGGTCCACTGTGTATTGTGTAACAGAGAATAATGTCCGCGGGTTCGAGTCACAGAAAAACACTTTCCCGGATCTCGCGGACTCGCGGGAAGCTGACTCTGGCATCGTCATCGGCATCTAATTGTAAGTGAATGTTCATTTCCTAACTGAGGCTGTGTATATTTTTAAGTGTTGTCTTGAATACCTCAATGTCAGTTTGTTGTCGCACTTACTGTTAATGAGATATGTATGTTGTCGCCCTTAGAGTTGGAGAGACGTGTATGTTTCCGTCCTTAATATTAATAAGAAATATATGTTGTCGCCCTTATTATTAATGAGAAACATATGTTTCTCTTACAGTTGAAGAGAAATATATGTTATCACCCTTACTGTTGAAGAGAAATATGTTATCGCCTTTATTGTTGAAGAGAAATATAAGTTGTCACCCTAATTGTTGAAGAGGAATATATGTTATCACGCTAAATATTGAATGGAAATATATGTTATCGCTCTTGCAGTTGAAGACAAATATTTGTTGCTGTCGCCCTTGCAGTTGAAAATAAATATTTGTTGTTGTCCTTGCAGTTGAAGAGAAATATATGTTATCGCTCTTGTAGTTGAAGAGAAATATTTGTTGTCGCCCTTGCAATTGAAGAGGAATACATTTTATCGCCTGAACTGTCAACGAGAAATATATGTTGCCACTCTAAATGTTGAAGAGAAATATATGTTATCGTCATTGCAGTTGAAGAGAAATATTTGTTGTCACCTTTGCAGTTGAAGAGAAGTATATGTTATCGCCCTTGCAGTTGAAGAGAAATATTTGTTTTCAGCCTTACTATTATTAAGTAATTCAATCTATTCTCTCTCTCTCTCTCTCTCTCTCTCTCTCTCTCTCTCTCTCTCTCTCTCTCTCTCTCTTTCTCTCTCTCTCTCACTTTCTCATCCAATCTCTCATCCTCTCTCTCTCTCTCTCTCTCTCTCTCTCTCTCTCTATATATATATATATATATATATATATATATATATATATATATATATATATATCTGTGTGTGTGCGTGTGTGTCTGCGTGTGCATACGTGTGTATGACTATATTTAAAACTCGTTTTCCTGAGAAGTATATTGTTTTCTCTGTATTAATGTGATTTGCTATTCATTTACTGATTAAGTAATGTGTTTTTGTGCGCGCTTGTGTGTGTGTGTGTGCGCGCGCACACACACACACTCACACAATGTTTATGAAGATAACGATGCCTTCACACTAAGATAACGGTCTAAATTTGCCTGCGTATGTATGGATACGTTTAAGTGTGGATATGTTATAGGTATGGATACAGTGTGAATACGCTGCAAGTACGAACGTGTAATTATGGATAAGTTGTAAATGTGGATAAGTAAGTGTGGATAAATTGTAATTGTAGATGCTTTGTAAGTGTGAATACGTTGTAAGTGTGAATACGTTGTAAGCATGAACATTCTGTAAGTATGGATAAGTTATAAGTGTGGATAATTTGTAAGTGTGGATAAGCTGTAAGTATTGATATGTTGTAAGTATGGATAAGCTGGCGATGTAATCTAGGAAGCACAAGGGCATTAGACTGAATTAATTTGGGAACCACTGATGAGCACTGACAGCACATGGCAAGCTAAACCTGGCACTGGTTGGCGTGTCTACTGTCGCTGGTTGGTCTGTTTGCTGGCGCTGGTTGGCCTGTCTGCTGTCGCTGGTTGGCCTGTTTGCTGGCGCTGGTTGGCCTGTCTGCTGTCGCTAGTTGGCCTGTCTGCTGGCTTGTCTCGGAGTCTGTGACCAGATGACGTCTAATTTCCGGAAAACAAATGTCGTTGGCAGAAGACAAGACGGACCGGATGGATATAAGTTGCGCATTATCATTTGTGTTTTGTTTAGAGAATTATATGTTGTCATTAACAACAGGAAGCCGTTGTAAGAGGCATCAAGGAAGCAGGGATATGTTGTCTTTATATGTCATTATTATTTGTATTTTGAAATATGTTTGTATGCGTATGAGAGATCGAGGCAGAGACAGACACAAAAGGAGAGAATAAGAGACAAAGAACGAACGAATTTTATTTTTAAAGGCATAATATGTATAATGGGTATGTCTAAGTATATGTATGAGTATGATATGTATATGTATGATACGTGGATAGGCCTTAGGTTCATACCATAATACGATCAGCGTTGCCAGTAGTGGGTTGTGCTCAATATTTAAATCTCAATTCCCGAAACAACCAAATAAATCAAAGGCTTCATAATTGGGCACGTAGGCCCGTTTGATATTCTGCCCTTCTTATTTGTCTGCCCGTGTGATATTCTTGCCCTGACTGAAGAAATCTTAAAGTTGATGGACAAAAGAAAACAGAGTTAAAATGACAAACAAGAGTATGATACGATAAATAAAGAAATAAGAGATGCATGTGTGAAGGCAAAAGATTGTTGATTAAACGAGCGGTGCAAAAAAAGTAAATATAATTATGTTAAAGATTTTAAAAAAATAAATATGCACAGGAAATCAGTGAGCTCATAGGGGAAAGGGGGAGGGGGGGGGGGGGGCGGGGGGGGGGGAAATAAGAGTAAATACAGAAAGTTTGAAGTCAAAACAGGAAAGATTTGGGAGAAAGGTGCTAACATGAAGAGGTGGAATAAATATATAAGAGAATTATATGATGAAGAAAGGAACAATTAACAGAAGAAAGTAACTTACGCGGTCCACCTGTTCTAAAAGAAGTCGCTGATGCGGTCAAACATATGAAGAAAGGAAAACAGATGGGCCAGATGGAATCACAATAGAATAATTAGAAGTATTGGGAAAATTTAGAGTACATACATTAACCAAAATGTTGAATAATATTTACAGCAGTGGATATTTACCCAGTGATATGCTAAAATCTGTATTTTTAACTATACCAAAAAAGACCAGGGGCAATAGAATGCCAGTTGTTTTCAATAATTAACAATTAACCTCATAAACCACGTGACTAAACTTCTACTCAGAATCATAATGAGAAGAACAAGCAGGAAAATAAAAATGAAAATTGTGGACGAACAGTATGGATTTGTGAAAGGTTAGGGTACAAACAATGCAATATGTACATTATGAACACGAATAGATAGATTAATAGTGACACAGAAAGACATATATTTGTGCTTCATAGATTATACCAAGTCATTTGATGAAGTAAAACATGATCAACTGATTACAATGTTGGAAGATATCAACATTGATGGGAAAGATCTCAGAATAATAAAGAATATTTAATGGAGTCTAGAACAAAGTAGCAGCAATTAAAATGGGAAATAAAGATGGCAATTATGAACAAATAAAGCTAGGAGTAGACAGGGTTGTGTTTTGTCACCAGATCTCTTCTCCCTTATAGCGAATTTACAATGAGAGAGCAAATAAAAGCCAGGAATTCTAATGGGATGTTATAATATAAACAATATACGCTATGGGGATGACACAGTATTAGTGGCGGATAATGCAAAACATCCATATTTTTATTTGAGGATGCGGAGGCTCGCGCGCGCGCCCGCCCACACACACACGCTCACGCACGCGCACGCGCACACACACACATACACACACACACACACACATTATAATTACTGCAGTTACAAGACACAGACACTGTCACCTACACACTTTCGGCTGCTAATAGCAGCAGCCACCGAGAATTAATCATTTCTGAAGGGTGTTCTCACACACCGCATATATTTGTGCTGATCCTAGTGTAACAAGTGTTGTATTATGTCCGTACTGGTCTCCTTGTCAGAACGCTGGTTAACTCTTTCTTCTCTTCAGTGTTTCTATGAAATTTGAGCAAAAGCATGATGTTCTCAACTGTCAGAATTTACACTAGTATGCTATAGCAGGGGTAAACTTTTGCAGGATGGAATACACACTGACCAATAAAAAGATGTAAGTTGTAACGAGAAAAAGGATGTTGAAATGCTACATAGCTACTGTACTTGTGTATGGATGTGAGGTGTGGACAATGAGCAGACGAGCTGAAAAACATCTAATGGCAATGGAAATATGGTTTCTGAGGAAAATGCAAAGAATACCATATCAGACAGAAAAAAATGATCAAAAACTCTTACAAGAAACACACGAAAGCCGTAAACTGATTAGAGAAATTAAACATCCATCCATCCATCATGTGCCATGCCGGTAAGCGTGGGCGGTCATGTTCTGCCATCTCACTCGATCACCAGAGTCATGGATCAGCTCCGTGTTTCTGTCTCGACCAATCCACAAGGCCAAGCCATCCAGGTACTTGCTTCTAGGTCTTCCCCTTGGTCTGTTCCCCTCGATCTTACCAGTTGTCACCAAATTCTCCAATCCATTTCTTCTCATAACATCTTCTTCTTCTTCAGCGTTCCGAGCCATTGAGGTTCTTTGCTGCAAATACAATCCGTCTCCATTCGTCTCTCTGGTGGACCTTCTCTTGCCAGTCGTTGATTCCATAACATGCCCAAAGAATTTTGACTAAAATTGTTAAAATGGTTGACTTGTTAAATTAAACATAGACAGTCAAAATATTTCTGGGTCACGTTTTGGGAAGAAATAAACTAGAGAACTTGGTGACAACTGGCAAGATTTAGGGGAGGAAAGTCAGAGGCAGACCAAGAGAAATGATGATCCAGAACACAAAAGACGGAGATCTGTGGCAAGCCATGAACGCCTACGCTAGCTGGCAGGTCACTTGATGATGATGATGATGATGAATGATGATGATGATGATATGATGATGATGATGATGATGATGATGATGATGGTGATGAATACAATATTGTTCTTCACAACAGAAATTCGCCACATCCGAGATCGACTTAAGCGGTTTGCACAGTACTCTCAGAGTACTCTTCCAGCCCACACGTGCCATGGCTTGTACCATGTCAAGTGACACGGACTGTGGCGTACATTCACACCATCGCCGAGTGTTGGACCTGGCCTTCCACAAGATCACGCTTGGAAGAAGAAACATACAATAGACAAAGACATTCAAGAATTGTTTTTCCCGCATATCCTTTACAGGACATTGCAGTCACCACCAACATTTTTCAGCTGCTTTTGATGTCTTGGCAAGTGTTACGTTCAATAGTTTGCCATTGCTTTCTGAACGACCGGCTCACATACCCCCGTAAGTAACCAACGCGACGCGATCCCCTGCCGAATCTCATGTAGCTGTATTCCATACGACCTTAATCCCTTCGCCAGGAAGACCGGCCATTCAAGAATAGATTGAGCGAAACGGAAGAACAATCATCATCATGTGCCATGCGATAAGCGTGGGAGGTCATGTTTCGTCATCTCACACGATCACCAGAGTCGTGGATCAGCTCAGTGTTCTTGTCTCGACTACACCACGTGGCCAAACCATCCAAATATTTATTTACTTCTTTGCCTTCCCCTTGTTCTTTTCCCCTTCACAAAAACACAATCATGAGTGATAAAATGGACGTTGCGGCTACAGCTTTCTTCCGCACACAAATAATAAACAGGTACTGACACATACAACTCACCTCCCTGATCCAGGTGTAATTGTTTTGACGCGTAATCTTCTCAGATAAGGCGAAAGACTAAGGGCCACGTAAATACATCTCCGAAGCTGTTGGGCATTAAAATAAATAGACCCAGTAGACCGGTAATCTTGTAAACAGATTATTTAACGCATGGTTGGTCCTGGTATAACACGCTTGACGTACCATCGACAATGCTTCAAAGTGTATGTACTGTGTGTTTATACGGGAGATCGCCGGGCCATTTAATGAGCTATATAACGAAAGTTAAGAATTCTCTTAAACCCTGTGAGACGTAGTGGGTAAGATGCTGGTTCCGTCATGATATAGATGAACCGGTACTCGATGGGTGATGGGGGAATGTTACACCGGCCGACTTTGCTTCCCATGACGTCTCCTGGGATCTATTTTGTATTGGGTATATGGTGCTAGCTCATTGTTTTATACAACAAGGGACACTCGATGGTTAGTGGGGTCAATATCACTCCGCACAGCCTGTATTTCCCGTGATTCTATCTGGTATATGTTTTTTTTTTTTCGCATATCCTTTACAGGACATCGTTGTCAACATCAGCATCTTTCAGCTGATTGTTGATTTCTTGGCAAGATTTGTAGTTTGCCGTTGCTTTCTGAGCGACCGGCTCACATACGCCGTAAGTTACCGACGCGGAGAGAACCGCTACCGATTCTCGCGCACGTCACGTTACTCACGAGAGTATAGGGGATTAAGGAGAAAGTCGTGTAAACACCTAGACCAGGGAGACCGGCGGTGTATGTTTTAGCCTTTCAAATACGACAATGGCTTGGGGGTGGGGGGGGGATTTCATCAATAGGATTGACCCAGAACACAAGGGGCCAAGATCTTAGAGAGACATGAATGATTGCGCCACCTTGCAGGGCACATGATGATGATGATGATGGTTTTAGACTGGATCGACAAAACTCCGCCTCGATGCGGATTCGAATACAAGACCACCGGGTCGGCAGGCAAGAGTGCTAGTGTGTACTACCGCGGCACGCAGTTATTGAGGTCAGAGTGTGAAATGGACGTGATCGTTGGCAAACCAACCAACCAACTCGTGTTGTCTTATATGTAAACCTGTTTGGTTACATGAACTCTGAACTACCGCGATATAGTGGGGAATGAAGTGTATCTAGAAGTTTTACAGTTACTCTTAAATAACGCGATATTGCCGTAAATGAAGTGTATCTGTACGTTTTACTTTTACATTTACTCTTAAATACGCGATATTGTGGTGAAGTAATTTTATCTCGAAGTTTTACTTTTACATTTACTCTTAAATAACGCGATATTGTGCAGAATGAAGTGTATGTAGAAGTTTTATATTTACATTTATTCTTAAATAACGCGATATTGTGGGGAATGAATTTTATCTCGAAGTTTTACTTTTGCATTTACTCTGAAATAACGCGATATTGTGGTGAATGAATTTTATCTAGACGTTTTACTTTTACATTTACTCTTAAATAACGCGATATTATGGTGACTGAAGTGTATCTATAAGTTAATCTTAAATAACGCGATATTGTGGTGAATGAATTTTATCTGCAAGTCTTACTTTTACATTTACTCTTAAATAACGCGATATTGTGGTGAATGAATTGTATCTCGAAGTTTTCCTTTTACATGAACTCTTAAATAACGCGATATTGTGGTGAATGAATTGTATCTCGAAGTTTTACTTTTACATGAGCTCTTAAATAACGCGATATTGTGGTGAATGAATTTTATCTAGACGTTTTACTTTTACATTTACTCTTAAATAACGCGATATTATGGTGACTGAAGTGTATCTATAAGTTAATCTTAAATAACGCGATATTGTGGTGAATGAATTTTATCTGCAAGTCTTACTTTTACATTTACTCTTAAATAACGCGATATTGTGGTGAATGAATTGTATCTCGAAGTTTTACTTTTACATGAGCTCTTAAATAACGCGATATTGTGGTGAATTTTATCCGAAAGTTTTACTTTGTTGTTACAGATTAATAGTTAATTATTTCAATGATTACCCAAACTATATTGACGTCATCGCATAGGAAATTAACAAATTATAACGTTAGTTGCATTCCTTACAGGACGTTACAATTATCTCATCATCATCAGCTCATCTTGTTCCTCTTGTACCTTGCGGTGAAGTATAAACAGCGGGAGAATACCCGTTTATGGGCTTCATATATCGAGATTGCCATGGACTGTGTTATTCCCCCTGTCCATCGTTTACGTGGTCGGCCTCTTCTTCTGGTCCTATTTGGTCTGAACAGCATTTATTGGCTATTTGTAATTTACTAGAAAATGTTAGTCCAGTAGCTTGCCATTGATTTCTGAACAGCAGAAATCGCATACGACTGAAATCAACGGAAAGCAGTCTGCTTCCAAATCTCCCGCGGCTAATTTCGAACCCTCTACTCAGTATGTCGGGAATTTTGTGAAAGTGTAATCTAGGCAGAAATAAATGGAACACATATAATGGTAGAAGTTTTTTCGGTCACGAACGCTTGGACACATCGGCAGAGTCAGTGCCCGATTTGACACCATATTTGGACAGAAGGACGATATATCGCCTTACGTGAGTCATGGTGTTATTTGTTTTGTTTTGTGCATCTTCCGCAATTTCATTGCTCAGTGAATGGAAATTTTCATTATAAAACATTTTCATTTGATCGTGAGCCATGTCTGGTCCAAGTCTACTTTTTGTCTTGCACTGAATCAGTTAGCATTCGGCTTTAATATAGTTTTGACATCACTAAAGATTTGTGGACCGAGCAGAAATGTTGTCCTTTATTCATATCATCGTCTACCATTTATCCTCCAGTGTAACCTAACTCAAGCCAATCTCCATGGTTAGGTGGAACAAAATTGTTCTACGGGAAGCCAGAAAAGTCAAGAGTGTTAAACACGTGACATCACGATGCAGACGATTTCAGTTATCAGGTATTTGTATTTAAGTATTGAAGGGGTGAAACCTGTAGAAATTCATTGGCGGGCGAATGAATGTCCAGTAGGACGTTGCATGCATGTCAGTCCAGCAAGTGCATGAGTCGAGTAGGAAGATTCAAATCGGCGTGACTTCTGTGAAGAGATACAGCAGGTGGTGCATGAGGGGCTACACACGAGACCAAGATAAGTCTTGTCTGCGGGGATTCAAGAAATGTATCGGCGCTGAAGAACTTGAATTGAGCGCAGTGGTGACTGCATGGTATAATGATACATTTGTTCTGAACTTTTTCAGAATATATTCACCGAAAAACAGACATTTAAGGTTTTCATTTGAAGCCCTCTCGGTTGTTTGCTTCGAGTTGTACATGCTCTAATAACATACGGTCGATCAGATATCTCAGCGTCATTAATAATCTTGGTGAAACAGCTGATTTCGATGAAATAGGTCAGACAGCGGCCTTGACCTGTATGGGAAACATTGGAGAACAGCAGCGAGTTGCAAGACTTAACGGTGTTGTAAAGGAACAAAAAGGCTAATGACCCAACGCTAGAACGGAAGTGATCAACCGTCATAGACTCAAGGAAATTCCCAGCATGAGATCTCAGCACGTATGGATTTGTCGAGCGTGTAATGATTATAATCCATTGTGATAATTGGGTGCTAATAGAGTGGTGTAAGATATTAGTTAGTGCATTTGTTTATCAATACAGTAGCCTAGGTTCCATCCCCAATAAGGGCACGTATTTTTGCCGACTAATACGAAAAAACGACAAATAAAAAAATAGCATATTCACACAAACCCCATGCTACCAATGTCAAACTGAGACATTATCCAAATCACACTTACACAAAATCGCTACGTGTGAGATGAGATGCCAAAGAAGAGTTGCCACATTAACTATCCGAGACTGAGTAAGAAATTATGTTATCGGACTGTAGGATCAACACCGTGTGCCACAACCTGAAAGGCAGAAAGTCAAATGGTTCGGCCATCTCGTTAGAATGCAACACCGCCAACTACCAGCACTGGCGCTACATCAAAGAATATCTGCTACGAGAGTAAGAGGAAGCCCTAGAACAGTGGTTCTCAACCTTTTTTTTTAGCCCGTGCCCCTCTTCACAATATTTTCAGAACGTCATCCCCCCTTTCATATTTCCTGCCTAAAAATCCCCCCACCCCTCCCCCACCCCCACGGTATACGTAATAATGGGAGCTATATTTAATAGCACATACTAAAACAAGTCTAGACGTCTACATAAAACGTGATTTGCGGGTCTACTTACGTTATAAAATGACTTTCAGAAGGGTGAGACGTACAGAATCGTAAAGTAAAACAATATCAAGTAATCGGTTCTTGTATTAACGCGATCTTGAAATAATCTTAATCCCCCCCCCCCCCCACCCCCGAAAACTTAAAATTCACCCGTGGGGGGAATTCCCCACCGGTTGAGAACCACTGCCCTAGAAGAGAATGAATTGTCGACTTCACACGGAATAACACTATCGAGTGCAACCCATCGGGGGCTGAAACGTCAATTATTCCTCCCCACGACCCTTGACGGCAAAAGTCTAAAATGATGATGGTGAATACGGCTCTAGGATAGACCTTTTTCTTCCGCGTTTCCATCCTGTTTCAGGATATTGCGGTCAACACCAGCATCTTTCAGCTGTATGTTGATTCCTAGGCTAGATTACGCTCATCAGCACGCCACGACTTTCTGAGCGACCGGCTCCATACTCTCATAAGTCACTTTTGCGATTCGAACCACTGCTAATTCTCGTCGCGTCACGTGACGAGAGTATTCGGGGTTAGCGGAGAAAGCTGCTAACCCCTCGGCCACGGAGCTGGTTCTAGGATAGACCTAACCTTATAAATTGTAATGATGTAATAGGCAATTTTCCACGCCTTGGTGCCTATTGAGTATATTAGCCCAATATTTGTATAGAGCAATCGGCGCTGGAAGGTGATGTGTTCAATATGACACTGCCACTTTTGCTTCCGGGGACTTCAATGGTACCTAGTTTAGACTGGGTCGACCTTGGAGCGTAGGCCAACATTATAACATCCCCGCCTAGATGGGGATTCGAACATATGACCACCGTAACGACAGGCAAGCATGCTAGCCCCAGCACCACGGCGGCACTCTTAGCCTTCAACGCAGTGTACCACACAGTTGTCATAACGTTCTGAGAATGACTTCAGTATACCGTGATAAGCACTTGATCCTCGTTGGTTTCTGCTCAAGTGTCAACATGCGCGGAACACAGTGGGAATATTCTTTATCTTCAGTCTAATATGCGCAACAGTTATCTGTTCTTTCACTCGGTGTTACTGCACTAGCTATCCCCGCAAGTGACATTTCTCGATCCTGGTCACCGATTGACAACATTCTTGCTGCATTTCCATCCAAGCGGGCAGTCTCCCAGATCTTGACAGATTAGAAATATTGTAAGAGGCCACACTTAAACTGTCAACATTACATCTCTGTCGAAGGTTAGGAATAAGAAACCACTGTTTTCTTCTTCTGCTTACTTCTGTAGATGTTTTCCCATGTAACATCAGGAATGTCATCACATTCTTGGCCTCAGACTTCTGCATTCTTCCGACCAATCGTTGAAGCAGCAGTTCCGGTTGATAGGATATCTTGTTCCGTGCCCCAATCCGAATGCATGCTTCACATTTTCATTGCAAATATAACGAACTGTGAATGTGCCTAAGGTCAGTTTTTCTCCTATTACTCCTTCATAAGAGGTCCGCAAAGCAGAGGGTTGTAGTGAGTTTAAACTTTATCTTCTGGCGGCAGTGTAGTGGGTTCCTTTCGGACACCGGTTAGTTGGACTTGAACATTCACTTCTCGTTCAGAAACAATGGCAAATCACTGAACGTGAAATTGCCTAAAAAATCCCAAACAGTCAATAGGCGCGGGTGGTGACTGTAAAAATCATCCATTTATTTTGGTATTCATAATCAAGGTAAGCTCTTATGACCAGCTCCTGATATATGCATGTTAATGCCAATGTGTGCTACAACCAGAGTTGACACTGCCAACGGTAACTTCTGTCAAAACATCGGCAGGTAGTAGTTGGCAAGAGCAGGTAGGGGGTAATTCGTTGTGTAAAACAGCACAAGTATTCTTTATCACCTGCCTGCGTTTCTGCATTCTGTAGCGCAGTTCGTATTGTGTTAACATAAACTTGATATTGATCTTTAACATGTATCTGTATCATAAATAGATAAGATTAGTTCAGAAATAAATGGATTCACTATCGATTGTTGAGGGATATTTCACAATGATACAAATGTGTTTTCTCGTTTCGGTGCCTCGGATCGTGTGTGAACATACATCTTGTAAACAAAACAGTCAGCTGATGTCTAAGTCCATAAAGGAAATTGTTTAGCTTGAAGGTCGCGTGGTGGATTTGACATTGGTAGTATAGAATGTGAACGGGTGCGGTATGTTGGTTTCGCGGGCGATACCCGGTTTTGTGCGGCGGTGATTCTCAAACTGTGTGTGACTTGATTAGACGAATATGTATATGGTATCGTCGACGTGGCTGAAAAAATACGAGCGCTCGATCGTAAACTTCCGGTGCGCTCATGCTGAGGTAAAAGGTCCAACACCTACACCGGCATTAAGATGGACTTAAAAGTTGACTTTTCGTTCAGAAAACAATGGCAAATTACTAGACGTACAATTGCTTCAACAAACAACCTATTGTTGATCGTAACGTTGTGCAAAGGACATACAACATTAAAAAAAAAAACTTCCTCTTTTGTGTATTATAAGGTCTCATAAGGGAAGCAAGGAATAGTCGCACTGTGGCTACCATGCGTGTCGTAAGAGGCGACTAGGGGGTTTTGGATGTGACTAACTACTTTACTCCATAGAAAACCTTTGATGCAAAATGTAATTAATCATAAACAAGCCTTCAAAGAGCTTAATGTGAGTTGGTTGAGGGCGTATGCTGCTTACGGGGATTAAAGACAGACGATGGTAAGCTACACCGTGTATTGTCAAACCGCAGCTCGACTGTGTCTCTTTTTCCTAGTTACATACATGTTATTCTAGGCAGGAGTGACGTGAGAAATAAGCTTGAGTTCCAAGGCCAGGTTGTTGCCTCCAAGGCCTGGTGTGTTGCCTCTAAGGCCAGGTGTGTTGTATCCAAGGCCAGGTGTGTTGCCTCTAAGGCCAGGTGTGTTGCCTCCAAGGCCAGGTGTGTTGCCTCTAAGGCCAGGCGTGTTTTCTGTTGCCTCCAAGGCCAGGTGTGTTGTCTCCAAGGCAAGGTGTGTTGCCTCCAAGGCCAGGCGTGTTGCCTTCAAGGCCAGGCGTGTTGCCACTAAGGCCAGGCGTGTTGCCACTAAAGCCAGGCGTGTTGTCTTCAAGGCCAGGTGTGTTGCCTCCAAGCCAGGTGTATTGTCTTCAAGGCCAGCTGTGTTTCCTCCAAGGCCAGGTGTGTTGCCTCCAAGGCCAGGCGTGTTGTCTTCAAGGCCAGGCGTGTTGTCTTCAAGGCCAGGCGTGTTGCCACTAAAGCCAGGCGTGTTGCCTCCAAGGCCAGCTGTTTCCTCCAAGGCCAGGTGTGTTGCCTCCAAGGCCAGGTGTGTTGCCTCCAAGGCCAGGCGTGTTGCCTCCAAAGCCAGGCGTGTTGCCCCCAAGGCCAGGCGTGTTGTCTCCAAGGCCAGGCGTGTTGCCCCCAAGGCCAGGCGTGTTGTCTCCAAGGCCAGGTGTGTTGCCTCCAAGGCCAGGCGTGTTACCTCCAAGGCCAGCTGTGTTTCCTCCAAGGCCAGGTGTGTTGCCTCCAAGGCCAGGCGTGTTGCCTCCAAGGCCAGGCGTGTTGCCTCCAAGGTCAGGTGTGTTGCCTCCAAGGCCAGGTGTATTGCCCCCAAAGCCAGGTGTGTTGCCTAAAAGGCGAGGCGTATTGCTTCCAAGGCCAGGTGTGTTGCCTCCAAGGCCAGGTGTGTTGCCTCCAAGACCAGGTGTGTTGCCTCCAAGGCCAGCTGTGTTGCCTCCAAGGGCAGGTGTGTTGCCTTAGTTTCGGCATAACCATGTTGTTTAATCATGCTTTCTATCCGTGTTTTCTCGGTCTGTCACTTGCTCTATAACCATGCCTTCTCTGCTTGTATTCTCATATTGACAATTTGTCAGGTAGCATTCTCATACGATACCCAAACCACTGTATTTGTCGTGTCTCTATGGATTCAGTGCATGCTGTTATGTGAATAATGTAACCTTTTACACCCTGAGACAAGATGTGTATATAGTGATACCCTGATATTGTTATAGATCAATCGGCACTTGTGGGTGATGTGGCCAATATCATGCCGACCACCTTTATTTCCTAGAATTTTCCTATAACGCAGATTAGGTTGGGTAGACCCGAGTGTCTATTATGTTTCTGATCGTGTTCTGTCTTTTGGAAATCACAGCAGCCTTTCTATAGTGTGTCATTTCACATATGAGTAGCTTTTGTCTGACGGGGTTTACCATGTCACATATGACGAGCTTTTGTCTGACTGGGAATACCATGTCACATGTGACGAGCTATTGTCTGGTTTGGTATTTCAATTCAGATGTGACGAACTTTTATATGATGGCGTATTTCACGTCACACATGGCGACTTCTTGTTTGGCGGGGGTGTTTTAAATTACATGTGACGAGCTTTTCTCTGACTGGATATTTAACTTCACATGTGGCGAGGTTTAAGTCTAGCATTATGTTTCATGTCACATCTCACGAGCTTTAGCCTAGAGGGGATGTTATGGGTTACATGTGACGAACGTTTGTCTGGAGGGGTATTCCAATTCACAAGTGAGGAGCATTTGTATAACAGGGTGTTGGTGTGACTATATGTGATAGTAAAACACAGCAATGGAATAAGAATACCGTTTATTATTTGTCATATGTTTTCCATCTTGTTCTTGTTGTTTTTTCCTTAGATGTTTAATTTCAACGACAGCTTGTATGTTACTGTCTGCCTGTGCCTTATTTCTGTCTCTCTGTCCAATAATTTGTCCCCTCTATTTATGGAGAAGTATATAGGAGAGGAGGCAGGCAGGCAGGCTGGCAGGTAGGCAGGCAGGTAGGCAGGCAGGCAGGCAGGCAGGCAGGCAGACAGACAGACAGACAGGCAGTCAGGCAGGCAGGCAGGCAGACAGACAGACAGGCAGGCAGGCAGTCAGGCAGCAGGCAGGCAGGCAGGCACATAGGCAGACAGAAACACAGACAGATCCACACTTCAAAAACGTTATTCAACGTTCACAGGTGATAATATCTCGAGAACCACTGCCTAAAACCGTGTATCTGGTAAATATGAAACATGGTTATTTGTGAAGCCTGCGGCTTTGTTGACAACACAAACATTGGCCGATATCCATGTGCACTGTGGTTGATGACGCCCGGATCAAATAAACCCAATCTTAATGTCATGTCATATAAACATTGCTGTTCTATAGAACAAAGACAGTGACACCATCGACATTTTACTATATAGGCATGATCTTATAACAGAGTGGCTTATTCTAATGGAATACCTTTCATTATATTTCCCGGAGTATTTTAACTCGTCAACAGAAACACGTCTTGCAAAGGATACTTAGTATAATCTTTGTTGAAAAGAATCATCATCATGATGTGCTGTGACGATAAGCGTGGGCGGTCAAGTTTTGCCGTCTTACGCGATCACTTGAGTCGTGGATCAAATCTGTGTTCGTGCCTCAATTATGCTGTGTGGCCAAGCCATCAATATATTTATCTCTTTTTACCCCTTGTTTCTTTCCCCTCAATCTTGCTAGTTGTGATTAATTTGTTGAAAAAAATTATTGACTAAACATTCTAATTCTTAAACCCACTTTATGTTCCTTCTGTTCAGAACAGACATTGGTATAGAAATTGCTAGCAGTATTTATTTTAAATATGAATAATGTCTACAGTTACTCGCGTGTCCTGTACAGGACGTCGGTTTAAACCCCAGCATTTTGGGACAGTTTGGGATTTACACGGCTAGTTTACGTTCAGTAGTTTGCCATTGCTTTCTGAGTGGCCGACGCCCATACCATTGTTAAAATTAAACACAAATCAGCCGCTTCCATATCGCCTGCAGCTGATTTCCAACCCGGTATGCGGGATAGTGAATCGCATCCGCCACCATTTCGCCACAGACACCAGCTTACAAGGTCTAACAATGTTGCATGTCCTTTGCAGAACGTTGAGGTCAACCCCCAGATTGATTTGCTAGGCAATGTTACCTTCAGTAGTTTGTGAATTGGTTGTTGATGAGACTACATCCTCTCTGAGACTAAATCCTCGCTGAGACTAAATCCTCTGTGTGACAAAATTCTCTGTAAGACTTAAATCCTCTGTGAGACTAAATCCTATGTGAGAGTAAACCCTCTGTGAGACTAAACTTTCTGTGAGACTAAACCCTCTGTGAGACTAATTCCTCCGTGAGACTAAATTCTCTGTGAGACTAAATCCTCTGTGAGACTAAACCCTCTGTGAGACTAAACCCTCTGTGAGACTAAATCCTCTGTGAGACTAAATCCTCTGTGAGACTAACTCCTCTGACAGATACATTTGAAATAAGAACAGGAAATCGACAGGGAAGCTGATTGTCATATGTTTTTACTCTTAGTGTCTATAGATTAGACAATTTAGACAGCAATAACTACCGTCCTAAATGTAGTTCGATGGACCACAATAGAACAGCTTGATCTGGATTTCGCTGACGACACTACCCTCCTGTCCCAAGCTTGAAATTAGATGCAAGATAAACTAAATACACTTTAAAGGAGGTCGCGATAATTAGGTCTAAATATTCATAAGGGGAAAGACAAAGATAATGAGAATAAATAAAGGAAATGATAACAAGAACTCCCTTAGTGGAACCTCACTTGAAGAAGTAGAACCATACACATTTATAGGTAGCAATGCAGACGCAACTGGAGAACAGACGATTTTAACGAAGAATACAAAGGGGAAGATGGACTTTCATAGCAGTGGACAATCTGTAGAAGACAATTGAAATTAAGACGAATATCAAAATTATAATATTTAAATCTAACATTAAATTGATACTGGTGTTTTTCCATCAAGAATGATGATGTCTATTCATTTCATCCAGTGGGGTTTAGTTGGATGAAGCATGACTTGCACGATGAATTGGATTAAAGTGAAGCAGAATTGTGCAACTCGTCGACTACACCCTCTCTCGCCTGAGTCCATTTGAATCCAGTGGCAAGACAAGGAGACGAATACAGGTGCAGTCAGTGATTTCTTCCGAGCAGTCTGCCTAATCCTGTCTTCACACGCTGGGTAGGCATACCCTAGTTCACCAATTGCTTTAACGCCGATCAATTACCCTCGCCTGGTTTTGCCGGCCTGCCACAGCCGTTGTCCGAGGTGTGGTCGCTTGTCGCATGCTGACAGCTACTAGGAGCCACAGGCGAAAGATGGATGTCCGGCTTGGACCAGTGGGGAATGGGCCCTGAAAAGGGCGTGACAGCCATCCTTACCTACCAGAGGTACTAGTGTATGGATTAGAAACACGGAGAACGACTGAAACAATAACTACTACACTACAAACTTTCGTTAAGTAGTGCCTGGTCAGAATAGTGTTAAACTGGTGTGATGGTATCACTAATGTAGACCTAAGGGAAGGTAACTATCATGACTCAATACAATACATGGGAGAAAGATGACGGCAATGGATAGGACACACATTGAGAATACCTGATGTTAGTATAACTAGAGTCCTATCGCTGAAACCAGCAGGAGAGACAAAATATAATGAGACCTAAAGACATACGGATAAGAGAATTAGCGCTAGCGATGAATAATATGGGGGTGGACACGGAGGATTGCAGGAGATGGTACGTGTATGAAGCTTTGCATGAGTTGGTTTAGGGCTTATTTTCTAATTGGAGGAGGGGGAGTAACGCACAGCAGCAGAAGAAGAAGAGAAGGAAGGGAAGAAGAAGAAGTAGAAAGGGGAAGGGGAAGAAGAAGATTAGAAGAAAGAAGAAGGAAGTAGATGCGGAGGAAGAGGAAGAAGAAGTAGAAGAAGTAGGAAGGGGAAGGGGAAGAAGAAGAAGATGAGAAGGAAGAAGAAGGAAGTAGATGCGGAGGAAGAAGAAGAAGATGAAGTAGGAAGGGAAAGGGGAAGAAGAAGAAGATTAGAAGGAAGAAGAAGGAAGTAGATGCGGAGAAAGAGGAAGAAAAAGAAGAAGCTGGAAGGGGAAGGCGAAGAAGAAGCAGCAGAGACATAAGTCCGCCATTTCACGCGACTGCTATATTGAACAAGGACAAGAATCTACACATAATTTAAGTCCAGGTACAGATTTATGGCCAGCGCACTGTTTTATTCATTCCAAGAACGCGATTGTTACAGTATTCAAATGCTTATTTCTTATGTACAACCAACATCTACACAGTACGGACAGAATTACTTATTTTGCACGCGTAGAAGCAATGACAATTATGAGACGCTACCTAGGAAACTCAAGAGCAAAATTAATGCAAACTCGGTAATTACGTTCGCCCCTTTGTCCTAGAATTAAGAGGTCATGGGCGGTTTGACTTTGAGATGTCCTTATTTGTATGTAACTTAAGAATAACGGTGAACGCACAGGGGCCTGGTGTGCATACATTACATGGGCAGCTAACACTGGATGCTTTCAGGTGTTCAGTGACTGGAGATAACGTTCTTACCAGTTTCAGCTAGTGCTTTGTTTGACACGGACTCACCTTGGTGACTTCTTGTAGTCCTGGTCATTGTTTTACAAAAAAGGGTTTAAAAGCTTCATTGGTTTCATTGCACCGGGTTTTATCCCGTATGGAGCGGCCTCATTGAGCACGGTGGCCTGCAGAAAGCTTTGCATAAAGAACGAACTCCTTTGCGCCAATATTCGTGAATTGATCGACGTACATTGGAATAGAACCCACAACCTTCAGAGCGCAAAGCAGGCGGTGTAACCACTTCGCCACGGAGCTTGCCTCATGGATATTGCTTGTGGATGGATGGAAGAATGGATAGATGGATGGATGGATGGGTGGGTGGATGAATGAATGGGGGATGGATGCATGGATGAATGGATGGATGGATGCATGCATGCGGGATGGATGGGTGCATGGATGCATACATGGATGGGTGGTTGCATTTATGCATGGATGGATGGATTGATGGATGGATGGTGTATGGATGGATGGGTGGATAGATGGATGGATGGGGGATGGATCGATGGATGGATGAATGGGTGGATGGATAGCTGGATGGTGGGATGAATGGATGGATGTATGGTTGGCTGGATGGGAGATGGATGGATGAATGGATGGGAGATGGATGGATGGATGGATGGATAGATATATGGATGGATGGATAGATGGATGGATGGGAGAGCTGATGGATGCATGGATGGATGCATTGATGGATGGATGGATGATATACGGACGCAGGGATGCATGCATGGGGGTGGATGGATGGATGGATGGGAATGGATAGATAGACAGATGCAGGGGTGTATGGATGAATGGATGAATGGATGAATGGATGGATATACGGTCGCAGAGATGGATTGATGGGGGATAGATGGACGGATGGATGGATGGATTGAAGGACAGACCGAATGACTCGGGGGTGGGTGGATAGGGGATGGATGGATGAATGGATGGAAGGACGGGGAATGGATGGGTGGATGGAGATGGATAGATGGGCATGGATGGATTGAAATGGATGAATGGATGGATGGATGGATGGATGGATGGGGATGACTGGATGGCAATGGATGGGGATGGACGAATGGGGGATGGATTGATGCATGAATGGGCGATGGATGAATGGATGGATGGATGGATGGGGGATGTATGGATGTATGGGGAGATGGATGGACGGCGGACGGAAGGAAAGATGGACGGATGAATAGAAAATCAAACAGCTTATTGATGATAGGTGACTGGTTAGTTGGCCGATTGGTTGGTAAATTTAAAATGGGTACTTTGGCTATCTGGTTAATTGTTTGATTTTGTCTAATGTGTATTTTCAATGGGCTCTGACATTAATAGCTCTGGTTGTCACATTTTTTTGACATATATACTCTGTTTTTCTGTTATATATTTTTCCTTTCTTCAGTTTTGCCTTCTTCATCCCTATTCCTACGGGTTTCTGAACATCATTCGTCCCAAATGCTTGTAGCCTGCTGCCAGCCGTCATGCGCACTCACATCGTTTGCTAATTGTTGTAGGACCAGGTACTTATTAAGTTAGTTAGTACGCCTCTAAGCCGGGTCCCTTGGGTTCCAGGATCTGGCCATCACTCGCCACCTGCTCGTGTTGGCGAGGTCTAGGAGGGTTTGACGCTGTGCCGCCAGCGTCTGCAGCCTACCTTGTGCCAGACGTATTGGTTACCCATTCCTCAGGAAAACACAAGATTAGGCCAAGAGAGGGAACATGTCGTTTGGGCACCACATGTTTCTCTGAAGCTCTGCCCAGGCATTGTGATGGAATATTGGCCACATTCCAACTCACATACTTTGGTCTGTCAAGACTGCAAGGTGCCCACTCACAGCTGCATCAGTCATACACGGCATTTTTTTTTTGGCTGTTTGTAATTTCGTTTCAAGTTTATGTTTAGCAGTTTGCCATTACTTTCTGAACGACCGGCACCCATGCCATTGTGTTTGTATATGTATGTGTGTGTGTTTGTATATGTACGTGTGTGTGTTTATTTACGCTCGCTCGCTGTGAACTCAAGCATAGTCCATACACACTATTTATAGTAGTGTTGGACTGAATTTTGCGTGTGGATTAGCTTTCCCTATCAACAGTGTCCCTTGCCATCAGGCGAACCCACTCCGACTTCAGAGGTACTTGTAATTTACGTCCCCAAGACAAGGACGAGAGATCAACATTTTAGTCCAACTGTCCGGTGTAGGGGTTGAACCGCTTACCTAGGCATCAGCACACCGGGTGTTTAAGAACACGCGTTCTTATCCATTCGGCCGTGCTGGCCTGCTATGTATGTGTGTGTTTGTGTAAGTATGTGCGTGTTTGTCTGTGTGTGTTTGTATGAGTGTGTTTGTATGTGTGTGTTTATATGTGTGTGTTTGTATGTGTGTGTTTATATGTGTGTGTTTGTATGTGTATGGATGTTTTTGCATATGTATCCGTGTGTTTGTATGTGTATGCGTGTTTATATGTATGTGTGTGTATGTGTGTGTTAGCGTATGTGTGTGTGCGTGTTCGTGTTGTTTGTGTGTATATGCATGTGTGTGTTTGTATATGTATGTGTGTATGTTTGTGACTGTGTGTATATATGTGTGTTTGTATATTTATGTGTGTTTTATATGTGTGAATCTGTGTATGTATGTGTTTTTATGTAAGCATGTATGTGTGTATGTATACGTATTTGTATGTGAGTGTTTGTATATGTAGGCGTGTGTGTTTGAATACATATGTTTGTGTTTGTATATGTGTGTGTGTGTGTTTGATTATTAGGTGTGTGTTTGTATATGCATGTAGTTTGCGCATGTATGTATATGTGTAGATGGAGCGATGGGTGGATGCTGTTATGAAAGGATTACTTGCGTATATTCTCATCAGTTTATGTTGTTAAAAAAGTGGCTTAAAAGTCGACAGGGTCGATTTAATTTCACCGGGTTTTATCCCATATGGCTCGGTCTCTTTCCGCAGCGCGTAATGCGTCGCACAAAGCACGAACTCCGTAGCACTAGCGACGACCCACAGGAGTCTCCGAAAAATTTAACTCGTGAACCGAAGGGCGCGGCCCGGAATCGAACCCATAACCTTCGGAGCCCGGGTTAAACGGCTTGACCACTTCACCACGAAGACTCCCTAGTTTATGTGGTATACAGCTGGTGCCGCTAAATCCATGGAATCTCTCAATGTCCGCTGGGAAAACATTGATAAAGGGCATTGACATTATGCGTAACATAGGCAATAGAATGACATGGTCTGGTACCCCAGAGATATGCATTGCATGCTCTGAAGTATACGTCTGTGTACCTATCGCATACCCAGTTCTTGTATTACTGTTTAAGGAGTACATCCGTGTAATGAAAGGACCTTAATAGGTTAAAAGAATCGATTTTCAAGCCTACAACTGGTATAAACTTCTGGATAATACTAGTCTAGTTTTTTTTTTTTTTTTGTGGTAATAGGAATCTATATTGCACCAGTATCGTTTAACATGTAAAATTATTGTAGGCATCGTTTGACCTGTAAAGTTATTGCAGGCCTCTTTTGACCGTGAACTTATCGTGTGTACAGCTCTCTCGTATTTACATACATAAAGCTGACAGTGTTCGCTTAAGCGACACTCTTGTTTCCTTACACGATGTTTCAAGCCATTTCGAACAGTTCTTTTGGATGCGACGCGTGTTCATAAATTCAGCTGGTGCACCGGATTGCCGTGCAGATTCGGAAAACTTTTAGGGAATAATTCCAGTTCTATATCATTAGAAGACTGGTGCGGTTTCGATTTAAAACATTCTTTTACTTGTTTTTTTCTTTTGATTGGTGTTTGTTAGACTTTATCGGCTCATTAAATTGTATAGTTTTACATAGCTTCTCTGTTGATATCTACTGAACGTAAATCATAAACAGCCAACAAATGTGGGGTCGATTGGGACGCCCTTTTAAGGACATGCAACTAACTTAGCTACTAAAATTCGCCAATGTTTTAAATTTGGTTTTTAATTAGTTCGCGGCGACTGCACTAGCCAGGCGGACTTTTTTCCTCAGGCTCAAAGACCCCTCTGCCCTACACCGCAAGGTACTATGTTGGCAGTAAATGACAGTTTTTTTTTTCTCAATTACTATACTTCGCAATTAACACATTGTATATCTCCGTGGCAAATGCATTAAGAACGAGATTCGTAATCTCGTATAGCCGGGTTCGAAACACAGCCGTGCTGATTTTTTTTTTTTTTTCAAAAAAGATATACATGCCGGTCGTTCAGAAAGCAATGGCAAACGACTGAGCGTAATCCTTGCCCAGGAATCATGAACAGCCAAAATTGTGGGGTTGGTTGCTACGTCCTGTGAAGGACATGCAACTAAATTTTTTAAATGTTTATGGTGGAAGCAGCGGTAGATTAACCGCTAGACGCTAGCCTGCCGGCACGATGGTTATGTGTTCAAAGTTTGAGGATGGAGGGTGGGTTCACTCAGCCTAACTTCGGTACCAAGATTTGTCTTGGGAAGTAAAGGCAGCAGACCGAACACTGATCACAGGACTCATCGATTCCCCCATTGGCCTATATTTTGTGTTGTTGTTGTGTGGTTTTTGTGGCTTCAAACTCAAGCGTAGTCCATTCACCTGCCACTGCTTTTAGTGCACTGGCCTGATTTTTGCCCGTGGATTAGCTTTCCCTATTACCAGTTTCCCTCGCCTTCCGTCGAACCCACTCCGACTTCTGAGGTCCTTGTAATTTACATCCCCAAGTTAAGGACGGAAGGTCAACAGTTTAGTCCAACAGACCGGTGTAGGGGTTCAACCCGCTACCTCGGTATCAGCATATCGGAATTTTAAAAGCGACTTCTCTAATACAATCGGCCATGCGACCTCCCGGGCTCTTATAATATAGGTCTAGCCAAGTATAGCCTTAAAGCGTGTGATCCATAAGCTACTTATATACTCATGATATTATATGATACAGTGCCGAAGGATAATACATCTCCATATCTGACCTACAATTGAGACAGAAGGACGATATATGCCCATACTGGGGCCATCGCGTTATTTGTTTTGTTTCGTGTTATTTTCCGCAATTGAAATGTTCAGTCAATGGACAAGTACATTATGGTCCTTGTTCATTTCATTGTGCGAAAAGTTTGGACCAAACCCACTTTTTGTTTGGCACTGAATCAGTTAATACTCATCAGGTTAAAACTTTCGAAATGTATTCAGAAGTTATCGCAAAACTGACGCTAACAACCTCATACTGGATCATATGTTAATAATGTAACGAAAGCTGGCTAAATCTGCAGCGAAGATTCGTTTAACATGGACAGTTCCGTGCGTGTGATATATAATATATTCGAAGGAGTATGTCTGACTGGAGTTTAATCCCCTCGTGGTGCATACATAACTCACTTGAAGTGTTATCAGTGTTAATGTTCTTAGTTAAATAGTGAACGCGCCAAATTGTTTGAGATTAACGATTTGTCAAACGTGTATATATTATATTGCGCACTGTGTTCAAGAAGTTTGGATTCCAGTGTTTGGAAATTGGAGGCCCAGTATCTGAGCCCCGGTGAAATAATTTTGTTCTACGAGGTCAGCATGGCAGAATGGAGAATAGCGCTCGCTCTTAAACTTCCAGTGTGCTGATGACGACGTAGCGGGCTCAACCGATACACCTATCAGTTGGACTAAAATGTTGACTTCTCGTCCTCTGATTGAGGACGTAAATTACAAGTACCTAGAAGTTGGAGTGAGTTCGCCAGATAGCGAGGGACACTGGTAATAGGGAAAGCTAATCCACACACTAAATTCAGTCTAGTACTAGCACATGTATGAAGTATTCTTGAGCTCAAACCAAGAGAACGCTAAAAATAATCTTTTTCTATCAACTGTCGACTTAGTATACATTACATGGGTAAAACTGAATAGTGCATAACCGTCGATTTGTGTACTAAGCGCGAGGGTAAATGTATATTTAATTTTACAAGTTACAAAAAAAAAAGAATAATTTACATTCATTGGTCGCCCTTTGACGGAGGCTTCTGGGCGATGTATGATAAAATAGTTACCGGAAAATTTTCTAGAACGTAATATTGCCGTAATATTTACCATATCTAAACAGAGAAACCATAAACAATATATCTATAAAATTAATTGCCTGGTATATTTCACTGCATCTCGTGAGGTACATACTCCAGGGTTATGTATCATCTGAAGTAAAATAAGGAATAAGACTGACTGAAATACTAAATACATCGACACTGATATTGTTCCATATGGAGTATGTTATTCACCTGGCAATCTAAGATTTAAAAGGAAGTCCTTCCGTTTGCATGGCAACAGGTGGAATCGCCAAATCAATTATGTTTCGGTATATTATGTTTCGGTATATTTCATATGTGGAGTCTCTGTGGCGTTTGACTCGTGCTCCGAAGGTTGTGGGTTCGATTCCGGGCCGCGTCCTTCGGTTTACGAGTTAAATGTTTCGGAGACTCCTGTGGGTCGTCGCTAAAGCTACGGAGTTCGTGCTTTGTGCGACGCTTTCCGTGCTGCGGAAAGAGACCGAGCCATATGGGATAAAACCCGGTACAATGGAGTCGACCCTGTCGACTTTTAAGCGACTTTATTATATACAGGCAATCCATCCATCCATCATGTGCCATGCCGGTAAGCGTGGGCGGTCATGTTCTGCCATCTCACTCGATCACCAGAGTCAAGGATCAGCTCCGTGTTTCTGTCTCGACCATGTCACAAGGCCAAGCCATCCAGGTACTTGCTTCTAGGTCTTCCCCTTGGTCTGTTCCCCTCGATCTTACCAGTTGTCACCAAATTCTCCAATCCATTTCTTCTCATAACATGCCCAAAGAATTTTGACTGTCTACGTCTAATTTCTCTAATCAATTTACGATCTTCATTTGTTTCTTGAAGGACTTGTTCATTGGTCTTTCTGGCTGTCCATGGTATTCTTTGCATTTTCCTCAGAAACCACATCTCTACAGCCATCAGATGTTTTTCAGCCTGACTGCTCATTGTCCACGCTTCACATCCATATAAAAGTACAGGTTCTATGTAGCATCTCAACACTCTCTTTCTCGTTTCAATTGACATCTTTTTATTGGTCAATATGTTTTTCATCTTGCTAAAGGCTACTTTTGCCATGGCGATTCTTGTTCTAATCTCCTCAAGGCATCTCCCATCAGATGTTATTACTGTTCCGAGATAATTGTACCTACTCACTTGTTGAAGAATATTCCCATCTACTTGTATATTACATTGTGGTATTACGTCCTTCCTAGTGACGACCATAATCTGTGTCTTTTTACAATTTAATTCTAACCCTAGTTGTTCACTGTGTGTAACAATCGCATCTACTAAATTTTGCAGGTCCTGTTCATTGTCTGCAATCAAGACTGTATCATCTGCATATCTAATGTTATTGATGCATCGTCCCCCAATGTTGATTCCTTCCATATCTTCAATACTTCTGAAAATACTTTCACTGTACAGGGAAAACAGATCTGGAGACATTACACAACCCTGTCTCACACCCCTTTTAATAGGCTGATATTGGCTTACTTCATTATCAACTCTTATGGCAGCTTGTTGTTTCCAATATATGTTGTTTACAAGTCTAAGATCTTTTCCATCAATTTGTAGATCTTCAAGCATCCTTATCATGTTGACATGTCTCACTTTATCAAAAGCCTTTGTGTAGTCAATAAAGCAATGGTGTAGATCTTTGTTTACTTCTATAGAACGTTCGATTATGGTTCTCAGTATATACACAGCATTTACTGTACCCTTGCCTTCCACAAACCCACATTGTTCTTCTCCTATTTCAGGTTGTATTTTCCTCCTAACTCTTTGCATGATAATTCTTAGCAAAATCTTTGTGATGTGACTCATTATACTAATTGTTCGATGTTGATCACATTCCAAGGCTCCCGATTTCTTTGGCAATACAGGCAATACATCGTGCAATATATAGTTTGTTGCTTCTGTTATTACGAAAGGGTTACATTATTTTGAATTAACCATATCACTCATCGTGTGCCGAGGGTTAAAATAAATATGAAGCTAGCACCATATATCCACAACACCTCATAGCTGGGAAAGGAGTCCTTAACCTTTACTTGTTGTTTCCCCCTCCCTCCCCTAATTGATTATCATTACCAATAGCAAATGTGTATGTTATGTGCAATATATATATATATATATATATATATATATATATATATATATATATATATATATATATATATATATATATATATAATTATAGGCATTCTTTAAAAACAAAAGAAAGAATAATTCAAAGGTGTAAGGTATAATATATGATGATAAGATACAATCGTTAACAATAACAATGGTGTGTTCCATTGCAGCACCCAGTTCAGGACTCCCTTACAGGACGTTGCAGTCAACATCAGAATTTTTCAGCTGCTGTTGATGTACTAGGCAAGATTAAGCTCAATAGTTTGCCATTGCTTTCTGAGCGACCGGCTCACATACCCCGTAAGTTACCAACGCGGCGAGAACCGCTACCGATTGTCGCGCAGGTTACGTTACTCACGAGAATATAGGGATTACGGAGAAAGACGTTAAAACTTGGACCAGGGAGACCGGCTAAACAACATTAGTTAGTGAGTTAGTGCATACATTTACTTATTTAAGATTAATGAGAAGCCCACACAGTTTATGACTTAACAATGATTGATAGGTTTTCCAACACAAATGCGTCAACTGATAAGTACGATATAAATAATATTCGTATGTCAACTGATAAGTTCCATTTCATTGGCACCTTGCCGTCTTGGCAGACGATATTTTGTTACATTGTGCTTCAAAGAGGCATACTAACAACAACATGGTCATTTCCACGATCATGCACCATCCTCGTTTTTGTGTTTATTCCGTATCCGATCTTTACCCTCCACATCTCTCTCTCTCTCTCTCTCTCTCTCTCTCTCTCTCTCTCTCTCTCTCTCTCTCTCTCTCTCTCTCTCTCTCTCTCTCTCTCACTCCTTTCTTACAGTATTACAGCATTGCTTATCTAATCAATATTCTTCCTATCTGAAGTTTAAAGATCATCTAGACATCTCTGCCAGCACCATTCGTAATCCACATATTAAATCAAATTTAGCCTAATCAACAAGTAATCCCCAATCGCGAGATGTAAGTTGCTCTCATGATAACATCAACACTCCCAGTTCTTAAATGTTGTCTGTTCTCGCCATGGCGTACAGTGATAAAATTCCGTAGCCCGTCCTTTCGTGGATGTATTCACTGTAGGATTGTCCCTTGCCTTCCTCTTCTCCGTTCGGCTTGAAATTTTTCCCATATGAATTGTTTTTGAAATTAGTTCATAGCGGGCTTTCTACAGACAGTTGCAGTGTAATATACTCCATTTCCAGTGACATTGTATTGTGGTCTATTGACAATGGAATGCCCCCCCCCCCTTTCCACACTCCCCCTCACCCCCCCCCCCCAAAAAAAAAGTGAAGAAAACACTCTCAACCAAGGCAAAAACCCTGTCAATCTGCAGAGTCTTAATCATGACATGGCTACATACTAACATCTCCTCTCAGATGTAAAGTTCCAGTGCCGATCTTGCATCTCCCGAGAGGGGAAGGATAGTACTGCACCATAGTCATCATATAGATGTTACTTTTGTAACGGGTCAGAAGAAATGTCTTTGCACTAACGTGACGTCGGTACATGCAAATCTTCTTCAGGGTTTCGATAACCTGAAAATCAACGCACCGGACTTAGAGATGTTGTTGTTGTTGTTTGTTTGCGTTCACTCGCTTTGAACTCAAGCTTAGTCCATACACATGCTATTACTTCTAGTGCACTGAACTGATTGTTGCGTCTGGATTACCTCTCCCTATTAGCAGTGTCCCTCACCATCAGGCGAGCCCACTCCAACGTGTGAGTTATCTTACGAGATAAAACCTACAGAATTCCAGAGAGTTCACAACCAACCAATCAACCCACCTACCAACCAACCCCCCTACAACGAACCAACCTACCAAACAACCAACCTACCAAACAACCGACCTACCAACCCACTTACCAACCTACCTACAAACCCACATACCAACCGACCTACTACCAATCAACTCACCTACCAACTAACCCACCTACCAACCAACCCACTACTAACCAACCCATGTACCAACCAACCCACCTACCAACCTACCTACCAGCCAACCCACCTGCCAATCAATCCACCCATCTCCCAATCAACCATCCCACTTACCAATCAACCCAGTACCAACCAACCAACCCACCTACCAACCAACCACCCCACCTACCAATCAACCCACTTAGCAACCAACACCCCAACAAACCAACAAACCCACCTACCTATATACTCCACATAACTATCGTTGTCTTAGCTGTCTGTACGTTATGCAGACAGGGCGTTGATCTAGCTTGCGAATTCTGAAACGATACAGTGTGCACGAAGACAATGTCATTATTACAATCTTATCTGACATGTACGGTATGTAGGTTTCCTTGTTGTCAGCTGCCTTGCTCGCGATATCCGAACCAAACTTTGACCTTCGTGTCGTTATCAGTGTGTAATGTCTAGCTTATCCATCGTGTGAAGATTCGAACATCAACAGAGCTTATCTGTCAGTAGTGCTAAAATAGCCCTAGTGAATATAGGACACCCGGGACTTTGTGACCTGGTTGCGACCGTGGGGTATCTGACCAGAGTCACCGGTGAAGAAAGTTAACGGATAAAATGGTGCCACCAGTTCATCATGCTGGAAAGTTACCACGGAATGGCCCTGTCAAGCGTTTGCGGTTGAGAACTGGAAGTGAGTACACTGTGAGCGCCCTGTTGTTGTTATTGGTAGTTTTGGTTGACGAAGGTGAACAGGTATGACTAATGGTTCGGGTGACATTTATCTGGAGAAGAGAGGGAGTTTGTGACTATTAGTCTGATAAGAGAGTGAATCTGAGTGACTGTTAGTTGGAGAAGAGAGTGTGGGTGTATGTTAGACAATTAGTTTTTGACTATTAGTGGGAGAATACAATTAGTTTCAAATAGTTTGTAACTATTAGTTGGATAACAGAGTGAATTTGCATGATCATTAGTTGAAGAGAGTGAGTCTGGGTGACAGTTATCTGGAAAAGAGTTGGTACGGGTGGCTTTTTGTTGTATAAGAAAATCAATTTCAATGACACATTGTTTCTCAGGCAGACCCAAAGCAGAAAGGAAGTCATAATGCATGATGAGAAACAGAAGTAGAAGAACATTAAGTGTAAATAAACAGATTTAGTTGAAGATACACCGTGGGGGTTTCTGGGATAGTGTGGAGGAGGCTATATAAATACATGTCTCGTCCTGCCTTCCGGAAGACTGGACTATCGTTTTGTCAGCACTAACAGTGGAATGGCTGCTGCACTGGAGGACTGGACTATCGTTTTGTCAGCACTAACAGTGGAATGGCTGCTGCACTGGAAGACTGGACTATCGTTTTGTCAGCACTAACAGTGGAATGGCTGCTGCACTGGAAGACTGGACTATCGTTTTGTCAGCACTAACAGTGGAATGGCTGCTGCACTGGAAGACTGGACTATCGTTTTGTCAGCACTAACAGTGGAATGGCTGCTGCACTGGAAGACTGGACTATCGTTTTGTCAGCACTAACAGTGGAATGGCTGCTGCACTGGAAGACTGGACTATCGTTTTGTCAGCACTAACAGTGGAATGGCTGCTGCACTGGAGGACTGGACTATCGTTTTGTCAGCACTAACAGTGGAATGGCTGCTGCACTGGAAGACTGGACTATCGTTTTGTCAGCACTAACAGTGGAAAGGCTGCTGCACTGGAAGACTGGACTATCGTTTTGTCAGCACTAACAGTGGAAAGGCTGCTGCACTGGAAGACTGGACTATCGTTTTGTCAGCACTAACAGTGGAATGGCTGCTGCACTGGAAGACTGGACTATCGTTTTGTCAGCACTAACAGTGGAAAGGCTGCTGCACTGGAAGACTGGACTATCGTTTTGTCAGCACTAACAGTGGAATGGCTGCTGCACTGGAGGACTGGGCACACATGGGAATGCCCGGTGTGTAGTGACGTAACATGACATAACATAATATAACACACGATTCTGCGTGGAAAGACTAGCACGGCGATTTTCAGACTTCATACATAATCCATTAATTAACGTGCACACGACCAGATTCAAACCTCAGCTCACTATGGAGTTTCCGCCTTGCATACATTCATATTTTATTTATGTTTATTTTTGGTGCTTGCTCGCTTTGGACTCAAGCGTAATCCATACATACTACTTCTTATAGCACTTGACTGCATTTTTCGTGTGGATTAGCTTTCCCTTTTACCAGTGTCCCTCGCTATCAGGCGAAAACTCTCCGACTTTTGAAGTACTTGTAATTTACGTCCACAAGTCAAGATTGAGAAGTCAACATGTTAGTGCAACTGTCCGGTCTAGGGATTCCTTTACCTCGGTTCTTATCTATTCGACCATGCTGACCTCCATTCACATGAGCATGTCGAACATCGCCTCGTAGAACATTTAGTAGGTGGAACACATGTCAGGGAATTCTTCAGCAGTGAATTTTCCAGCAGTGAATTCTTCAAATTAATTTTTCTCAGCAGTGAATTCTTCAGCAGTTATTGCTTCAGCCCACCAAAGCCAGACAAAATGAACAGTTGACATGTGACACCACAACAGCTGATGCATATTTGCATGTGTAAATAATTACATGGCATTGGACCACATGGCGCAAGCCCAGGCGATGTTGGACCGAAGCAACAATGTTTGAGTTTCAAATGGCATGATGGGAAGTTTGCATGGCTGAATAGACAAGAGCCCTCGTTCTTAAACATCCGGTGTGCTGATGTTGAGGTAGCGGTTTCAACCCTTACAGGCCAGTTTGACTAGAATGTTGACTTCACGTCCGTGACTTGGGGACGTAAATTATAAGTACCTCTGGAGTCGGAGTGGGTTCGCGAGGTACCTACTGGATTGTAGGAAAAGTTAATCCATACCCAAAAATTAGCCCATTGCATTAAAGTAGCTTGTATGGACAATGCTTGAGTTCAAAGCGGGCGGGCGCCCAAGAAATAAAAACAACAACAAAGCGGTATGATGGATTTGGAGACGCCATTGTTTATTGCCTTCATCGACCTCACAAAGCTATTTGATTTGGTCAGTCTCGAGGGTCTGTTCAAGGCACTAAAGAAGATTGGCTGTCCACCAACTCTTCTGTCCATTGTGGAATCGTTCCACACAGGCATGAAGGGTATAATCAAGTTTGATGGTGCAACTTCAGAAGAGTTTGAAATCAAGAGTGGAGTTAAGCAAGGTTGTTTACTAGCTCCCACCCTCTTTAGAATATACTTTTCACTTCTACTGAAAGGCTGTCTAAAAACTAAAGCTGGCAAAATCATAATAGAAAAAAGATCAGATTGTATATGCATGGACAGATTATGTAAAACAGCTTTATGAGGATAACAGAGAGGAACAGTATGATATTAGATTTAATAATGAAGGACCACCAATTTTGAAGATGGAGGTTCGAAATATTCTTAAGCATATGAAAGCTGACAAGCCCCCCTGTGTAGATAACATCACAACAGAAATGAATAAAGCTTTAGAAGAATAAGGACTACATCAAGTCACCAGACTGCTGAACACATTATATGATACTGGAGATATACCTCCTGAATTATGTAACTCTGTATTTATTGCAATCCCAAAGAAATCAGGAGCCTTGGAATGTGATCAACATAGAACAATTAGTATAATGAGTCACATCACAAAGATTTTGCTACGAATTATCATGCAAAGAGTGAGAAAGAAATTACAACCTGAAATAGAGGAAGAACAATGTGGGTTTGTAGAAGGAAAGGGTACAGTAAATGCTGTGTATATGCTGCGAACAGTTATTGAACGTGCTATAGAAGTAAACAAGGATATACATCTTTGCTTTATTGACTACACAAAAGCTTTTGATAGAGTTTTGGTGGATATGCTTGCTGAACTACAAATTGATGGGAAAGACGTTAGACTTATAAAAAAACATATATTGGAAACAACAAGCTGCCATAAGGATTTATAATGAAGTGGGACAATATCAGCCTATTAAGAGAGTTGTTAGGCAGGGATGAGTAATGTCTCCAGATCGATTTTCCCTGTACAGTGAACATATTTTCAGAAATGTAGAAGATATAAATGGAATCAGCATTGGAGGACGAAACATCAATAATAAGAGATATGCAGATGATACAGTATTGATCGCAGACAATGCGCAGGATCTGCAGCAATTAGTAGATGCGGTTGTTGTACACAGTGAGCAACTGGGGTTAGAATTAAATTGTAAAAAGGCACAGGTTATGGTCGTCACTAGGAAGAACGAAGTACCACAATGTAATATACAAGTAAATGGGAATATTCTTCAACAAGTGAATCTATACTAGTATCTCGGAACAGTCATATGATCTGATGGGAGATGCCTTGAAGAGATTAGAACAAGAATCGCCATGGCGAAAGTAGCCTTTAGCAAGATGAAAAACATTCTGACCAATAAAAAGATATCAATTGAAACGAGAAAAAGAGTTTTGAGGGGATACATACAGCCTATTCTTTTGTATGGATGTGAAGCTTGGACAATGTGCAGTCAAGCTGAAAAACATCTGATGGCTGCAGAAATGTGGTTTCAGAGGAAATTGCAAAGAATACTATGGGCAGATAGAAAAACCAATGACCAAGTACTACAGGAGACAAATGAAACTCGTAAACTGATTAGAGAAATTAGACGTAGACAGTCAAATTTTTTTGGAATTTGTTATGAGAAGAAATGGATTGGAGAACTTAGTGACAACTGGCAAGATCGAAGGGAACAGACCAAGAGGAAGACAGAGAGGAAAATACCTGAATGGCTTGGTCACATGGACAGGAACACTGAGATGATCCACGACTCTTGTGATCGAGTGAAATGGCGAGTTATGACCGCCCACGCTTTCCGGCATGGCACATGATTGATTGATTGATTCTACTGAAATATGCCTTTCGTGATCAGGATGGTGGTATATACATTCATTCACGCTCAGATGGTGGCCTCTACAATGCTCAGAGATTGAAGGCCAATTCCAAAATTAGGAAGGTACTGATCAGAGTGTTGCTTTTTGCAGATGATTCTGCAATTACGAGGAGGAAGAATTACAACGTCTACTATCTGCATTCTCCAATGCTTGTTCTGAATTTGGTTTAACAGTTTACAAAAGGAAGACACAGATTATGTCACAAGGTGCACATAGGGTACCATCAATCTTTATTGACGATGCCGAACTAGAGACAGTAGACCATTTTACATATCTAGGATCAGTGGTAAATAGCAAATTATCCCTAGATCAGGAAATCAACATCAGGGTTGGTAAGGCAGCAACAACAATGAACAGGTTAAGAAAAAGTGTCTGGGAAACAGGAAGCTTACTGCCAAAACAAAAGTCCTTGTCTATCAAGCCTGTGTCCTTAGTACTCTTCTTTATGGCAGTGACGCCTGGACAACTTACTCACACCAAGAGAAACGTTTAAACAGCTTTCATATGCTGCGAAGAATAGTTGGTATTAAGTGGTAAGACAAAATCACAAATACTGAATTATTGGAAAGATCAGGTTTTGTGACGGTATATTCCATGCTCAGTCTTCGTAGATTTAGATGGATAGGACACGTTATGAGGACGGGTAATGGTAGAATACCAAAGGACATCTTTCTGGTGAATTACAGATGGGTGGGAGATCTCAGGGCCGGCCTCAACTACGATACAAAGATGTGTGTAAGCGGGACATCATTGATAGCAAGTCGCCGCTGAACGTATTGAATATCAGAAAAGGAATAAAGACAAAGGAGACAATTATTGCAGATAAGTCACACACCGACCGTGTGAGGCGTAAGATAGTGCATGATGGTGAATATGACCATGTGTTCACATGCATCCACTGTGGACGAACATTTACAGCGCAAATTGGCCTTAACAGTTACATTCGCCACCGCCACGGGATGTAGTTATTAAGCCTTTTTGAAGCACAATGTAACAAACTATCGTCTGTCAAGACGGAAAGGTGCCAATGACCAATGACTGCAAAAAGTCATTTATGAAATGATTGACTGTTTGAGATCCGGCTTATCACCTCATGATTACAGCATATTTGTGTGTTGACTTCATTGGGGTTTTCTTCCATTGATTGGCTGAGTTTGAGATACGGCTTATCACTTCGGGAATACAGAAAGTTTTGTGTTAAGTGAAGTCTTCCTTAGGATTGCTTACATAGTTTCTTCATTCTCCACAATGAAGGTGCATGGCGTGTTCAGTTTATGACTTTTATAATTTATACACAAGCGGACGAGTTCGTGCGCACACGCATATACTCGTGTATATCTAAGTCTGTCTGTCTGTCTGTCTGTCTGTCTGTCTGTCTGTCTGTCTGTCTGTCCGTCCGTCCGTCCGTCCGTCCGTCTGTCTGTCTGTCTGTCTGTCTACGCGTGCGTGCGTGCGTGTGCGTATGTGTGGGGTATTATATGAATGGTATGCATGGTACGTATGGTGTGTGTGTGTCTGTCTGTCTGTCTGTGTGCGCGCGCACCTATCTGCCTGCCTGCCTATCGGTGGGTGGGTGGATGCGGAGTGTGTGCATGCGCGCGCTTGTGTGTGCGTGTGCGTGCGTGTGTGTGTGTGTGTGTGTGTGTATGCAACGAATATATGTGCTGGAGACTGAATGTTTGAGAAATCTACCTGTGCTCATGTTCTGTGTTCAGCAAGTGTGTTTACCCTCCCCAGCACTAGTATGATATTAGACACGGAATCCATCGCCTGTTCTACAAATGAATGCGCTGCTATGGTAACATGGCTTGACGCCATCGAGAATCCCCCTTACTGATGTTTGAATGTCATGGTCATAAGTATCAGCATGTGCCACGCCTACAAGAGTGGCCGGTTAATTTTCGCCATCTCCCGCGATTATGAATCTTCCTTCTGGGTCCGTGTTATTGCCCCAATTATGCTATGCATTCATGTCATCATCATCAAGCGTCATACCGATAAGCGTGGACGGTCATGTTTCGCCATCTCACATGATCACCTTGGGGCTGCATGGTCTCGAGGTATAGTGTCCGCCTCGAGTGCTGGAGATCCCGGGTTCAAGCCCCGGTGAAGACCGTGATTTTTTTCTCGTGGACTTCTAGTAATATAAAATTTCCATTGATCTCTTGGTAGTGAGATCGGACGCTCCTGTGTATTGCATTGCACGTAAACAATCTCTTGGCAGTTGGAAATCGAAAAAGAGTAGCCTAAGGGCGCTGCCCGGGCAACATTTCGAGTTAAAAATCTACCCAAAGTATTTTAGGAGCCTTGCCGGTGCTACGGAGTTCGTGCACTGAGCTGAGTTTCTCCTGACTCAGGTTTGAGTTAGGAGGAGAACGGAGCACTTATGGGTTGCACCCGTGTGCCGTGATGTTGATCCATCGACTAAACTAAACATGATCACCAGAGTTGTGGATCAGCTCCGTGTTCTTGTCTCGACCATGTCGCATGGCCAAGTCATCCAGATATTTACTTATCTGCCGATCCCTTGTTCTTTCCCCCCCCAATCTTGCCAGTTGTTACCAAGTTCTCTAGTTTATTTCTTTTCACAACGTGTCGAAAATTTGTGTACGTCTAATTTCTCTAATCAGTAATTTGCTTCTTGTAGGAATTGCTCATCGGTATGTCTGTAGTAAAGTATTTATCTCATCTCCGCTTTGCTCTTTTTTTCCCCATCAAATGTGTCATTTGTCACTAAGTTAACAAGTTTATTTCACCTCATAAAGTGTCCTAAAATTCTAGACTGTCTACATCTACTTTCTCTACTGTATTTATGTTTTGTATTTGCTTCTTGTAGGACATGTAGGCTTATATCTCCGACCACGGTACCCTTCATATTTTATTATCAGAAACCACATTTGCACTGCCAACAGATGTTTGCCAGCTTGTCAGCTTATTGTCCGTGTTACACATGTCTACAATAATGTAGATTTTACATCGAACTTTAATTACTTTAATTATATTTTTCCCGACTGCATATGACAGCATTTTATTTGTAAGTTTGTTTTCCATCATGAAAAAGGCTACCTCGGCCATGGCGATTCGTATGTTTTTGTCTCTATAAGGGATCTTCCGTCTCTTATTGTGACTATCCCTAGATATTTGTATCAATTCACCTATCTAAGATACCTCACCATTTCCGGTGTCCGAAGCCAAAGGCTTGCGAACGCGGTTCGTGAGCCGGGTACCAGGCGTTCGAAACTCAGCCGCGACCGATTTGTGCAGCAGACCGTGTCGCGTTGTGTTATAACGTACTGGTATGGGCGCCGGTCCTTCAGAAAGCAATGACAAACTACTGAACGTAAAAACTTGCCTAGTACATCAACAGCAGCTGAAAAATGCTGGTGTTGACTTTAACGTCCTGCAAGGGATATGCAACATTAAAAAAAAAATACCGCTGAAGTAGGAGTGGGTTCGCCTGATAAAAGTGTCCAGTGTCCCTGGTAATATAGAAAGCTAATCCACACGCAAAAATCAGTCCAGTGCACGAGAAGTAGTAGTACGTGTATAGACTACGCTTGAGTTCAATGCAAGCAAACGTAAACAAGAAATTACCTATCTAAGAATGTTCTTGTTTACTTAAATATTAGGTACGCAGATGTGTTTCCAAGGCACCAGGGCTGGCTTCTATACTGGCCAAGACCTATTGACGCGTCCTCGTCGAGCGTCCTGGGCAACAGGTCCCTTCGGGGTCCTGGCTGAAGTCAGTAGGATCGTTGATTCCTTCGAAGTCGGAGAGTGTCTGCCTGTACGGCGAGGAACCACCAGTCAGCACACTAATAAGTCAGACATGGGACAACAGATACTCACGCAAACCTCAGGTCCTGTATGACATCACACTGATGTTAGACAACAGGATGTCTTCATCCGACATACAGGACTTCACACTGGAGATCACAGCCAGTGAACCTAAGCAAGCACTTGAATATTACATTGATGTATTTCCTTTGTTTTGGGGATGCCCTTAATTTATGTTTGTCTTATAATTTAATCCACACCTCGGCCGTGATGAGGCAGATTGGGGTAGTGGTCATGCAGACGCCTTTGGACGTGATAGACTTAGGTTATATATGTGACGGAGGGGTAGCGAACACGATTCGCAATCAAGCATATCGCCTTCGAAATCACTTGTAAACAATTGCTAGCAGACAGTCTTTTGTTGATTGTTAACAATGTCATGAGCGTCGGTCGTTTATAAAGAAATGCAAATTACTGAACGTAAACTAACGTAGTATATCACGAACAGCGAAAAATCATTGGGGTTGATTGCGACGTCCTGTTTAGGTAGCACGCTCGCGCGCGCGCACGCACACATACATACACACACACACACACATATATGTATCTTTCTTCTTCAGCGTTCCGAGCCATTGAGGTTCTTTGCTGCAAATACAATCCGTCTCCATTCGTCTCTCTGGTGGACCTTCTCTTGCCAGTCGTTGATTCCAAGTGCTTGTAGGTCTGTACATGTATTATCTCTCCACCGCCTTCTTGGTCTACCTCGGGGTCTACGGTCATTTATTTCCTGAGTGTAAGCGAGTTTTGTTTCCCTATTATCTTCCATTCTTTCTATATGCCCCAGCCATTGTAGTCTATTAGCCTTCATGATACCAGTGATTAGCGGGGACTTAAACAGATCATAAATGTCTTTGTTACTTCTTCTTTTCCACTCTCCACTTTGTGTATCCCTAATGGGTCCAAAGATGCGTCTTAAAATTTTGTTCTCAAAGGTTTGTAACAAGGCTTCGTCTCCTTTCGTTGTACTCCAGGTTTCAGAGCCATACAGCACAACTGGTCTGATCAGTGTTTTGTATATTGTGATTTTGGTGTTACGAGATAGCGCCTTTGATTTTAGTAGATGTTGTAGTGCATAGTATATCTTATTTCCAGAGTTGATTCTAGTTTGTATTTCTTCCCTTATGATGTTGGAGCAGTTGAAGATCGTACCCAGGTATTTGTATGTTTCCGTTCTTTTAATGGTCATATTATCTATTTGTATGTGGCCAGAGTTTCTAGCCATTCCGTCTCTTGAAATTACCATATATTCTGTCTTATCTTGGTTGATAACCAGCCCCATCTGTTGGGCTTTTTCCTTTAAGTGAGTCAATATTTCCAATGTCTTTTGTTCACTTTGCCCTATAATATCTATATCATCTGCATAACCAAGCAGCTTGGATGTTCCTCCAATATCACATTCCTCCTTTACCTTCCTTACAACTTTCTCTAGAGCCAGATTGAAGAGTAGCGGCGATAGTGCATCACCCTGTTTCAAGCCAGATGTTATTTGGAAGGGGTCTGATTTCCTGCCTTTATATGTTACTATATTATAAGTATCTTCCATGCATAGTCTGGTCATGTTGATTAACTTCCTTGGTATTCCAAATTCCTGCATAGCATTCCATAGACTATTCCTATGGACACTATCATAAGCCTTTTTAAAATCCACAAAAATGTTATGGAGATCTCTTTTATATTCCCAATGTTTCTCGGCTATTTGTCGTAAGATAAATATCTGATCTATTGTTGATCTGTTTTGTCTAAAACCCGCCTGGTAGTCACCTAATATGTCTTCTGAATATGGTTTTAATCTATTTAGTAATACTGCGGATAGTATCTTATAGCTTGTGGACAGTAGTGATATTCCTCTATAATTTCCACATTGGAACTTGTCTCCTTTCTTAAAGATAGGTATCAATAATGACTCTTTCCAGTCATGGGGTAATTCTTCTGTCCTCCAGATTTTTATTATTAGTTCGTATAGCTTTAGATGTAATGCATGGCCACCTGCCTTTATAAATTCAGCAGCAATTCCATCAGTCCCAGTTGCCTTATTGTTTTTAAGTCGTGTGATTACATATAGGATTTCTTCAAATGTAGGTTCTTCAATTTGTGGTTCGCATGTTAGAACCTCTTCCTGTGAGAAAATGTTACTTGGAGCTTCACAATTTAGTAATTCAATAAAATATTCTTTCCATGTGTTGCACATTTCCTCATTGGTATTTATCATATTCCCATTTTTGTCTTTTAAACCATATGTGTTTTGTTGGTGCCCTCGTTTCATTGACTTCAGTTCTTTAAAAAATTTTCTGGATTCATTTTTCTGGTGATTAGTTTCCATATCTTTGATTATATTACTCATATATTCTCGCTTCTGCTGTCTGACTATTTTTGTAGCCTCTTTACATTCATTTCTATAATGCTCTTCCTTTTGGATGTTATTGATGTCATTTAACCATACATGTCTGGCATTCTTCTTCCTAATGACTGCTTCTTCACATTTTTGATTGAACCATCTGTTCTTTCTATGCGTGGTTAACACACCGAGACATTCTTCTGCGGTAGACTGAATTGTATTCTTGATGTTCAACCAAGTTTGGTCAATGCTTTCCTCCAAAGGGTTTTGCAGAGTTTCGAGTTTACATTTTATTTCATCTGTAAATTTCTCTTTGACTGTAATGTCTTGCAGTTTTTCTCTGTTATATGTTGGGTGTAATCTTTGTAATTTAGTATAGAAAGCTCTCTTAAGTTTTATTTTAAATTTTGCTCCAACGAGGAAGTGGTCACTGTGGCACTCAGCTCCTCTATAACTTCTGACTTGCTGTATGTTTGATGCATTTCTGTTGTTAATTAAAATGTGATCTATTTGATTATAGGTTCTCTTGTCACATGATTTCCAAGTTTGTTTGTGTATATCCTTTCTTTGTAGTCTGGTACTGCTAACCTGCAGTCCTTTGGCTTCTGCCAGGTTGATGACTCTCCATCCATTATCATTTGAAGTTGTATGTAGGCTTTCGATACCGGCCACTTTTTTATTAGTTTGCTCTCTACCTATTTTTGCATTGAAGTCTCCCAGCACAATCAGGATGTCCTGTTTGGGGGTTTCTTCTATGACATCTTCCAGATCATTATAAAAGTCTTCTTTAATACCATCTTCTTTCTCTTCAGTAGGTGCATGTACATTAATCATCGTTATATTTTTCCATTTACCTTTTATTCGTAATTTACTAACCCTGTCATTAAAAGCTTTAAAGTTTAAAACGTTCCCCCATAACTCTTTTTTGATGACAAATCCTGTTCCTAATTCATGTTTATTTTGGGTGTTTCCTCCATATATTATAATCATTCCATTTTGCTCTAAAGTACCCTCTCCTGGCCACCTTATTTCTTGAATTGCTGTTATATCCATTTGATATTCAATCAGCTCCCGGGTTAGTTCTTCGGCCGCTCCAGCTCGATATAGTGTCCGTACATTCCATGTTCCAAATCTCAAAAGTCCTTTAACGTTCCAAGGTCGTTGTCCAGATAAGTCAGTCCGATATCGAGGCTCATGTATTTGTTTCGTAACAAAGAAAGGTTTTTACAAAGGTGGGGATGTTAACCCCACGCTTCAACCCCCAACCTGGAGGACCAGGGTGTTTCTCTTTGTCTGTTCTCTACCCTTTGACCTGTCCGGCTTGGGAGGCCCTGCTGGTAGCTACGCTACCGCCGGCATAGCTCTCAGGGTCATTGAGAAACTCAAGCTCCCCCACCACGACAAGGTGGAAACACCATCGGGGGAGACATATATGTATATATATATATATATATATATATATATATATATATATATATATATATATATATATATATATATATATATATATATATACAGTACCTTACCAAATAGCGTGGGCGATCACGGTTCCGCATTACTTGCGATCTCCAACAGCGTGTATCGATTCGTATGCTTTTACCTTTCCGTGTGGCAGAATAGGACGAGGGACGAGAAATCGAAATCAGATGTAAAAAAAAAGCAAGTGTACATGCATTTCAGCTATTACCTATACTGAAACAACCAATACATGCATACGTCCACAAAACGACAGATAATAAATAACATTTTCATACCAAGCCTATGCTGATAAATACTATTTTCATACCAATCCTATGCTGATAAATACTATTTTCATACCAATCCTATGCTGATAAATACTATTTTCATACCAATCCTATGCTGCTACTGCCAAGCTTGGATATATCCAAGACACACAAGCTCAAAATCAACACCTGCGAGATAAGCCAGAGAAGAGCTGCCTGCTTAACCATCCGAGACGAGATCGAGTAAGAAATTATGTTATCAGACAGACAGTGGGATCAACACCTTGTGAATGATGAAAGGTGAAAAACCTACATTGAGAGACAGAAGATCAAATGGTTGGACGATTTCGTTAGAATGCAGCGTCATCAGTTACTAGCACTGGCTCTACGCCAAAAGAATGTTCTCATTTACTTTAATATTACATTACGGTAATTTCTTCGTTTTGGAGATGCCCTTAATATATGTTCTGGCGAGCTTGATGCTTATGTGTTCGAACCACATCGAGGCGGGGATTTAAAAACATAGATCTCGGTTCCAAGGTCAACCTTGCGTATTGTTGCTAGCAAGAAATGGTGTGGGACATAAAGGCGGCAAGCGTGGTATGGTCAGATAGAAAGAAAGAGGATGTCCGGAACCACCTTTGGGACACTAGAGCGTCAGCGATGATTCCTTCACACGACGCGTGATAGCACAAGGAGAAGATGATGATTATGGTGATGACACATTTCCTTGCCATGTCAAAAGTCTGTCAGATCTGGTAGAGTGTCAGTAATTTTTGACTGGCCAATCCACGTTAGTCTTAGAATGTTTCTGTAACATTTAAGTCCAGAAGTCCAGACTTTTGTCTTTAGTAATTGTGAGGTTGTCCGTGAGTCATATCCTTTTTGTTTTCTTTACTCCCCCCCCCCCCCGTTGGGGAGTCTCTGTGGCAAAGTGGTCAAGCCGTTTGACTCGTGCTCCGAAGGTTGTGGGTTCGAATCCGGGCCGCACCCTTCGGTTTACGAGTTAAATGTTTCGGAGACTCCTGTGGGTCGTCGCTAAAAGCTACGGAGTTCGTGCTTTGTGCGACGCTTTCCGTGCTGCGGAAAGAGACCGAGCCATATGGGATAAACCCCGGTGCAATGAAGTCGAGCCTGTCGACTATTAATCGACTATATCCCCCCCCCCCCCCTCGCTTTGAACTCGTGCGTAGTCCATGCTGGACTGATTTTTGCCTATGTATTAGCTTTCCCTATTACAAGTGTTTCTCAGCCTCTGACAAACCCACTCCGAATTCTGTGGTACTTGTAATTTATATCCCCAAGTCAAGGACGAGAAGTCAACATTTTAGTCCAACTGACCGGCGTAGAATTTGGACCAGCTACCTCGCCATCAGCACACCGGAAGTTTTAGAGCAAGCGCTCCTGGCCATTCAGCCATGCCGACCTCCATTTTATTGCCACAGAAAAGATTCGTGTTTTAGAATCGTTTACTCTAATTTGTTCGCATACATGATTGTTTCAAAATGATTTTATAATGTATTTTATTCGAGTTTTAAACTCAATCTTTTGGGATTTTTGTCCTCAGGGCCTCATAGAGGGGACGATGGGACAAATGGAGAGGATGAAGCTTTCGTGGAGGAGATGGTCGTCATCGAACGACCTATTTATACCCAGAAAGATTTTGACCAGGTATGTTTCTGCATGTAAGTTTATATTACAAATAAATATATTGTTCAATGTGTGTTATTTTATGTAGACGATTGGTTGGTTGGTTGTTTCATTTATTAGATAGTCAGTTGGTTAGGTGGTTGCTTGTGAATTCTTTGAAACTTCATCATCATGCGCCATGCGATAAGTGTGGGCTGTCATGTTTCGCCGTCTTACACGATCACCAGAGTCGTGGATCAGCTCTGTGTTCTTGTCTTGACAATGTCACGTGGTCAAGCCATCCATATATTTACTTCTCTGCATTCCCCTTGTTCTTTTATCCTCAACTTTTCCTGTTGTTGCCAAGTTCTCCAATTTATTTCTTCTCATGTTATGTATGTATGTTGTATGTATGTTATTTGTCCATCAAGAATGATGATGACCATTCATTTCATCCAGTGGCGTTGAAAGTATGGAGCCGTGAGTTCTAAGATGGCTGGTAAGGCCTATTTTGGCTCGAAATGTTCTTTGATAATATGGACAAAGAATACTTGACGTTTCTGGAGGAGGATTTCCTGCAGTGGTTTTTCTGTTCTGTCTTTTCTTCACAGCTCTTGCAGTCCTAGTTGCCTTACAAGTGACTTCACCCTTGCGCAATGATGCATTAAGTGCCCACAATATGTCGATTGCCCACGTCTAATTTCTCCAATCAGTTTACGGTTTTCATTTGCTTCTTGTACGACTTGCCCATTGTTTTTTCGATCTTTCCTTGATATTGTTTGTATAATCCTCAGAAACCCCATTAATAATCGTATTTCGTAATTTTAACAGATAATATCTGAAACACGATGAGTTTTAACTGTGAAGTCAGAAGCATTGGCATTCAGGCTGACAGAACCATGAACAGCGCTTTCACCCATCGGAGTGAGGTTACTGAGGAGAGATTTCTCCAGACACGGCGCCAATGTCATATCTGGACGGGGACTTTGTTACAAAGCATCCCTTCCCGTCTTAAAGCTCAGAAATCAGCAGGCTGTACAACACAGATGCTGGAACTGTACATCCATGTTCAGAATACTTAGTTTGTCATCGGATCATGATTTCAGCCCTGAACTTTCCCACTGGTTCGGGTTACACTTAGATAGGGACAAATCCTCCAAGAGTTGTGGGTTTTTCATTTCCAGCAGACCCCAGCACAATACTCAAAGGGAAACGGGACAGTATGGATAAGAGCTAATTAGTTAGTTAGTTAGTCGACAGATTATCCTCATTGCACAACGAACCATCCAGTCCATAAGTGCTCGAATCCCCTCCTCAGTAAATCCCGCAGCGTGTAGCGGCTAACGACACCAGTTCTGTGTTGGATTTTAAATCTTCTTTGGCTTCCCACGTAGGCTTCTTGTTTGGCCACACCTCTTTTAATTTGTTGTTCTCGCAGTCTGACCATGGTTGTAGATTCACAGTCATCACTTGGTTCTCGCAAAAGTCTTACTTCTCGTAGAGCATTCAAAATGTCAGCCTGGTCTATGACTCACTCGCCTTCCACAGTAGCCTTACCTGCAAGCTTGTCAGCCCGCTCATTTCCTCATACACCTGCATGCCCTGGCACGAAAGTGAAATAAACTTTGCCAGCCAAGACCGCTCCGGAGACAGCAGCCACTCTCTTCGAACCAACGCCATCTCTATCGTCTTGAGCATGCTCATTGAGTCACTAAGGAAACATGCCATAGTGAATGTCTGTGTCTCGAGCCATGTTATTGCTTTACTTACTGCCTTGACTTCCATAGTCAGGCTACTTCTGGTCAAAGCAAAGGCACCAGACTCTTCCTTCAAAATTCTCCCTCCGGCCTGAGCCGTAAAAGCCCATGAACTTCTCACTCGTCGAACGACCGACCCATCTGAGTAAATGACCGCATCACCCTCCAAAGAATTCTCGAAGATCAAAGCCTGTACTTTCGCCTCCACAGCAGCCGGATTTTCTTGTCTGTATTTTCGGTATAGTTGAATGCAAACAAAAAAGGACGTACAGAAATATGTTGGCTTCGTACCCGCTTCTCGCAAGGTTCTAAGTCCTCAAGTGAACACACCTGTTGAAGAATGTCTTCGGCTTGACCCATCCACGACCTTCCTCTTTTTGACCTGCTGCCCTTTACCTTCTTAATTTCACTGTGCAGTAGATGCTGTGTGTTTGTGTTGACTCTGAGGTAGGCACGTGATCTGCAAATTAGTATTCTGTTCCCAATAGTTCGAAAATCAAGAAGGTAGCTCATCGCCCTACATGTTGTATCTCTTTTACATCCAAGAATAATATGCATAGCTTCGTTCTGTATCCTTTCCATCCTCTCCATCTGCTTACGGTTGATAGACAGGATCGCCATCGCATACTCCAAAACAGAAAAGACCAGACCCTCGTAAAGGAGACATAGATGGCGCTGCTCTCAGTTTGACGCAGCCATCACCCGCATCGCAGCCAAACTTCGCTTGACCTTTGCAAAACTTCGATCAAAACGTGTCCCCAGGTAGTTCACTGCCTGCGTTCTTTCCACCGTCTCTGAACCCAGATTCACAGTTGGTGGTGCATTGTTGACAATATGGTTATTCAAAGAGAACCATGTCACTGCTGCCTTCGTTGGGTTGACCATTGCCCCAGATTGCACTCACCAAGTGCTTATGCGATTTAGTTCCGTTTGTAGATCTACAGCAACTCAATCTCTATCCTTACCCTGACGATACACTAACACATCGTCGGCATATGACAATGTCCTCTCCGGTCCTCTGATCTGCACGCCGGTAATTCTCGCAGTGTAGGCGGCGTTGAACAGCACCGGAGTTAATGGTGATTCCTGTGGCAGGCCCGTATATATTGTCGTTGGTTCAGAGGTCCAACTGCCACATCTAAAAACTACTTTCCGTTGAAAGAGAGCTGTGGCGATTCAACTAAGGAGGAATAGACTTATCTTTAGTTCAAGAAGCTGAAGCATTAAGAAATCCAATGGTACACTGTTGTACGCATCCTCAAGATTAATCGCCGCGCCACATGTTTCAATTCCTGAGTGGAAACCTTTCATAGACATCATGGGCAAAAACTGCTGCGTTGGTCCAGGTTTCTCTGTTTGGACGATACCCTCCAAGGGTAGGTGGGAAACAACCTTGCCTCTCTAGCTGACTTGATATTTGCCTGGCAATTAATTTCTCCAGCAGATTGCCTATTGTATTTTACATGGTTATCACCCGATATCTTTGCATTATTGTGTGGTCTTTACCAGGCTTCGGCAAAAGAATCAGATTGTGTAACCACTCTTTTTTTATGCTAGCACTCCCTATGCTGATGTTGTACATATCTGCTAGTTCCTCTAGCTCATTGTCGGTACACATATTGATATTGTCATACCTTACACCATCTGGCCATGGCGCACTGTTTTTTGTTCGTCACTGTGTCTTCAACTGCAATGTTATGGGCCTTACACCTATCTGAGGTAACCGCCTTGGCAAAATTTCAGTTACTCACGTCTTCTGGCTGCTCTGCTCTAGATAGCGTTCAAAAATGGATTTGCCCTTATTCTCGTCAGACCTCTGCCAGATAAGGCCAGCATTTTGGAAGTCAGGAACACTCTTATTCTTGACTACCCCATTCATACTTTTATGTAATCGCCAGAACGATTTCAGTGACTTGTCTGTGCTTATTCTTTGCTACAACTCTGCCCACTTTTCACTTTTAACCACTTTAACCGGGTTTTGAAATAGCTAACTTTTGTGTCCATCTCTCTTTCCAAGTGCATAATAAGACTAGGATGGGCATCTCTGTTCTTCTTGGCATTTTGCCATTTCCTTATAGCACTGTGCTTATCCATCCAGGCCTTTTCCAACTCAAATTCCACCAAGGTGGCTGGCTGCTCCCAGCTTTTCTTCCTGCCATGATGATTCCTACTCTTGTCGCACCTTACTTTACTCACGACATCTTGCCCTGAACTGTCATACTTAAAGGTCTTGACCGTTGACTTGTGCTGCCTGGTTCTGCTTTTCTCCACTAATATGCTGCAAGGGTGGTGGTTGCTGCCATGGTGCCTTAGGACACCCCATCCACATACTGTAGTGAGTGAAGGAGAAACCAGCGCTAGGTCAATAACACTGTCCTGATCACCTGGACGACTTACTGTCCTGGTGACACAGCCACAATTGATACAAACAAGTTCACTGGGTTCAAGTGCCGCCTCGAGCTCCTTCCCCTGTGTGTTGGAAGAAATGTTACCCCATGATTTTCCTTTAGCGTTTAAATCGCCACAGAAAATAACATTCCTCTCCTGACATAATATGTCACTCAGACAATGCCATCTTTCGGAATCCACACTCGCGTTACAAGCATAAACATTAACCAACATGAATCGTAGACCGAATTGAACTCTAACAGCCTGTATTTGTATCTCGTCACTGTCCCACCTGGACTGTCCAGCTCTGAAGCCACTATGCTGTCTCGAATCAGAATCTCCATTCCCAGGGGTCGCCTGTTGTAATAACATTTGAAGCCGACTATATGGAGTGAATTAGCACCCAGTCTCGTCTCCTGAAGCGCTACTATATCATTTCTGTATGTCAGGCTTTCCAAAATTGGGCCTCGTTGTCTTGCGCTGGCACAGTTCTAATATAGAATACGCGTGTTGTTGAGGCTCAGACGGTTGCATTTTCGCCGGTGACGCCTGGCTCCGGCCCGCCTCCCCTGTCGTTTAGGTCTTGGACCTCGTCTAGTCGGTGGTTCTTTACCCTTTGTACGTGACAGCTGGTCTGTCATGATGAAGAAAACTAAAAACACTACACACCACTTGTGAGTGTACTATTACACAGTAACCTAAACATGCTACGAAAACAATCAGGATTTATTCGCACAGATGCACAAACTCCGTTGCACCGGATAAGAGCGCTCTTTCTTAACTTTCCGGTGTGCTGATGACGAAGTAGCGTTTCAACGCCTACATTGGACAGTTGGACTGAAATGTTGACTTTTCATCCGCGACTTTGTGATGTAAGTGACCTGTACCTCAGAAGTCCGAGTGGGTTTCTGTTGGCAACGGACACTGGTAATAGGGACAAACTTGGGACATTATCCAAATCATACTTACTCAAAATCAAAATCTCTGAGATGAGATGCTTGAGGAGAGATGCTAACCTAACTATCCGAGACCGAATAAGAAATGATGTTATCAGACAGACAGTGAGATCAACACCTTATGCCACATATATTGAAAGGAAGAAGATCAAATGGTTCGGCCATCTCTTTACAATGCAACACCATCAACTACCAGCACTGGTCCTACATCAAAGAAGGTCTGCTATTAGAACAAAAGGACGCCCGAGAAGGGAATGGATTGGCAACACAAAGGACATTGTATAATCACACAGAATGACACCCATTTGGCACTGGAACGGCAACTACTACTCCCCCACGTCGCTTGACGGCAAAAGTGAAAGATGATGATGATGATGATGATGATGATGGTGATGATGATGATGATGATGATGACGACAAAAAGCATGCCCTACCGCTGTTTCTGTCATGTTTGAATCATGTATTACATCTTAAATCCAACTGCGTTCATCTCTGTTCCTCTCCGCCACCCCGCTCACCTCCATCCATAGCTATCTCTTCCAAACATTCGTGTGTTTTTACTTGTCCTCTATGCCTTGCTATCCTTAATTTGATTTCTCTTAATATCAAATCTTCTTCCACATTTAGTTCGTGTGCGACAGGCCTGAATATTATCTTTTTCATTCAAACATTTTTATATATTCTTTGGGAATTCAAAGGCACTTATGTGCTTTTCATGTGATTTGTTAAATGTTCAAGCTTCACACCCTATGTTGCTATAGGAAATATGCATGCTCCCATTACTATGACTTTTATTGTTCTACTTGTTCCAATCCATTACGGGGTTAATTTTTACAGAACATGGGTACACACCTTACTCTAATGTAAGGAAATGCAACCTAAACACTAAATGTAATGGCGTGACTGACCAATCCCTAAACCTTGGTCCGCAACTGGTCTAGGATGGAAGTTCCATCAGGCGGATAGTTATAGCATTGCTTTGCTGATCCGGCACCTTCTGCAACCTGTCTTGTTCCAGGCGTACTAGTGGTACCTTTCTTCTGGAGTAAACAAGACAGGCGGAGAGATGGATCATGCTGCACTGGCATCACATAATCTCTAACATTAGCCCAGGCTTTATGCTATGTTGAGGTATAATTCCATTTTACCAACTATCGTATATCAAGAAAGCAATGTCCCAGTCATTTTTTTTTCAAACTCACGTTGCTATCGCCTGTCGGCACTAAACTTAGGTATACATGCATTGTGACATACATCACTTGTACAATTTACCATCGCCCGTCGGCACTAAACTTAGGTATACATCTTCTTCTTCTTCAGCGTTCCGAGCCATTGAGGTTCTTTGCTGCAGATACAATCCGTCTCCATTCGTCTCTCTGGTTGACCTTCTCTTGCCAGTCGTTGATTCCAAGTGCTTGTAGATCTGTATATATATTACCTCTCCACCGTCTTCTTGGTCTACCTCGGGGTCTACAGTCATTTATTTCCTGAGTTTAAGCGAGTTTTGTTTCCCTATTATCTTCCATTCTTTCTATATGCCCCAGCCATTGTAGTCTATTAGCCTTCATGATACCAGTGATTAGCAGGGACTTAAACAGATCATAAATGTCTTTGTTACTTCTTCTTTTCCACTCTCCACTTTGTGTATCCCTAAAGGGTCCAAAGATGCGTCTTAAAACTTTGTTCTCAAAGATTTGTAGCAAGGCTTCGTCTCCTTTCGTTGTACTCCAGATTTCAGAGCAACATCCCTAGGTATACATGCATTGTGAATTACATCACCTGTACAGTTTACTATCGTAATCATCATTAAGTGCCTTGCCAACTGGCAGAGGAGTTCACGTCTCTCCACAGATCTCGGTCCTTGATCTTCTAGATCAATTATGCAATTACTTCCTTTTTTCTAAACAAGGGTTTCGAAGGCGGAAAGCGCCCAACACGTAATATCTGTACCTGGCTGAAGTCCAAAGCCAGAAAATGTGAATGTTCACCGTCATGTGTGCGCAGCTTCTTCACTTCACACCTGCCGTTCCTGTCCATCATGAAACAGTACAGCCTCAGACAGCACTTCATCCCAGACATAATTGCCGGTCTCACAGTGGGGATCATGCACATTCCACAGGGTGAGTAGGGGAGAGTGTTGCATCCTGTTTGCGAGTGTTGTGGGCGGTTACAGTTTGTTGTATGTCTTGTTCAATATAATACTACAATGTAATATACAGGTAAATGTGAATATTCTTAAGCAATTGAATCGGTACAACTATCTCTGAACAGTCATAAAATCTGTTGGGAGATGCCTCGAAGAAATTAGAACAAGAATTTCCATGGCGAAGGTAGCCTTCAGCAAGATGGAAAACATACTGATCAATGAACGGATGTTGATTGAAACGACAACTAGAGTGTTGAAGTGCTACATATAACCTTTAATTTTGTAAGGATGTAAAGGGTGGACAATGAACAGACAAGCTGAAAAAATATCTAATGGTTGCGGTGATGTGATTTCTGAGGAAAATTCAAAAAATACCATGGACAAACAGGAAAACCAATGACCACGTCCAACAAGAAACGAATGAAACAGTTACAATATTCTGGACACGTTATGAGAAGACATAAATTGGAGAACTTGGTGATAATTGGGAAGATTGAGTGAAAGAGAATAAGGGGAAGGCAGAGAAGTAAATACCCGAATGGCTTGGCCACGTGGCATGGTCGAGACAAGAATACATAGCTGATTCTCGACGCTGGTGATCATGTGAAATGGCGAAACATGTCCGCCCACACTTATCGGCATGGCACATGATGATGATTATATCCTTTAGGGGAAGTTACTGTCATTGTTTGGCTGTTTGTAACTTAATAGTCAATGCTTAAGTTCAGTATTTTGCCATTGCGGGTCTCCTAGGCGAAGGAAGTTAAGGACGTTGTTCGTAATCCCTTAGTCTCGTACGAAACACAACTGCTCGAGATTCGGCAGCGGATCGCGCCGAGTTGGTTACTTACGGGGGTATGTGAGCCGGTAATTCAGAAAGCAATGGCAAACTACTGAACTTAAAGCTTGCCAAGACATCAACAGCAGCTGAAAAATGCTGGTGTTGACTGCAATGTCCTGTAAAGGATGTGCGAAAAAAAAAATTGCCATTGCTTTCTGAACAACCGACGGTCTAAATCAACGCTAGGCGGTCTGTTTCCAAATCGTCTGCAGCAAATTTCGAAATCATTGACTTTTATGAATTGTGACATACGTTCACTGCACTCGAGCCACAGCTCTGAGGGAGGTAACGAAATTAATAGTCGATTACATTTCTTCTTCTTCTTCTTCTTCTTCTTCTTCTTCTTCTTCTTCTTCTTCTTCTTCTTCTTCTTCTTCTTCTTCTTCTTCTTCTTCTTCTTCTTCTGCTTCTGCTTCTGCTTCTTCTTCTTCTTCTTCTTCTTCTTCTTCTTCTTCTTCTTCTTCTTCTTCTTCTTCTTCTTCTTCTTCTTCTTCTTCTTCTTCTTCTTCTTCTTCTTCTTCTGCTGCTGCTGCTGCTGCTGCTGCTTCTGCTGCTTCGTTTGCTTCGTATGATTCTTCATAGGTTTCAAAGGCGGAATGCCAAGTCGTAAGAGCTATAACAGCTATGTTTCATATTCAGTCATCCGTTAGAATAATCTGTCCGAAAACTGGCATTGAAAACGTCTGTCTGATCATGTCCCACCACTGTCTCATATTATCAGCCATTTACTTCAGCTCAGCTTATGTCCGTGCATCAAACGTCCTTAAACGTTTGTGCCACGTAGATTTTCCTAGACCCTCCTCTTTTTCTCTCGCCTTGCCTTGGATATGTCTCCAATATTTATTTTTTTTTTTTAGTCGTTGGATCAACATCACGGCACACGGGTTTAACCCCATAAGTGCTCCGTTTTCCTCCTAACTCAAACCTGAGTCTGGAGAAACTCAGCTCAGTGCACGAACTCCGTAGCACACGGCGAGGATCCTGAAATACTTTGGGTAGATTTTTAACTCGAAATTTTGACCGGGCAGCACCGTTAGGCTACTCTTTTTCAATTTACAACTGCCAAGGGATTTTTTACGTGCGCAACAATACACACGGGCGTCCGATCTCACTACCCAGAGACCAGGGGAAATTACTGGAAGTCCACGTGGATTTTTTAAATAAATCCCGGTCCCCACCGGGGCCTGAACCCGGAACTTCCAGCACTCGAGGCGGACACCATACCGCGAGACCACGCAGTCTCCAGTATTTAAAGTCATAAACCTCCATGTCCATAATGCGACCAAGTCAAGACAACCTTCGTTTTTGTATGTTGTTAAATAGTCGCTTTCATATAGCACGCATTTTTACACACTGCCAATGGCGACTTATAAAAGTATCACTGTGTATTTACATATGTATGATATATTTGACAATGACTGTATGTCATTTTATTACATCAGGTATGGCTTACGGGCAGCTGTCAACACTCCCGCCCGTTTTTGGACTGTACGTTTCCTTCTTCCCAGTCATTTTGTATTTCTTTTTTGGAACATCCAAACATGTTTCAATAGGTAAGTTTTTTTTTTAACGTAATCAGTTTCTCATGTGCAACTTACCACACGTTATTCATTCACTTACTACATTTTGTGGGGTCGATAATCACGTTCATTGAACACGATTATCTTCTAATCTCATTTCATCTCATCTTGTTCCTCTTGTACCTTGCGGTGTCGAGATGAAGTATAAACAGCAGGAGAGTACCCATTTAAGGGCTTCATATATCGAAATTCTCATGGAATCTGCTATTCCCTCTGTCCATCGTTTACGAGGTCGGCCTTTTCTTCTGGTTCCATTTGGTCTGCACATCATTGCTTGTTGTCAGTCCGATTATACTTCTTAGTTTTTCTACAAGCAGTATGAAAAACCCCTGCCGGTTTACTAGGCCATTCGCATGTTTGGAACAAAAATCTTACCTACGGGAGTCCGTTCCACCTGGCGAGCCAGAGTCCCATTGCACCATTACCTCGTGGTAATGGTTTCCCGGTCTACATCACGGGGAGATGCGGTTGACTATTGTAGCATGCGCGTCATCGCCAGGCTACTAATTGTCACTTTTCACCCCTCCTGGGAGAGGCTAGCCGATCCTAACCCTGCTTGATGCAGGGCCAGGCACAGTCCACACCTTACAGACCACGAATATCTTCACATGTATATGCTCATCTATACAGATGAGATGGTCTGCTTTCACGGCCTACGTTGGAGGGAGAAATGTCAAATGAATCCGTGCAAAACAAAAAGTCGGCTTGGACCAAACATGCTACACAATCAAATGAGCAAGTATTATAACGGCTTCTCCGGCTTGCTCTTTAACATTGTCTACTGCCGAGATACTTTTTATGTGCACACGGGCTCTTAACGTTTTTGGCCATTGTTGGAGAAGCTTCGACATCTGATCCACTATCCCAACATCACGGTGAAGTATATCATCCGTTTATCATTTGTAAAAACTAATTCAGCCTTCGAGACGTTGGCTAGAGGCGCACGTCGTAAGGTCTGAGCTACTTTGCAACACAAGCTAATATGATGAGAAGACTTTACGTTGACTTAACATATTTGCTTCCAGCCATGTGTTACTGTAGAGAACTGTGCCATAATTGTTACTTTCAATGTTTGTGTCTTATTTGTTACTTTACCGCTAACACTAGTTCAAAGTTATTAATTTAGTTATTAATTATTAAGACCCCCACACACACACACACACACACACACACACACACACACACACACACACACACACACACACACACAATCCTTAGCATTTCAACAAAAGTAACCGTAATGACATTTTCTCGTTTCATCTTCCTCATCTTCTGTGACTTTCGGTTGTTGAACATTAAATATAGTAGGCTACACAAGCCACTTCTGCTTCCTCCTCCATTTCTTCTTCTTCTGTTTCTTCTTCTTCTTCTTCTTCTTCTTCTTCTTCTTCTTCTTCTTCTTCTTCTTCTTCTTCTTCTTCTTCTTCTTCTTCTTCTTCTTCTTCTTCTTCTTCTTCTTCTTCTTCTTCTTCTTCTTCTTCTTCTTCTTCTTCTTCTTCTTCTTCTTCTTCTGCCTTTAATATCCCAATGAGCATGGACTCTCATCTAACTCACGGACAGCCTTTTGTAGGCTTGTTCATGGGTGGTTCAGTTCTGCAGCTAATATTTTCTATGGGAAGAGGTATCCAGTTCCAGGCCAACCCTTCTTAGTGGCCTCTTACAACACATACAAGTGAGGTTATAGTTTAATTGTTTTTGCTTCCTTTAAGGTCTCCAGTAACACGCGGGTGCAAGCCACTGGCAAAAATTACCAAATTTTTAAGAATCATTAAACAGAATATTTGTAGTAGAATATTTGTAGTATGTGTATATTGTTTAGATATTTTAGGACCCTCGCCCATGCTACGGATCTTGTGCACAAAGATGATAACTTGTTGTTTGATCTGAAGGAGGAGACGGGAGCACTCGGGATAATTTCCGTTAAAACAATTTCCGTAGCACAAACATGTTAGGGATATGTGAAGAGCTAGGACCATCACATGTTTGTAGTCCCGAGTCCACGGAGGAGTAGATGACCCTTATTCCCCTCATGTAGCGAATGGCGATATAATTCCCAACAGTTTGAAATGACTTAGCCAATCAACCAACCAGTCAATCAATCGTCTATCACTTAACCGTCGAGAAAATAGATCTATATTTGGTTGTAGCCTCTCTGCTGTGTATCCGCCTTGTGGTGGTAGAGGGGTTTGTATGTCTCAATGACCCCCAAGAGCTATGCCGATGATAGCACAGTTGCCGGTCGGGTTTCCCAAGTCAGACAGTTAAAGAAGTAGGGACCAGCCGAAGTGATGTACAAACCTGCTGCAATGTAGGTAGACTGAGGACAGTTAAAGGCTAGGGACAGCAAACCCAAAAATGTGGTCGTCGAATTCGGGTGTTCAGAGCAACTGGCGTGACGAAACAGTGCAGTGCAACTCACGTGATGATTTATTGTGTAAAGACACAGGGGTGGAGGAGTAGTTCCAAATTGCTGTTATAGCTGGGGAGCAGAGTTGAGGGTGAGCCCCTAACCTTGCAAAATACCCCCATGGCTTTTGCATTCATCACCTCTGGCTCAAAAGTCCAACCCCTTGCCTCCATGTGGCGGAACTGTTTTAAGTAAGAGGAGAAGTAGCGACGGCGAGGCTCTGGCGCCGTGAAATTCCTCCCTATCATCAGAAATGTTTACAACTGCGGTAGCTAACCCTACTTTATGAATGTGTTTCCCAGGTACTTTTGCTGTCATATCACTAATGGTTGGCTCTGTCGTGGACAAGGGCATGAAATCCCAAGGGCTGGAACCAGCCTCCTGGAATGTCACAGTCAGCACAGGGACAAACATCACCTACGAGATCGTAGACAACTCTGCAGAGCTGCTAGATATGAAGCTCAAACTGGCCATGTCTGTCACATTTGCTGTTGGTCTTATACAGGTAATGGAATCTATATGGAGTTGTGGGTGCTATACAGGTAATGGATTATATGCAGTGTTATGGTCGCTATACAGGTAATGGAATCTATATGGAATTGTAGGTGCTATACAGGTAATGGATTATATGCAGTGTTATGGTCGCTATACAGGTAATGGAATCTACGTGGTGTTGTGAGCACTATACAGGTAATGGATTATATGCAGTGTTATGGTCGCTATACAGGTAATGAAATCTACGTGGTGTTGTGAGCACTATACAGGTAATGGAATCTATGTAGAGTTATGGTCGCTATACAGGTAATGAAATCTATGTGGTATTGTGAGCGCTAGACAGGTAATGGAATCTATGCGGAGTTACGGTCGCTATACAGGTAATAGTGTCTACATGCCGTTGTGGTCGCTTTACAGGTAATGGAATCTACGCAGTGTTGTAGTAGTACTGTAACAATGATTCATGGCATTTCCAAATTTCTTATTCTTTTCCTTCTGATGCCGTTTATAACCTTTTGGATCATAGGTCCTCAACCAACTCATTTGATAAGGCTAGATCATGGTTGGTTGGGTTCTGCAGCTGAAGGTTTCTACGGGATAGAGTAGTCAGCCCCAAGACCAATCCGCCGTGTAGACAATGGATTAATCACCAGAAAGTGAGAAGTAGATTTTGACCTTTATTAGTACACGATTACATGAAACAAAATGGACGTTTTGGCTAAAGCCTTCGTCAGCACAGAATAAACAACCACAAACCGACACAATTACATGAAAAACACTACGTGGATATATACATATCAAGTTACTTATCTGTATTCTTGATGCGACTGTATACGTCTTTAACGATCTGAACGTATAATCATCAGCCTTTTTCGTCTTTTACAACGTAAGCTAAATTGTAGGCTACATGGTTACTTTTCTTTGCTCTCCTTAAGTTGAGTTGAGCTGAGTTTGAGTCACCACACTCGTCACCATACCTGGTATAGCTTTAATTTGCCAGGTTTGCTTCCACTGTTCAGATTCCATCCAAGGATAAGGGCTCTATCTACCCGTGGGTGGGTTTACTCCCCAACCCTTGAATAAATTTGCCAGCACATCGGCACTACAACCTACTCTTTGCGATTTCCGACTGCAGTATGATTTTTAACGTGCCCAGCTTTTCGCCCTTATACAAGAAGGTTAGATATCTGGTCTCACTACCCAAGAGATCAGGGGAAGCGTGATATCATTAGATACGAGTGGTTCTTAGGAACATTCCCAGCCCTATGGAGGGATCGAACGTGATACCTTCTGCGAGAGAAGCGGACTCCTTAACTTGAGCAACACCTCCTCTTCGTCCATAAACTGTTCAAGTTTAACGGTTAGATTGTTCCAGTTTAACTGTTAATTTGTTCCAGTTGAACGGTTGGATTGTTCAGTTTAACAGTTAGTTTTTTTTCAGTTTAATGGTTAGTTTGTTCCAGTTGAACGGTTAATTTGTTCCTGTTTAACGGTTAGTTTGTTCCAGTTTAACGGTTAGTTTGTTCCAATTTAACGTTTAGTTTTTTTCCAGTTTAATGGTTAGTTTGTTTCAGTGTAATGGTTAGATTGATGTTCCAGTTTTACGTTTAGATTTTTTCCAGGGTAATGGTTAGTTTGTTTCAGTGTAATGGTTAGTTTGTTACAGTGTAATGGTTAGTTTGTTTCAGTGTAATGGTTAGTTTGTTCCAGTGTAATGGTTAGTTTATTCCAGTTTAACAGTTAGTTTGTTCCAGGTTAATGGTTAGTTTGTTCCTGTTTAACGGTCTTTTTGTTCGAGTTTAACGGCTAGTTTGTTCCAGTTTAACAGTTAGTTTGTTCCAGTTTAACAGTTAGTTTTTTCCAGTTTAACGGTTAGTTTGTTCCAGTTTAATGGTCAGTTTGTTCTAGTTTAACGTCTAGTTTTGTCCAGTTTAACGTTTAGTTTTTATCCAGTGTAATGGTTAGTTTGTTCCAGTGTAGTGGTTACTTTGTTTCAGTGTAATGGTTAGTTTGTTTCAGTGTAATGGTTAGTTTGTTCCAGTGTAATGGTTAGTTTGTTTCAATGTAATGGTTAGTTTGTTCCAGTGTAGATGTATGTTTGTTCCAGTTTAACGGTTAGTTTGTTCCAGTTTAACGGTCACTTTGTTCCAGCTTAACGGTTAGTTTATTCCAGTGTACTGGTTAGTTTCTTCCAGTGTAATGGTTAGTTTGTTCCAGTTTAACGGTTAATTTTTCCCAGTTTAACGGTTAGTTTGTTCCAGTTTAACGGTTAGTTTGTTCCAATTTAACGGTTAGTTTGTTCAGTTTTAACGGTTACTTTGTTCCAGTTTAACGGTTAGTTTGTTCCAATTTAACGGTTAGTTTGTTCCGGTTTAACGGTTAGTTTGTTCCAGTTTAAAGGTTAGTTTATTCCAGTTTAACGGTTAGTTTGTTCCAGTTTAACGGTTACTTTGTTCCAGTGTAATGGTTAGTTTGTTTCAGTGTAATGGAGTCTCTGTGGTGAAGTGGTCAAGCCGTTTGACTTGTGATCCGAAGGTTGTGGGTTCGATTCCGGGCCGCACCCTTCGGTTTACGAGTTAAATGTTTCGGAGACTCCTGTGGGTCGTCGCTAAAAGCTACGGAGTTCGTGCTTTGTGCGACGCTTTCCGCGCTGCGGAAAGAGACCGAGCCATATGGGATAAAACCCGGTGCGATGAAGTCGACCCTGTCGACTTTTAAGCGACTTTTAAGCGTAATGGTTAGATTGATGTTCCAGTTTAACGTTTAGTTTGCTCTAGTGTAATGGTTAGTTTGTTTCAGTATAACGGTTAGTTTGTTCCAGTGTAATGGTTAGTTTGTTCCAGTTTAAAGTTATTTTGTTCCACTTTAACGTTTAGTTTGATCCAGATCTTGTCAAAACCATGACCATAGCAATGAAAGGGATATCCTAAAAATTATTACTAAAGCAAAGCGGAACAAATCCTTTGATAAAAGTTATTGACTACAGATACTGGCTGGCCACTGTCACAAATATTAAAAAATATAGGCCCCTAAATACTGTCTTCCTTCATAGAAGAGCTACAATCTTTATCTCTGATGTATAAAACGCATACGATCGCCAGTCTGAGATCATATCTGTGTTGTTGGCCTAACTATTCCATGTGACCAAGCCACCCAGATATATACCTCTCTGCCTACTCTGAGCCCTTTTCCCATCAGTGTTACCAGTTGTCACCTAGTTGTCCAGTTTATTTCTTCACATAACGTGCCCTAAGAATATTGAATAATTTCTCCAACCAATTTACGATTTTTATATGTTTCTTATAAGGCTTTTTTTATTCATTTGTTGTCCTTCGATGGTATTCTTTGCATTTTTCTCAGAGATTATATTCCCACTGCCATTACATGTTTCTCAGTTTCAATCAATCATGTGCCATGCCGGAAAGCGTGGGCGGTCATGACTCGCCATTTCACTCGATCACCAGTGTCGTGGATCAGCTCAGTGTTCCTGTCTCATCCATGCCATGTGGCCAAGCCATCCAGGTATTTTCCTCTCGGTCTTCCTCTTGGTCTGTTCCCCTCGATCTTGCCAGTTGTCACTAAGTTCTCCAGCCCATTTCTTCTCATAACATGTCCAAAAAATTTTGACTGTCTTCGTCTAATTTCTCTAATCAGTTTACGATGTTTATTTGTCTCCTGTAGTACTTGGTCATTGGTTTTTCTGTCTGTCCATGGTATTCTTTGCATTTTCCTCAGAAACCACATTTCTGCAGCCATCAGATGCTTTTCAGCTTGACTGCCCATTGTCCAAGTTTCACATCCATACAAAAGAATAGGCTCTATGTATCCCCTCAACACTCTTTTTCTCGTTTCAATTGACATCTTTTTATTGGTCAGAATGTTTTTCATCTTGCTAAAGGCTACTTTCGCTATGGCGATTCTTGTTCTAATCTCTTCAAGGCATCTCCCATCAGATGTTATAACTGTTCCGAGATAATTGTACCGATTCACTTGTTGAAGAATATTCCCATTTACTTGTATATTACATTGTGGCACTTCTTCCTTCCTACTGACGACCATAACCTGAGTCTTTTTACAATTTAATTCTAACCCCAGTTGCTCACTGTGTACAACAACCGCATTTACTAATTGTTGCAGGTCCTGCGCATTGTCTGCAATTAATACTGTATCATCTGCATATCTAATGTTATTGATGTTTCGTCCTCCAATGCTGATTCCATTTATATCCTCTACATTTTTGAAAATATTTTCACTGTACAGGGAAAAAAGATCTGGAGACATCACACATTCTCAGTTTATCTGCTTATTATCCATATTTCACATGCATAAAGCAGTGAAGTTCTATATAGCACAGCACTCTTTTTCTCACAGCAATAAACAACAGCTTTTTTGTGAGTTTAAAGAGATTCTCTGCTCACCGTCACGAACCTGACGTGCCTAGTAACACTAATTGCATAACCAATAACCCCCTAACAGCTGCTTTGAAGTTCAATAAACCACCGAAGTTCTATTACACCCCATTCTAAAAAGGGCTCCTTTTGATGAAAATTGAAATGGAAATAACAAAATCAGGTTACTTTGGTCACATAAAATGGCTTTAAAGTCTATGGAAAAACATAATGGGGGTGGGGAATGTTGATGATTATGTTATATTATGTTATGTTATGTTGTGTTTTAGTCAGGTCTTAGTCAGATATGACTGAGCTACCGTGTAACAGTAGACGGTACTACCTGGTTTCTGTTAGCGCCGAATGTTGGGCGGCGCTTACCAAACCCGACACCCCACATTGTGCCAACGGCTTCGGGCGGAAGAGCGCAATTGGGAGGGTACAAGCCTTACCCTGGTGCGAGGAAATGCAAGCTAAAGACAAAATTGTCATGGCAGGGCAGACCAGGCCCTAAGCCTTGGTTGGCGACTGGTCTAGGATCGAAGCTCCGACAGGCGGACAGTTAGAGCATTGCTTTGCTGATCCGGCAGCTTCTGCAGCTTGTCTTGTTCCAGATGTAGGGGTGTTACCTTTCCTCTGGAGTGAACTAGGCAGGCCGAGAGAGGGATCATGCTGCATGGGCAACACATGATCTCTATATTTTAGCCCAGGCTTTGTGCTATGGAGAGGCAATAACTCCATCCCTGGTCTTAACTGGTCTCGGAATCAAAGCGAGAGGCAACTGTTACGGGTTATAAGTCCTTGTCAGTTGGCGTAGACATGGGGCGCCACGCGTTGAGGTTATCAGGAGTGGGCAAGACACACTCACTATACAGATCCACCAGCTAATAGAGCTATGCTGGCGTGAAGGACAAGTCCCACAGGATTTCAAAGATTCAAGCATCATAACACTGTACAAGAACAAGGGCGATCGGAGCGACTGCAACAACTATAGGGGTATCTCACTTCTGTGTATTGTTGGAAAAGTATTTGCCAGAATTGTTCTGCGCAGACTTCAAGTCCTAGGAGATCAAGTCTACCCCGAATCACAGTGTGGCTTTCGACAGAACCGGTCTACCACTGATATGATATTCTCATTACGACAAATGCAAGAAAAATGCCGTGAACAGAATCAACCACTGTTTATTGCCTTCATCGACCTCACAAAGGCATTTGATTTGGTCAGTCGTGAGGGTCTGTTCAAGGCACTAAAGAAGATTGGCTGCCCACCAACTCTTCTGTCCATTGTGGAATCGTTCCACACAGGCATGAAGGGTATAATCAAGTTTGATGGTGCAACTTCTGAAGAATTTGAAATCAAGAGTGGAGTTAAGCAAGGTTGTGTACTAGCTCCCACCCTCTTTGGAATATACTTTTCACTTCTACTGAAATATGCATTTCGTGATCAGGATGGTGGTATATACATTCACTCACGCTCAGATGGCGGCCTCTACAATGCTCAGAGATTGAAGGCTAAGACCAAAATTAGGAGGGTACTGATCAGAGAGTTGCTTTTTGCAGATGATGCTGCAGTTACGACCCACTCTGAGGAAGAATTGCAATGTCTACTATCTGCATTCTCCAATGCTTGTTCTGAATTTGGTTTAACAATTAGCAAAAAGAAGACACAGATTATGTCACAAGGTGCACATGGGGTACCATCAATCTTTATTGACGACGCCGAACTAGAGATAGTAGACCATTTTACATATCTAGGATCGGTGGTAAATAGCAAATTATCCCTAGATCAGGAAATCAACATCCGGATTGGTAAGGCAGCAACAACAATGAACAGGTTAAGAAAAAGAGTCTGGGAGAACAGGAAGCTTACTGCCAAAACAAAAGTCCTTGTCTATCAAGCCTGTGTCCTTAGTACTCTTCTCTATGGCAGTGAAACCTGGACAACTTACTCACACCAAGAGAACAATTTAAACAGCTTTCATATGCGGTGTCTGCGAAGAATTCTTGGTATTAAGTGGCAAGACAAAATCACAAATACTGAAGTATTGGAAAGATCAGGTTGTGTGACAGTTTATTCCATGCTCAGTCTGCGTAGACTTAGATGGATAGGACATCTTAGGCGGATGGATGATGGTAGAATACCAAAGGATATCTTTTTTGGTGAATTACAGATGGGTAAGAGATCTCAGGGTCGGCCTCTACTACGATACAAAGATGTGTGTAAGCGGGACATGATTGATACAGGCATTGATAATGCACATTGGGAGCAAGTCGCCGCTGAACGTGTTGCATGGAGGGCAAATATCAGAAATGGAATAAAGTCAAAGGAGAAAATTATTGCAGAAAAGTCACACACCAAGCGTTTGAGACGTAAGATGGTGCATGATGGTGGAAATGACCACGTGTTCAGATGCACCCACTGTGAACGGACATTTACAGCGCAAATTGGCCTTATCAGTCACACTCGCTACCGCCATAGTTAAAAGTTATTATGCCTTTTTAAAGCACAACCTATCGTCTGTCAAGACGGCAAGGTGCCAATGTGTGTATGTTGTGTAATGCTTTGTCGAATGACGTCACTGCACATTGGCCTTTTGCATGAGTGCTCGGTCTTCCGATACAGCAGCCATTCTAAAGCACAGTAAGACATCGGTTTTCGTTGCCTTCAGTTATCGTCGTATTTAGTTTTCGTCAATTTTCTCCGCTAAAAATCTGTCTCGCTTTTCATCGGTTGCCTCGGATTCTTCTCATGTGATGAGAAGAGAGGCATTGGAGAACATCGTGACAACTGGAAAGATCGAGGGGAAGAGAGGCAGAGGCAGACCAAGAGAAATGATGCTGGACGGACTTAGACGGTGGCATGGAGGAATATCATCAGCAGAGTTGATCCAGAACACCAAACACCGAGATCTGTGGAGAGCCATGAACGCCTACGCCAGCCGGCACGGCACTTGATGCTGATGATGATATCTGTCCACTCCACAATATGTTCAGTTGTTTTAGTTTTTGAAGAGCTATATATATAAATTGGTCTTTTAATTTCTTTCATTGTTTCACCATTGTTGGTATTCAATGACAAAAGGTATTCGAAATTTTCCAACACCTCCAATTTGTCCTCATTAACACATATTTCTTTCTCCATAGTCTTTGTATCTGTATGCATTATCTTTATTTTTGCTATGTTAAGATATAAGCTGTGATTTTAACGATTCAATTGAGTTGAGGTTATTAGGTTTTCTATACCATTCTGTGTTGTGAATAGCAATAAAATACCCCGGTTAGCGGGATAGGGGTATCCCCTCTCAAAGGAGATGTAAGACGCCTCCTTTCCTCCGTTAGTCTATGGGACACCCTTGGACAAGGTGGAATACCCGTTTATCCCCCCAGTCAGGGGTACGTGAAGCCATGTGAGCAGGTGATGGATGGAGTGTGAGAGCAGCCGACAGATTGTTGTTGGTAATGGTCTGCACTATGAGGCGATAGGCAAATTATCTCATCAGTAGAGACAATGAATATGGCTTTCGATTAGTTCAGCCACTGCCCGGAAGGAAAGCAATGGCAAACTTCTTTCTGCAAAACTTGCCAAGAAACCTTACAACAAATAGCTGGATGGTCTCAAGATATACATGGGCAGCTAACAGAAAAACATTGCCAGAATAAGCTTTGCAGAATGTAGATGGACGACTCATGGCAGACAGATCTACAACTTCGAGTATGAGGATGGAGGTGGATACGATTATTATGGATTTGATGTGGATAGCAGATACTCGATTCACTAGAGTAATCATAATGCCTGCTTCATAATCCCAATTCGTTATAGTTCCAAAAGGACAGTTATGGTATGAGTGGATACCGTGCAAAGACACTTATCTCTTACATGAGTGGATAGTGAGCAAAGACATTTTCTCTTACGTAATTCTTTGTTATATAATGAGATCAGGGACATTGAAGAGCATCGTGACGACTGGAAAGATTAGCAATAGAAGACACAGGCGCAGACGGAGAGAGATGATGCATGATATCGTCAAAAGCATAAATCCAGAACATCAGGGACTAAGATATGTGGAGAGACAAGAACTCCTTTGCCGTTTTGTACGGCACATGATGCTGATTGTGTTTTATTTGTTGTTGTTTTGCAGTTGTTGCTGGGCGTGTTCCAGCTTGGCTTCCTCACTGTGTACTTGTCGGACCCGCTGATCAGCGGCTTCACCACAGGAGCAGCTTGCCATGTGTTCACCAGCCAGATCAAGCACATCTTTGGTATCCCCATGGGGCAGTACAGTGGGGCCTTCAAGCTTGTATTTGTGAGTTCTATAGCTTTTGTCTTCCCTCTTCTACTCTCCTTGTCTTCCCTCGTCTACCCTCTTTCTCTTCGCTCTTCTACTCTCTTTGTCTTCCCTCTACTACCCTCTTTGTCTTCCCTCTACTACCCTCTTTCTCTTCCCTCTTCTACTCTCAGATGTAGAGGGGTATGTCGTATAATGCAATAAATACATGGCCCCAAGTAGATTCTTTATATGGGCATGTGATGCGATAGCGCCATTTTTAGCCCAGAGAGCAAGGAAGAACATGTGGCGAATCTTTCTCTCACTTTTGCAGGTGACGAGTCTATGCTATATGTTTGTGATATGTTGTTTTTGCATCTCAGCTTTTTATCACATTTAGACTACTCAGTTTGGCTGTCCAAGGAATTTTCAGCATTTTCTGTCTGTAAAACCACATCTCTGAGACCGCTATTTTGTTCTCGGCCTTTTGGATAAGATCAAAGTGTAGAGTTATCTATTATCGACCTGGCCTGGGCGCAGAGGCGGTCATCCAAACTGACAAATCCGAATCACTGACCACTAATGCTGTAACACTGTCAGACAAGCCTTGGTGGACCACAAATTGCCGAAAGGCACATAGAGGGACTAAGAGGCCTTAAAACAAGAGATTTTTAAAGTTTCGTTTACTAATTGTCCAAGAATCAAGCCATATGTTAAAGCGGGTTCTATATAACATGCACGAATTGTATTTCTAAATTCCATTGACATTAATTGTTTGCTTAAAACATTCTTCATTTTATAAAATCTGCGACTTGTGGACGTACATTACAAGTACCTCAGAAGTCTGAGTGGGTTCGCCTGTTGCCGAGGGACACTGATAATATTTGTTTGTTGCGTATCCCTTACGGGACGTTGCAGTCAACACCAGCATTTTTCAGCTGCTGTTGATGTACTAGGCAAGTGTTACGTTCAGTAGTTTGCCATTGTTTTCTGAACGACCGGCTCCCATACCAACACGTTATAACACACGCGACACTGATGATAGAGAAAGCTAAAAATCAGTCCAGTACACTAGAAATAGTAACACGTGAATGGACTACGTCTGAGTTCAAAGACAGCGAACGCAAAAACAATATTATTAATTAATTAATTAATTAATTAATTAAATTAATTAATAAAATGTTATTGATAGTCCTACAGGGATATCTTCCTGAATTTGCCCAAGACCAATGCTGTGACTTTCATTGCCTCCATTGTGTGTATGTTACTGCTGGTGGTGGTCAAGGAATACATCAATGGCAACCCAAAGATTAAGCCAAAGCTCATGATGCCAGTACCCGCTGAGCTCATTGTTGTGAGTAACATGGTTGTACAGTTATAACACGAGGGATATTTTCTCTGAAATGTAACAATCTTCTCGGGATCTTTTCTGTGGCATTTTGCAATCTTATTGGGATCTCTTTTCTAACATATTGTAGTCTTCTTGGGATACCATCGCTAATATATTGTATTGTTCTCGGGGTCTCTTCTTTGGCATATTCCAATCTTCTTGGGGTCTCTTCTCTAATATATTACAATCTTCTTGGAATCTTTTCTTTGACATATTACAATCCCCTTGGGGTCTCTTCTGTAGCATAGTCCAATCTTCTTGGGGTCTCTTCTCTAATTATTGCAATTTTCTTGGAATCTCTTCTTTGCAGATTCAGAATTCATGCACAACAGTATTCTTCTTCTTCGCGTGTCTGTATGACTCCAGTTGAGTCTACAAAATATGCCATACCATTTGTAAAGGAATCATGATTGGTTAGAAGTTGACAGTATTTATACGGTATTACGGAGATGAACCCTCTCTAGTCGCCTTTTATGACTTGCAGATGAGGCTTTCCATCTGATTATAAACTTCATTGGCATTAGAGTAAATTAGAAAGATTGGTCACTACCCTCTTCTATGATATTGTTCTATTTAATGTGTATATTATAGATGCATGTTCTCTGTTTATTTTCTTACTCTAAAATAATGATTATGTCAAAAAAAAAACTGAAAGAGGCCTAATCAGCTTTTCAGTAACACAAACACAAGCGCCAGAAAGGACATTGCAGCAAGAAACCTTTTTAGTCAGAACATCTATTCCAGTGTTTCCCAACCTTTTTTGTGCCATGCCCCACTTAAGCCTTTCTAAAATTCATATTGCCCCCCCCCCCCCAACATCTACATTATTTTTAATATTCAAAAATTGAAATGTTCACTAAAGAAACTTGAATGATAGGTTTTAGGAAGAAATAACTAGGTAATTATTGAGCAAACACAGTAAGTAAATTTTCAAAACATATAATGGAGAACTGAAATTCAAGTACAAAATAATTTTAATGAAAGATTTTTCTATATTATTTTAATTATTAGTAATTATTTATTATTTAAATTTAGTGAGATCCTTGCGCTTGATACTTGCTGCAAAGAGATCTTATGTCAGGTTCCAATTTAGTTAACTTCAGTCTCAAGTCTCCCCGTTTTGTTATATTCAGCCGATTTCTTCCATTTTCGAATTGCCCCCCTTAACAGTCAAATTGCCCCCCTGTGGGGCGTGGGCCCCACGTTGGGAAACACTGATCTATTCAGATTAGTGATTATGTTTTTGTAAAGCTGAAAAATGTCACTTTCCATTTTTGTTGATTTACTAATTGCGGTTTTACAGCTTTATTGCAACGGAACCCGTGCCATTTCTACTCGTGACTCCAAATCAAGAGCTCCTTGACCACAAGACAAATTCTGATTATCATAATCTTTCATGCCAAGATAAAGTCATTACTATTTTATTGCAAAATGGACAACACAGTCTTAAATATTATTTGTATCGTGGGTTCTTCTTTGTCCGATATTGTGTTGTTATTGCCGCTTTGTCAGTTTACAGCAGAGCTGGGATATTTGTACCTTTCCGCCGACACTTCCGACTTTTGCGGGCGAATGTTGACCAGGTTAGCCTTCCCGGTGTGTCATAAGTTCAGAATTGGTTTGTTGGATCTCAGTTGAGTTGATTTGAGTTGAGCTAAGAACCGACATCACTGCACTCAGGACATTCAATCCCATACGCGCTCCGTCCCTTCGTTCAACAGCCAGCTATGAGTCATACTATTTATCGTTCCCACCGCTATCTGATTGAAAGTTCTCCATGTCTTCCCTCTCAGTTTAGAGATTCTCCTAGAACCCCATGCCAATCCTCCGCAATCTCATTCTGTCCACATACCGGTTCTCAATCTGTTCCCCTGCCTTCTCCACCTGGTCCCACAGGCCCTCGACCACCTCTCCCTTGTCAGTAGGCAGTCTATCACCAAGAGGTGCATTCCCTGCCAGCCTATCAGCCTGTTCATTCCCCCCGCACTCCCGCATGGCCAGGGCAAATAACCCATACAATTATCACAATATGTAAGCGCTGAAGCGAGGATTGCCATTCCACACGAAACGTTCCTTTCTCCACCTTACTAAGTATACACCTTGAGTCAGTGAAGAATTCAATGTGTGGTGCAGCGGTTGGATCTCGGTATGTGCACACAGACCCGTGGTGATTACAATCCTGTCCAACTTACCGCCGTGAAAGCTTCCCTCTGGGCATTGGGGTGGAGTCTGCTGACAACGATGTACCTAAATAGATAGCAGAAACACAATCATCAAGTGCCTGATGTGGGCGATCATGCCTCTTCACATCTTGGGTTCGCCATTAGCATGTATCAGTTTGTGTGCAGACAGCTTTCTACGCCATGACAAAAAGCCTCTCTCTCTCTCTCTCTCTCTCTCTCTCTCTCTCTCTCTCTCTCTCTCTCTCTCTCTATATATATATATATATATATATATATATATATATATATATATATATATATATCTTTGCTAACTTTACATTTGGGAGGGAAGACGACACCTGCAACAAGTCCTCATGGAGATGATGCTTTGATGGCTTTCGGTCTCTATACCAATCTCACTCTGATATATATGCAACACTGAAATATGAATTGGAGATCCCTGTGAGACCACTAAGATAGTTCATAAATGGACAATAAACTCACAACACACATTTATTGCTTGGCGCTCATAGAAGTGAGAAGACGGAAGTAGTGTTTAGTTAGTCATCCGTCGAAGTAGACTTGTTCCTGCATTGAGGTTCCATCGTCATTTGGAGGTGACAGGTTCGAATCCCGGTTGGAAACTATAACTTTCAACTTGTACGTTCTTTAGTGCGCCCTCTGGTCTCTACTTCTTCTTACTTCTATGAGCGCAAAACAGTACATGTGTTTTGTGTGTTTATTGTTTATTTTAGAACTGTCCGATATATGCAAGCAATTTTCTCGGCTAAAACGGCTTAGACCACAAGGATTCAGACCTAAAAGATAAAACTGAGTTTTCTAGAGTATTCACCAATCAATCCCCCAGCCAACCTACCAAATAATAATGGATGTGAATAAATATGGCATGAACCAGCTTCTTTCCAGAAAAAAAAAAAACTGTATGGGAATATCATAAACCGGAAACTAACTACAACTTTCGGTAGAGAAAATATTGTAGAGATCGGAATGTGAATGGGCTAGCAGAGGAAGAAGTTCCACTACTAAAGTAACATAATTTGCTTTCATTGATATGACCACAGGTAGTCCTGGGAACAGTGATCTCATATTTTGTCAAGCTGGAAGAGGTGTATAATGTGAAAATTGTCGGCGACATCCCGGTTGGGTAAGTGCAGTGTTTGGATTAGCAAACATGGGAAGTGGAAAGGGGGGGGGGGGCTAACAGGGAAGTGAACAGGGTATGCACATAGAAGAATGTAATAGAAATATAGAGAAGAGAACGTACAGCTTTGGAGACACGGGAAGTGGGGGATGGTCAGCAAAAGGAAATGAAAGATTGACGGAGAAGAAAATATAGGTCATAACATAATAATGAACTGAACTTATTAACTGATTCAGTGCCGAAGGATAGTATATCGCCAAATGTGACCTCCCATTTGGACAGAAAGTCAATATATCGCCATACTTGAGTCATCGATTTATTTGTTTCTTTTCGCGGTATCTGTGGCAATTTTAATGTTCAGTGAATAGACATTTGTATTGTAATACTTGCTCATTTGATTTGCATCATGTTTGATACAAACTAACTTTGTGTTTGGCACTGAATCAGTTTAATTCATTTGATGTATTAATTTAGTCAACTCTTTTGTAGTTAAACTGGCTGCAAGTTAATAGTTTATGGAAAATATAAACACCATAGCTCTCTAATTCTCCGTAACCCCGAATACTCTCGTGGTTGACGTGAGTGCACGAGAATTAGAAGCGGTTCGAGTCGCGCCAGTGACTTATGAGAGTATGGAGCCGGTCGCTCAGAAAGTCGTGGCGTGCTGATGAGCGTAATCTAGCCTTAGAATCAACATACAGCTGAAAGATGCTGATGTTGACCGCAATATCCTGAAACAGGATGGAAACGCGGAAAAAAATAGCTCTCTTAGCAAGACCACAGATGTCCCATCTTTCTCAGCAAAAGTGTTAACAAGTATATGCTGATCCTTTTAGTAACACACTAACTGTAAACATGTTTAATGCATCCCCCCAAACATACTTCCTTTCTGTAACCACATGTGAATCTTAACTCAAGCGATCCTTAAATAGTTGTTTCATCTGACTATTGTATCTTCAGTTAGCGTTCGTTCATTGATAACTGTCTTGAAAATATCTTCCCTGCCCGTAGTGAATGTGTTCCATCTGCTAACACAACTATCCGCTAGCCACCTCAATGATTGTAGCGACCTCCATTTTCATTCTCTAGGCCTAGAACTATAGGCACTATTCCTCTCAGCAATGACATTCCCCGATACTCCAGCCGAGAATCCCTAAGTACATTCCTCTGAACAATACACAGAACTGGTGGTGTACACTACTGGGTGGCGGAGTAGGGGAATCTCCTATCAAAGGAGAAGTAAAGTGCCTCCCCCCCCCCCCACACCCCCACACCCGTTAGCCTAAAGGACACCATATGGCAAGTTGGAGTGCCTTTTTAGGCTCCCGAACGGAATTACTTGAAGCCATGGGTGCAGGTGGTGGATGAAGTTGAAGAGCAGCCGACAGATAGTTGTAGGTGATGGTCTCCAATTTCACGGCGGTAGCCAGAGGATCTCTTTTTTTTTGGGGGGGGGGGGGAGGGGGAGGTGGAGGTGAGGGGGGAGAGAATGGCTGCAATCATCGACCAGTATGGTCACTGCTAAGAAGAAAAGCAATGGCCAACTACCTTCTTTACACATGCCAAGAAAACTATGTTTTGCAATTTCATACACTTCTACATCATTTTATAGAGCAGTCTCATTTATCAATTGTCAGACCTCAGTTTCTGCCAATCACCTACACAGTCCTCACTCAATACTCTATGCTTAATGGTATGATGATTTGATAGAAGCTGTTTAGTATCTGCCGCTGTCGGCGCCCCCCTTCCTCAGTGTACGTGTTCAAATCCACACTGAGGTGAATATTATTTTCATTGGCCTGGGCTTCCAGGATTACCCAGCGTAAAACTGGTGCCAAGAAATACCAGGGAAGTCAAGGCGGTTGCCATGGATCTGACCACATCACCCATTGAAAATAGTCTAGCACTATATACCCAATACGCCCCAAGACATGGCAAAGGTTTCTTCACTTACTTTACTTACCACAAATGAGCAATCACAATACAACATATACCAGAATACCTTTACAGTCTTTCATACACACACATGTACACATAAATGCATATGCTACTGGCACCTTGCCGTCTTGCTTAGATATCGCGATCCTACCTGGGTAACTGTGACAATTCTAGAGCTAGTACATGCTTACTAGGTCCAAACACTTGGTCTGTGGCTCTTAGTTGAGGGATATGACTGAACGCCTCGAAGTCAAAATCCCCCTGATGTGAGAGCCTGGCCTGTATTCGCCTTCTGCTGCATGGAGGTGTGATGCTAAGTCGGCAGCATCTGTAACTTGCTTCAGACGAACTGGTCATCCTTTCCTCTTTAGAAGACTAGGCAAGGCCGAGAGAGGGATCCTGCTGCATGGGCAACACATGTTCTCTGAATACAGCCCAGGTATTGTGCGATGGAAATTTAGACCAGTCCACATTTTTTCGTCTGTAAAGACGGTAAGGTGCCACAGCTACTGGCGCCTTGCCGTCTTGGCAAACGATAGTTTGTTACATTGTGCTTCAAATAACTACAACCCAGGCGGTAGCAAATGTGACTGATCATACCCATTCGCGCTGTAAATGATCAGACCCATTCGCGCTGTAAATGTTCGTCCACAATGGCTGCATGTGAACACATGGTCATTTCCACCATCACGCACCATCTTACGTCTCGCACGCTCAGTATGTGACTTGTCTGCAATCATTTTCTCCTTGTGCACACATAAATGCGTATGCAATGTCTTAATTATTGATCGCTGACTTGTGAATAATTTGTCCCGCAGAATTCCGCCACCTAACCTGAACGCTTTCACATTCTTACCAAACGTGATATCTGATGCTATAGCAATCGCCATTGTCGCTTTCGCCATCTCCGTCTCCATGGCCAAAATATTTGCCAAGAAGCATGATTATGACGTTGATTCAAACCAGGTGAGTAGTACATTGCTCCAATTTGCAATTCTTTTGCTAACAACCAAAGATGTTAAAAGTCTAGTTGTAGAGATGCTAAAAGTCTAACTGTAAAGATATTAAAAGTCCAGCTATAACGATGTTAAAAGTCCAGCTATAAAGATGTTAAAAGTCTAGTTGTAAAGATGTTAACAGGCTAGTTGTACAGACTTATTGTGTCAGCTGAATGTTGATAAATGAGATTGATTGTGCCAGTTGAATGTTGATTGATTAAGCTAATTGTGGCAGTTGAATGTTGATTGATGAGACTGATTGTGTCAGTGGAATGTTTATTGATGAGATTGACAGTGCCAATTGAATGTTGATTGATGAGATTGATTGTTCCAATCAAATGTTGATTATTGAGGTTGATTGTCGCGCTAGTTTGTCTCTGACTAATGTTTACAATCTAACTATGTACACAGTTGGATCACTTAAAGTGTAGGTTGGCTTCACACAGTTCAGTTACAAACAAATACACGACATGGTGTCATATTATGGAACCCATAATGTAGATATTTTATTGCCATTTCTAGGTTTGTTTAAATGTTGTTTTGTGTGTTGCTATAGTTTCTTTCTTGTTGATTGCTGATGAAGGCTTGTTGCCGCAACGTCATTTTAATAAAAATTTTAATTTTTTAAATCTAACCTACCCGTCAGGTTTTCCAATTAGTTACTTTTACGCAGCATTACTACAGTTAAAACCACTTCCTTTATTCATTATGTGTATAGCTGTTCATTTTATGTATTGATGTTAATTCCATATATTGAGGTTCATTCTATATTTTGATGTTCATTCTATGATTGATGTTCATTCATTCAGCTAACACTGTATACCAGTTATAAAAATGCAGTAATTTATTTACTGATGTAATTTTCTGATCATTTTGATTTATGTATTTGCAGGAATTACTGGCATATGGCTTGTGTAATGTCGTCTCATCGTTTTTTTCTTCATTTGTGTCTGCCGTTTCATTGTCAAGAAGTTTAGTACAAGAAAATGTGGGAGGGAAAACTCAGGTCAGTGGTCTAATAAATAACTAATTGAAAAGTTACTAATTATTTGTGTTTCAGTATTGAGTTGAGTTGAGTTGAGCTAAGAACCGACATCACATCACTCAGGACATTCCCATACGCGCCCCGTCCCCTCTTTCAACAGCCAGCAAAGAGTCAAACTGCTAATTAATTCAGTATTAGCTTGCAAAACACTTGATGATGATAAGGATAATGAAGAAAATAATGCCATTGGTAATTAAACATTCAAGAAATGTTCAAGGATGACTGTTGCCTGAAATGTTGGTTGCATATCTTTTACAGGACGTCACATCCAACCTCAGTATTTTGTGGTTATTTATGATGTACTAGGCACTTTTACTTTCAGTAGTTATTACCTTAGAAGTGTTCATTTATATTTGTCCATATGTTCACTGATTAAATGCCACGGGATGATTAATCGTATTAAGTGACTTCCCATATCTGCCATGAGCTTATACTCAGTAGTTGTCCCTATGTAACCCCCTTTATTTTGATAAATAATACAATGTCTGCTACCATATTAACAACTTTAAAGTCATAATTGTGACACATCCCTACTTCATATTTTCCGCCATCCATTTATGAGTAGGTTTGGTTCAAACCTTTTTAATTGTTTGACAATGAATCTGTTAAGCGTTTTATAAATATACAGACAAACTGTTTCACTTTAATTTACTCTTAGATGTTAATCTTTTCGAATGTGTTGATATGCTTTGTTTGTTGATGTTCTAGGTGACCGGTCTTTTGTCAAGTTCTTTGCTTCTGGTTGTGTTACTTCTTGTGGGTCCATATTTCAAAACATTGCCAAATGTAAGTACAAGAGAGTTAATGTGTGTCTACTTGCATGTATTTATACAAAGGACAAACATGGAAGCTTCGGGGGTGTTCAGAATGCAATGGCAAACTACTGAACATAAACATGCCAAGAAATTACGAACAGCAAAAATGCTGAGGTTGACTTCTATGTTATTTAAAGGATGTGTAACTAACTTTTAACTTCAGAGGTGTGGTTTTATAGAAACATGTTGTAGCACAGAGGGTGGACAAAAAAGAGTATTTGTCCTGTTCTTCCCCGAGAGAAGAGTGGGAATCAACAAGTACATCTTCAACTTATTATCTGTTGGGATTATTGCCTGACTTTAGTCTACCCTCCTCTCTTCTGTCTTCCCTTCCATATATCTAGTGGTTTCACTCTCTCTCTGTTATTCTCTCAACACATACTCCGACAACAGTTTCTTTCAACAATAAACAAAAGATTTATTAATAAAACTATGTCTGGTGTATGTATTGATTTTGTAAGTGTAGTTGATAGGGTGTTCTATGGTTGGTGTTAGAAAGAACTCTGCATGTTTATCAGCGGTGTTGTTTCTCGCCCCATTCATTCTTCAAGATCACAGGACAGCACATCAAACAGGACAAAGCTCACCCGGGATTATCCGTATGCTTGAATCTGATGGTAAATCCGTTATTGAATGAAACAAAAACTGTTCACCACTGAGTCACTGTACCGTAATAAAAGTCCCGTAAGTTTATGACTGCGCTCGAGTCTGTTTCATGACGGTGCATATCCAACATCGAAAAAACCACCACCTCGTCACAGTTATTCCTATTGTCTATAGATTAATATCAATGTCTCTAATTGTCTATTCTTTCTTCTTTGTTTACTCAAGGGTATTCCTCTTCATCTCTTCTCTTTCAGGGCCTTAGAGTTATATTCGTTTGAGCATACAGTGTTCTGTATTTATTTTAACTTATTTCTTTCTTCATCGTAAATATGTTCATATTCTGTTTTGTTCCATGTAAGTACTTTGTTTGTTTAATGTAGTACTCTTCATCCTGTCTCTGTTTTCACTAGGAGAGTAGAACCTGGAAAAGTATAACAAATCCAGTGATAAGCATCCGCCCCTTTCTACTACTTATGCAAGTGTCCTTCTCCAGCCATAATGACAAGGCTTCCGAAGTACATCCGCATAAGACATATGAATTCACCAAAGTCTAAACTATCCATAAATAGAAAGAAATGGTAATTGCTATTCACACACATCTATATTCCTATGCTAAACTATATCTAATATCTTTATACCTTATTTAGGCATCTATGTTCTTGGAATCGAAAAAACACTTAGCGAATAACACACTATTATCCCCTCTTTCCATCATTAGGGACGTGTATTTCTATTCCCACTCAAGAACATATCTCCTTCAGGTCAGTTTGGAACACACACTAAACTTACACAAAGAAATGGATACTCTTTATAGGTCATCTCTGCCGCATAGTCCTTGACCTTGCTTGACATCTCAAGTCCCTACTTCATTATCACCTTTTAGTGGAAAATTACAGAACTGGAACTTTTCCGTTATTCATTCACCCAGACCGCAATATGCTGTCCAATAATGCTGTCTGCCTTTGTTGCAAACCAATTGTTCCACGCGACAGATTTACCTGGCTGTCGGTGGGCACTTCCGTGTCTTGACCTATAAACACATTCTCCTGGTCACTTCGTTGTTTTTAACTCGGGAATTAACCGTTCGCCTGCCTGGTTTGTTAACCCTTCTTCTGCCTGGTTAGTCGGTGTATACAGTCGTCTATCTGGGAATCATTAACTCTCAGTATTTCACGACAGTATTGAAGATATCTTTAAAGAAACTAACTCACAAAGAGAACTGGTCACTCACATCAGAAGAAGTCAGTCCACATTCTTTGGGCGTGTCATGAGAAAGGGAAAGTTGAAGAACCTCGTGACAACAGGAAAAATGGAGGGGAGGAGAAGCAGAGATTCCAAGAGAGAAGAGGCTGGAGAGTCTGACATCATGGCGTGGAGGAACATTTAATATAATTTACATTTAAATTGGTTTCAACGATGATAGAGTCATCACATTCTGTAGGCTTGAGGGCACACAGGAGTACGTGGCGACTCTTATCCTATGTCGACGGAAGATGAAAACATGTGTCGAACCCCCGCCCGACTGCACTTATGTCATTAATAGTGCAGCTCCCTATAAACTTGACTAATGTGCTCACCATAAAGAAACGCAGGTATCAAACATTATTTACAGTACACAAGACAGAAAGCTGTGGACGGAATGATCACCAAGGCCAAATGGCATGGAATGTAAGAATACCGACGATTCAGCCGTTGTCTGTAATTCTTTAAAACTGTGTATTCACTCATCTTATACACTATTCATTCTGTATTCTGAATCACTGCCTGGGATTTACAGATAAAGAATACATTTTTTCGGCTTCACCAATTTTTATTTTATCTTCATTGTTCTAATTTGTTCATCTTTTTATTCTCCTCATCCCGTTCTTATGCCTTAATGTAGTCATTGGATTGTTTTCTCCGTGATTATGTTTTGTTTTGTGTATGTATTTTTGTTTCTTGATGAAGGCTAGTCGCCGCAACGCCCTGTGTTTTCCGTAATTGTATTCTGTAAAGCTGCATTACTTTGTGTTATTTTATATTGTTTTCTTTCTTCTGATATGTTCACTCTGCTTCTTCCATATGTTAATAATAACAGTAAATTGCAGAATTGTTTTCTCAAATTTCTCTGTATCATGCCACAGACCAGATTATGATACAATCCAATAAGCCCAACCATAAGCTCCTTGACAAGCCAAAGGCCAAGTGCTATGTCATAATTCTAGCACCATAGTGTATCATAAACATAGAACACTATCATTTCATAACCCCCACATACATTTTGTCATAAATCAAGTGCCTTGTTCCAACTTACACCTAGTGCCTCATTTTGTCATAAATTAACTGCCATATTCAGACATACATCTAGTGTCATATTGTGTCTTAAATTAAGTGTCATATCCCTCTGAGAGAGATGATCTTAAATAACTAATTAAAAGATACATATCTGCAATAATTTTAATTAACATAATAATCCGTGCATAAACTTATTACCTACATATGTCTGTTTCTAAATGTACATTTTATATTTTCATTACTGTCTCTAGTGTATTTTAGCCAGCATTATCCTGGTAGCGCTGAAAGGGATGTTTCTACAATTCCTGGACCTGAAAGTCTTATGGGGTGTTTCAGTGATAGATTTTGTAAGTATTTCGGCATATTTGTGTCGGTAATTTTAGTAAGATAGTTACTGTAGATATATGAGTTAAGTGAATAGGTACAGTTATCTCGGAACAGTCATAACATCTGATGGGAGATGCCTTGAAGAGATTAGAACAAGAATTGCCATGGCGAGGTTAGCCTTTTGCAAGATGGAATATATACTGACCAATAAACAGGTGTCATAAAGAAATGTTGAGATGCTACATAAAACTTGTACGTTTGTAAGGGTGTGAATAGTGGACAATAAGCAGACATGCTGAAAAACATATGACTGCTGTAGAAATGTGGTTACTAAACAAAATGCAAAGAATACAATGGACAGAGAGAAAAACAAATCATCAAGTCCTAGAAGAAGCACATGAAAATCGTAAACTGATTAGATAATTTAGACGTAGACAGTCTCAATATTTTGGTCACGTTATGAGAAGAAATAAATAGGAGAACTTGGTGACAACTGGCAAGATTGAAGGGAAGAGAACAAGGGGAAGGCAGAGAAGCAAATACCTGAATGACCTGGCCACGTCGTATGGTCGAGACAAGAAGCTGATCCACGACTCTTATGATCGAGTGAGATGACGATACATGACCGCCCACGCTTGTCGTCATGGCATATGATGAATGACTTTAGAATGGAAAGAGCTGATGGTACAAGCCAGAAAGAGATATGAGGCTAGTACCATATACTCAATAACCTGAAGACATCTTCTTCTTCTTCTTTCGTTCGCTTGAAATATGTCTATATCTGCAATGTCGTCTCTTGCATGAATTGAACTGTTTTTTTCAGTTCACACAGTGGTCCATAGAGTTTATCTTCCACTGTCGTCTCTCTAGGCCAGAAGGTTTGCCTAGATATGTTATATTTTGGGCAGTCTTGGAGTATGTGCTCTGCTGTCTGCGATGCCAATCCACATGTGCACATGGCTGTTTCACCAATCTTGAATTTTGTATACATGTGGTTGCGTAATCTATTGTGTCCTGTTCTGAGGCGCAGAATAATGATTTGTTCTGGTCTGTCCATAATGTGGTAGTCATCTTGAGCAGGTTTTGGTGGCTTTCTGACTGATTTGATCATTCTTTTCTTTTGGTGGTATGTAACGGGCACATCAGGCTGTTCCTCTTTGGCTCCTTCCTTAGCCAATTGATCAGCTCTGTCGTTTCCGGGTACTCCACAGTGGGATGGTATCCATTGTATGGTGACTTTATGCTGACTGCTAAGTTCAGAAAGTAGTGTCCTTAGTACTGGCAATTTCCCAGAGAGGAGCGCCTCGAGTACTGATTTTGCATCTGTTAGTAGCACCACAGGTTGTGTACCATTGCTGTTATTTAGTAATTTCTCTGTTGCTATCTTGATTGCCTCAATTTCGGCATCATAGTTATGGCAGTACTTTCCTGTCGGTACTCTGGCTGTGTCCCTAGTATTATTTGGGTATTCTATGTACACTCCCGCTCCTCCATTTCGAACAGCATTTTGTGCTGACCCATCTGTGTAGACTCGGATCCAGAGGTCCTGTGGGTATTCTTCATCAAGGAAGCTGAGAGTGGCTGTTCTGCGCTGCACACTGTTCTGTTCTTCCTTGTCAAATATTCCTCTCACTTTTGTCTGGATTTGTAACGATAGTCTATGCTCATCTTTCCATGGAGTTCGCTCTGGAATAGTTGTTAGGGGGATACCAACTGTGGGCAGATCAGTGGTTTCTCTGCAGAGTCGTTTGGCCTGGTGGATAAAACTACTTCTTTTCAACCGCCCCATAGCTAGGTTTTCAAATCTGTTCTTCATAGGGTGGCCTGGCAAGCTGAGGAACTTTTCTGCTTGTATTAGCGTTTTCGTATCTCTGCGCTCACTCAGTGCCTGTGTCCTCCCCATCTTCTCCATTTCCACTATAGGGGTTGATCTCATCCCTCCTGTGGTGACTCTAAGTGCTTGATTTTGCACCTTGTCCAGCTCTTGTAGTGTGGTATTTGATGCTGAACACCACGCAGTTGACCCATATTCCAGGTGTCGTCGTATGCTCTGTTGGTAAACTTTGCTAAGTATTTTTGTACTGGCTCCCCATGTGGTTCCACTTAGCTTTCTCAGGATGGCTATTTTCCTTCTGGCTTTTGCTACTGCTTTGTTGATGTGCTTTCTCCATGTCAGCTTGCCATCAAATGTTACTCCAAGGTATGTTGGTTCTTTATCTTCTCTTAGGGGTGTTCCATTTATCTGGATGATCCCTGCCTTTTGTTTTGGAGAGAGGGTAAATAGGGTGGTGCTGCACTTGTCAGTGTTTATGCTGACACACCATCTATTTGCCCATGCAGCAAATGTATCTACAGCTTTTTGTAGCAATCTGGTGGCCACTGATGCATATTCATTTGTGCTCCATAGAACCAGGCCATCGGCGTACATTGCCGCTTTAATTCCATTGGGTAGGTGAGCAACAAGATCATTGATGAAGATTAGAAAAAGTGTGGGGGACAAGACTCCGCCCTGGGGGACACCGTGACGCAGTAGTACTTTCTTGCTCTTGAGTCCGTCTATCTGTACTCGGGCTCTTCTGTTGTGCAAGTATGCTTTCACTCATTTGTACATTCTTCCATTGACTTTGCAGTTTCTCAGTTTCTTCATCAGACCTTCTTTCCAGACTTTGTCAAAGGCTTTCTTCAGATCTATCCATGCCGCAAGCACCAGCTTCTTCTCTTGGAATGCATCCTCAATTTCTTGAGAGAGGTAGGTTGTCTGATCTTCCGTAGAGTAGCACTGCCTTAAGCCAGCCTGCTGTGGCACAAGGATGTTTTTACTTTCAATGTACCACTGCAGTCTGTGATTGATGATGCGCTCCAGTGTTTTGCAGAGACAGCTGGTGAGGCTAATTGGTCTGTAGCTAGAGGCAATGGAACCATCTTTCCCTGATTTTAGGAGGGGTATCATGATTGCTTCTCTCCAGGCTTGTGGAACACTGCCTAAGGTCCAGCTGTTATTGAAGATCTGCAACAGCTTTGTTTTGGCCTCTGTTCCTAGGTTCCTGATCATTTCATTGGAGATACCATCAGCTCCTGGTGACTTTCTCATTTTCAGTTTTGATATGGCTAGCTCCAGTTCGCTGATTGTGATGGGTGCCTCCAGAACCTCATGTACTATTTCCTTCTGTCCTGTATGTTGTCGTTTCTCTCGAATCTCTTGTTGTTTCTCTGGACTAATTTTGATATTGCTATCTTGTGCGAACGAGTCCGCAAAATGGTCAGCTGCTTGCTTTCTTGTTAAGATTTTTCCATCTTTATGTAGTGCAATTTTTGAGTTTCTCCCTGTGCCCTCGTCATTAAGCTGTTTTATTAGCTTCCACAATTTCCTTGTGTCTCTTTCAAAGTTCAGAGACTTCGTTTTCTCCTGCCAGCTTTTCCGTCTAGCCTGCAGCTTGGCCCTTTGAAATTTGGCTTTTGCATGCTGGAATTTATTGTGGTGCTCTTGGCTGGGTGTGGCCTCTGCTTGCTTTCTACACACTTCAACATCATTATGCAACTGTTCCAGTTCACTACTCCAGTAGGGTTTATATTGTTTACGGGCTCCTCTTGGTACTGTTTCTCGCGCTGCCTGTAGTATGCATTTCCCAAACTCTTCAACTGCTTTATTTATGTCTTTCTCAGTGTTCAGGTTTCTAACCAGTATGCTGGTGCGATGCTTGTACATTGCCCAGTCTGCTTTCTTGTAGTTCCACCTCGAGAGGGTGCTGCTTTCACTTACAAGCTCATTTTCTACGGTTAGAAAGACTGGCCGATGGTCACTGCCACCAAGTTGTTTCCCAACAGTTCGTGTAATGTTCCACTCCAGGTCTGGTGAATGAAAAGCCAGGTCAGGTGTAGTTGTAGAGTGCCATGATCTCGAGTAGAAGGTATGTGGGTCGGACGGCTTGTTAATCAACATGAATCTATTCTCATCCTGCCAGTCTTCCAGTCTCTCTCCTCTCTGGTCCATGTGATCATAGCCCCAGCTCTGCGAGTGGCTGTTGAAATCGCCACATACAATCATTTTTTCTTTTAGTGGTAGAGTGTCCAGTGCCTGTGGGCGGTCACTTGGACAGTAGAAATTGATCAGATGTAGATCTGTATTACCTGTCTTAAGTTTAAGTGTCTGATACTCAGCCTCTTCCATGTAGACTTTGATTTGGGAAGCCATGATGTTATTTCTTACAAGGGTCAGTATCCCACCTTTTCGCCTGTTCTTTCGGTCAGATCGGTAACACTGGTAGCCTCTGATTTTGAAGGCTATATTTTCATTGAGGTGAGTTTCTTGCAAGCAACATATGCTTACTTTTTCTTGGTCCAAGATTTTTTCTAATTCTATTTTTTTGTTGCTGACTCCCTCCGCATTCCAGTGCATTATTTTAAGTCTTCGTTTAGTATGGCCAGTCGTCCTATTCTCATGTCCCCTGGCTCCACAGGACATCTGAGAAGGACCTCCAGTAGTTTGGGTTGGACCCTTTCGAGACATAGGGCCCGGCACTGTACCTGCCTGGGGGTCCAAAGCAGGGCGAGCACCATAACGATTAGCAGTAGTCGACATATTCCATTTTGCGTGATTGCATGGCATCCTGATTTCTGTGGTGCGCCTCTTGGCTGGTTGCCTCCGTCTTCAGCACCTTTCTTTGCTAGAGCAGACTGTGGTCTCACTCGAGTGTAGATGTGTACGCGCGCACACACCTGTCTGCGCATGCATGTACGTGCATACACATCTAGAGCATACTGGTTATTTTCCGGCGCCAGAGACTCGCCGTCGCCCCTTCTCCTGTTAGTTTAAACAGGCCCGCCACGTGAAGGCCAGGAGTTGGACTTTTGCTGCATAGGTTATGTATTCACGAGCCATTGAGGTATTTGAGCAATGTTGGGCGCTCACCCCAACACCGCGCCTCGGCTACATACAGCAACATTTGGAACCCACCTGAAGACATGGTAAAGGGTTCTTCTCTTACTCTACTTACCACAACTGAACAATCACATTAAATGATTCAGTGCCGATGGATAATATAACGTCCTACGTGACCTCCTTTTTGGACAGAAGGATAATATATCTCCATACTACGGTCATCGTGTTATTTGTTTTGTTTCGTAGTATCTCCCGCAATTTCAATGCTCAGTTAATGGAAATTACATTATAATAATTATTTGATGATGTTCCATGTTTAATCCGAACCTACATTTTGTTTGGCACTGAATCAGTTAAAAGATGTACCAGTATACATCTACATTCTTTCACCCACACTGATGTGAAGGCATATACATGACAAATTTTGGCCACGTTGTTGGTATGACACTAATGAAGAATATACTGGAGAAGAAGGTTGAAGAATGATGAGCAAGAGGTAGACAATGATATAAGTGGGAAGACAACATCTTGAGATGGATGAACATCAGTGGGTTCCAGTGTACTAGCAACGCATGAGAGAGAAAGTATTGAATATGTCTTGCTAACCTTCATTGCAGAGATGGCACATGACTGAATAATTTGGTTGTTGTCTTCAAGGACTAAAACAACTGAATAAATTATGGAGTGGAACAGATAGAACTACAAAAATTAGATTTTTAAGAGCATGCATCTTTCCCATTGCAACATACGCATGTGAGACCTGGACACTTACTAAACAAGCTGAACAGCGCATAAATGCCTTTGAATACAAATGTTATAGGCGGGTTCTAAGAATATCTTGGGTAAAGACAAGAACAAATGAATCCATACTTCAAGAGCTAAATATTGAAGAGTGTTGGCTATTAAAGACGATAAAACAAAGAAAATTTAAATATTTTGGTCACTTGAAACGTCATGAAAGTTTCTAGAGAACAATAATGGAGGGGTATAAGCCTGGGAAGCCGGCTTCGTGGCTTAGAGGTTATGACTTTTCTCCGTAATCTTGTATACTCTCGTCGGTAACGTGATGACGGTAAGAATCAGCAGTGGTTCGAATCGCATCGGTAACTTACGGGGTATGTGAGCCGGCCGCTCAGAAAGCAGTGGCAAACTACTGAGCGTAATCTTTCCAAGAAATCAACATACAGCTGAAAGATGCTGGTGTTGACAGCGATGTCCTGCAAAGGATATGAGAAAAAAAAATATGCCTGGGAAGAGAGGAAGAGGAAGGCCAAAGAGACGATTGGTGCAGGATGTGGCAGATGATTTCCAGATGGGTGTATCGGACGTGGAATATCTTGCTTATGATCGAGAAGTTTTCTGGAAGGTTGTTATGGGAGCGAGGTTCTACAAAAGACATTCTATTGAATGAATGAATGAATGAATGAATGAATGAATGAATGAATGAATGAATGAATGAATGAATGAATGAATGAATGAATGAATGAATGAATGAATGAATGAATAGTATAATTACACACCTATTGTAGTTCAATTTGTTTACTATATCCACTCACACAAATAAATGTACACGTACCATTGACATATATATGTGTACACCATACACACAAATACACACACACGCACACATACACACACGCACACATACACACACGCACACACAAACACACGCACACACGCACACTTTCTATCTCTCTCTTCTCTCTCTGTCTCTCGCTCTCTCTCTCGCTCTCTCTCTATCTCTCTCTCGCTCTCTCTCTCTCTCTCTCTCTCTCTCTCTCTCTCTCTCTCTCCTCATTCACTATCTCATTTTAGATCACTCTCTCTCTGTCACTCACACTCTCTCACTCATTCACTCTCTGCCACTCACACACACTTACTCACTCACCCACTCGGTCATTATCCCATTCTTTTTTCACACTTTCTCATTCACTTTCTCTCTCTCTCTCTCTCTCTCTCTCTCTCTCTCTCTCTCTCTCTCTCTCTCTCTCTCTCTCTCTCTCTCTCTCTCTCTATTATTCGCTCTCGTACTCACTCACTAGCTTGCTCACTCACTATCCCATTCTCTATCGCATTCTTACTCTCTTTGTCATACTCATTCTCTCTCTCTCTCTCTCTCTCTCTCTCTCTCTCTCTCTCTCTCTCAATCTCTATTTTATTTGGTCAAATGAATCCGTATTAATATATCCATTATGCCACTTTAGTCTTGCATTACAATGAATTGCGGCTTGTGATGTTTCTATTTACGTCTTATATATCTGCCTATCTCTGACTCGGTTTTCGCTACCCCATTGGCACCATTCCCAGTTTATAATTTAATTCATCATCTCTGTTTGTCCTAGGCTGTATGGCTGATTACGTTTGCTGCAACAGTGTTGTTGGATGTTGACCTGGGCTTGCTTGTTGGTGTTGGGTTTGGTCTGTTGACTGTCATCATCAGATCGCAAAGGTAGGAACAGCAGCCATTCTGGCAGTAGATAAATGAAGCTATTTCAATGGTTAGACACGAATGCTGTCCATATTCCATAGTTGTGGGTTGATGTGGATGATACACTTGGCTAATGAAGACACCTTTTTAGGGTTGTTTAGTTGGTCATGCTTCAAAGTACACTTGTTCCAGCAGTGAGGCGCCGTCGTCATTTGGAGGAGACACGTTCGAATCCAGGTCGGTAACTATATCTTTCAATTTTTATATTTTCTGGTGCGTACTCTACGTCCCTGCTTCTTGTCTCTACTTCTCTGAGCGCCACACGAATCATGTGTGTTTATTTATAAACTGTCTTATTGGCCTCAAAGGGTTCCCAAATTGATATTTATGTGTAATTCTAAAACCTGGTTTTAAACCACTGCCCACGGCATAAAGCCACAAATAACTGACAATGCTTCACCCTTTCACTATTTTTTCATATGTTAGTTTATTTAAGCCCATAAGCGGACACTCTGCCGCTGTTTATACTTCACCTCGACACCGCAAGTTACAAGAGGAACATGATGAGATGAGATGAGATGAGTTAGTATAATTTCATATCTTAGTATAATTTCATATCTTAGTATAATTTCATATGTTCATATAACAAAATGCACTTCATGGTCAGATATTTCTGTATGTTAAATGTTAAACTATGAGAACCTAAACGATTTGTAACTTGTACCAATGTACCACATAGAAATTGGTTATGAAATTTAAAGAAAAAGGATATATTCTGACTGCAATCTATTCGGGTGGCCATATGCGGGGTTATCGCCAATCCAAGGAGAAGTAAGACACCTCTTCCCTCCACAATCCTACGGGGCACCCATAGGGAAGGAGGAGTACCCGTTTAGCGCCCAAACTAATCCTCAAGCAGGATAAAATTAGACCACGGGGACAGGTAGTGGATTACGATTGGGAACAGGCGACAAGTAGTTGTTGGTTATGGTCTCAAGTTTACAACAGTAGGCAAAAGGTTTCTATGTAGAGGCAATGTGTATGGTCAGGGATCAGCATGGTTACTGCCAAGAAAGACGGCAATGGCAGACTACCTTCTTTACTAGTGCCTAGAAAACTGCAGCAGCCAAAGAGTTAAAGACATTCTAGTGAAAGACTATTATGGGAGAGAGGGGAGAGGAGTTCAGATCAGGAGAAACCATTAGATGATGATTGTTTGTATTAACACTTTCAGTATTTCATGGTGTCGCGGTAGGAACCAAAGGAGACAAACAGGAGGAGGAAGGATGGGCTAACAGTTATGAAAATTACACGAACATTGCTTTTCAAAGAAGCTAAACTTATAATACCCGGAAGTGACGCCAGATTTTTTTTAGTATGCCCTTACCAAACGTAAAAAGTAAGATTATGCGATGATGGAATTCACCGAAAAAAAGCAGATCACACATAATGCAATGCTTGAGACTGAAAGATAGATGTCTCAATTAGGGCACACGTCTATATACGAGCTTTCAAATGTGTTCAGCTATTTCGTGATAAGCTTGTCGTCATTTGGAGGTGACAGGTTCGAATCCCTGTCGGTTACTATAGCTTTCAATGTTTATGTTGTCTGGTGCGTCCTATAATCCCTACTTTGTTTGTTTTGCTTCCATGAGCGTCAAACAATACATGCGTGTTTATTTATGAATTGCCAACTATTTCTTGCAGGCCGTACTCGTGTGTACTGGGTCAAGTTCCGGGCACTGACATATACAGAGACATAAGCGTCTACAAAACTGTAAGTAGTCAGTTTCCATTAGCTATTGTAGAGGTCAGCATGGTCGAATGGATGAAATCGCTCGTTCTTAACATCCGGTGTGCTGATGCCAGGGTAATGGGTTCAGCTCTACACGGTCAATAGTACTAAAATGTTGATTTCTGTTCCTTGACTTATGGACGTAAATTGCAAGTACCTCAGATGTCGCAATGAGTTCGCATGATGGCGAGGGACACTGGTAATGGGGAAAAGCTCACACACACGCAACACACGTCAGTTCACTACACCTGAAGTGGTGGCACGTATATGTTCTATGCTTGAGTTAAAGCCAGCGAACACGCACCCCCAAAAAAATGAGATATTGTAGCACCGCTCTAGTTCAGGGGACACAACTGCAACAGTTTAATCTTGAATTATATGTACAAAGTAAATTATGTTCCCTTATGCCTTGGAGGCAACACAATGAAAGAAGTAAATGTGTGACTGCAAAGGCTACGATCGTGCTTTACATATGTAAAGGAGCAGCTACAAAGCTTTCGTAAACAAGCTTCAGTCTATTAATTATGGATTTATAAATTAACTCAAAGAATAACATATTTTTGTCTTCTACTCCTCCTTCTTCAGTTGCTTTCATATAATCATGTATGTCGCAGTTCAGGACTTTTGAGCTTAAATGTTACAGAAAAATTATTAGAATATGGTGGACCAATTAGAAAAAAAAATACTACTATTCTGCAAGATCTCACCGTGGAAGAAAACAAGCTCATAAACATTATTATATTTTGGAAATTGAGCTTTTCTGGCCACAGTAAATGTCACAGTGGTGTGGAAAGAGCAAGAATAGAAAGCATGGTTCTTGGGCGAAGTGGAGTTGAGATTCTCCTGTGGGATCTTAGTGGGGATATCTGAGCAGTTCATGTGGAATATAAGAGATCCTTTCCCAAAAGAGCCGGTGCTGTGGCTAAGGGGTTGCTAATGCAATTCATGGTCCCGCATGTCACTTTTGAAGCATGGATGCGGGCAATTTTGAGACAGATCGCCTTGTTTGGCTTCCATACAATGGTATGAGTGCCGGAGTGCTTTTTTTTTCCAGAAAGCAATGGCAAACTACTGAACGTAAACTTATCCAGGAATCAATGCTGGAATTGACTGCTAGGTCCTGTAAAGGATATGCAAGTACCATTCTCTTTTTACCAAAAGACATTATGTTGTCAGTCTTAAGTCTGCACCATCACCAGACAGTTTTACCCTCCGTGGGGTAGAGCAAGACTTTGTCATCACTCTAGATCTCCCATGCAGCCATAGGCATGACAATGCTAGAAGCATGGGAACTGACAACAGATTTAGCCTTGCCTGCAGGCCGTGATAAAGGCGACATTCTGAAAATGAATTAATACGTGATAATAGAAGTCGCCGCTGTTAACATGCGTGGAGGGCAACGATAAGGAATGGAATAAAGACAAAGGAGAAAATGACTGCAGATAGGATACACACCGAGCGTGTGAGACGTCAGATGGTGCGTGATGGTGGAAATGAACATGTTTTCACATGCATCCACTGTGAACAAACATTTACCGCCAATTGGTCTGATCAGTCACATTCATTACCACCATGGGCTGTGGTTACTATGCTTTTATTGAATCACAATGTAACAAATTATCGTCTGTCAAGACGCAAGATGCCAGCAAATTAGGGTTTAAAACATATTTCCTGAACTGTCGTGAAATTGTCAAGTTAACATAAATTGTGTTTTCATTGTTGCAAGTAAATGTCTGATAGTTCATGTGGTGAATTATTTTGCAGGCAGAAGAGACTCCAGGTATTAGAATCTTCAGGTTTGACTCAGCACTTTTCTTTGCCAATGCTGAGTTCTTCAAAAGTTCTCTCTACAAACTGACCGTAGATCCAAACCACCTGAAAAAGAAACAGAGGAGGATGAATAAACAGAAAAAGAAAGATGATAAGGCTTTGTTAAAGATGAATGTGGTAGGTGAACATAATTGTGTTGTTGATATTTGATGATTGTTAAATATTTCATCTCCATAATCTTTTACAGATTTGTTTTTAAAATAAAATAATAATAGCAAAATTATTAATAATAATTAGTATCATCATCAAGTGCCCTGCCAGCTGGTGTGGGCGTTCATGTCTGTCCACATATCTCGGTCGTTAGTGTTCTGGATCAACCCTTCTGATGATATCTTCAATGCCTCCATCTCAATCCATCCGGCATTATTTCCCTTGATCTACCTCTACTTCTCTTCCGCTGGACCTTTCTAGTTGTCACGATGTTCCCCAATGGCTCTCTACAAATTACATGACCAACGAAAGTTGTGTGTCTCTTTCTTATGGTTATATATAATGTTCTAGTTTCATTAGCCTCTTTTAAGCAATCGTTGTTAGTTACTCTGGCAGTTCTAGACATTGGCAACATTCTTCTCAGGAACCACATCTCTGTTGCCTCCAAGTTCTACCAAATTAATCTTCTTCTTCTTCTTCTTCCTCTTCTTCAGCGTTCCGAGCCATTGAGGTTCTTTGCTGTAGATACAAACCTAATTAATAATAATAATAATAATAATAATAATAATAATAATAATAATAAATTGTCTCAAAGCAATTTCCAGCTATGGGTCTATGATATGATAGGACCATCACCTTTGTAGGTCTGAATACACAGAGGAATATGTGGCCAATCGTTCTCTCACTTAGCGAGATGACGAGCGCAGGCGTCAAATCCGGTGTATGGGTTGAACCCGCTACTTCGGCATCAGTATACCAGATGTTTAAAATCATGCGCTCTTAACCATTCGGCCATGATGACCTCCATTCAAAGCCATGACCATGCATGCTGACCTCTGCTCTACTGTGGCTCTCTTTTGAAAGATGTCACAATTTAAATTAGTAATTTCTAGTAGAGATCAGGGCTTTGAAAAAGTCTCAATCCCCCATACAAGTTCCACTCAAAGATGTTCATTTCCTTTATAACTGTTTTAATTTAGTAACAAAAATAGTCGCGCTTCCAACTTCACGGCAAAGGGTCTCCCCATTGTGCCAGTGAATATTACAGACAATTCTTTTCACTGCCCCATGTAAAAAAAAGTTGAACAGACAGGAGTCTCGGCAAGCCAACAGCCCGCAAATGTATACTATACATACTTCCTCTGCCAGAATGCCAATATAAAAGTCTGCCAAGAAAAATACAGTTTATCGTCGATGGAAGCGGTGGTCACTAGAAAACCAGCAGCCACACATCAATAGTAACAAACATAACTATCAATCAATCAATCAATCAGGTGCCGTCTCCATAATGAAGTTTGGCTGCAATAGATCTCCAACACTGTCTGTCTCTCACCATGACCCTATATTCTGTCACACTAATGTTCGTCAATCGCTTACTGTTGTCTTCTCACTTGTAAACAAAACAAAACAAAACAAAAAAAACTAGCTGAGATTTTAAAGAAATTTGTAATTCAAAATGAATCTTATCCTCTAACTCTAGGATCCGATGGGTAGCACCAGTTTTTCTCCAGAAGACATCGACCCAGATTTGGTTGGCAAACACGGGGACAACAATCAAGTCAGCAACACATCTACGCCGGCATCAAAGTTAGATAATCAGTCCGTGGTAACACCATCAACAACAACAGGCACAGCTTCAACAGCTCCCAGCATCATCAGAATTGACATGGAAACCGATCCCAACTGTCTCAAAGAGTTGCCCACTCTGACTGATGTCAACTTTATTATCCTGGATTGCTCAACCATGAGTTATGTGGACTCCATGGGTGTCAAAGTCTTACAGCAGGTGAGTTCCAGGTAGTTAGTTAGTCGACAGATCATCCCCTTTGCACATCGAACCATTGAGTCTATAAGTGCCCTGATCTCTTCCTCAGTAAATCCCGCAGCGTTGAGCGGCTCACGACACCAGTTCTGTGATGGTTTATCAATCTTCTTTGGCTTCCTGCATAGTGTTCTTGTCTGGCCACACCACTTTTAACTTGCTGTTCTCGCAGTCTGACCATGGTTGTAGATTCACAGTCGTCACTTGGTTCTCGCAAAAGTCTTACTTCTCGTAGAGCACTCAGAATGTCAGCCTGGTCCATGGCTCGTCCGCCCTCCACAGTAGCCAAACCCTCAAGACTATCAGTCTGATCATTTCCGTGTACACCCGCATGCCCTGGACAAAAAATGAAAATAATCTTAGCTGAGTGCCCCAGAGACACCAACCACTGTCTTCGGATCCAACCCATCTCTATCTTCCCGAGCATACTCATTGAAGCATGCCAACGTGAAGGCCTGTGTCTCGAGTTCTAGTTTAATTGAATGCTTTGTTACTTTTTGTGTGGCTGACATACAATAGAAATTACTGTAGTGTTTCATCTCACCAATTAAATTGGGGTCACCATGGTGGAAGTGGTTCACCATCAGCTTTGCACTCTGAAGATTGTTGGTTCAATTTTGGACTATTGTTTCAGTCTACGAGTGCAGTTTTTCCCAGAGACCCATTGAGGTCATCAGAAGAAACAAATGACAATTAAATAAAACACAGAGAGAATATAATTCCAGCGATAGATGTGGAATGTGGGACAAACACGGAAGAAACTCCACAAGATAGCAAAGTACAAGAGAGCGTGATCTGAGATTTGCCCAATCTGTAAAGTGAGATAAAAATCTGAGGAAGATGTAAACTGTGTGGAGGGTGGGGGGGGGGGGGGGGACACTTAGACATGCAATATTATTTCTTCCTTATTTTCTACCCACAGGTGATCACAGAATTCAAGGCATTTAACATAACGGTGTACCTGGCACAATGCAAATGTGAGTGTCATATGATACAATTCATGAATATAATTAATTAATCTGATTTTATTATTTCTGCAAAATGTATGGGAAAAGCTGCTTGTATCAGTTACAAATGAGCATAGCTACCCGCAATGATGTATTTTTAACACACTAATACGTTACCTGTACTTTTGCATGGTTTTGAAGTGTGGACAATGAGCAGACAAGCTGAAAAACATCTAATGGCTCTGGAAATGTGGTTTCTGGGTGACATGCAATGAATAACATGGACAGACCCACAAAAAATCAATCACCAGGTCCCTCCCCCGATGTGTCTCCACCTTGCCGTGGTGGGGAGCTTGCGTGTCCCATCGACCCCATGTGCTTGCCGATGGGTGAAAAACTACATATTGGACAGCATATGGGATAGGGACCAGACTAAGAGAGACACAACCTGCTGCTCTGCAGGTGAGACTGAGGATAGCAGTCCAAAATTTAAATCAGGCGCACGAAGGCAGAAGTTCTTGGTCCGGACAAAACACTAAAGGCTCCCTGTCGAGGGCTGTGGCTGAACGCCGCTAAGCCACAAACCCTCGGACCTGAGAGCCGGGCCGATAGCCACCTCTCGAAAAATAAAGGCATGATACTGAGCAAGCTACATGCTCAGGTCTGATAGAAGTTCGAAGGCTCTCAGCTGGGGGATATGAGAGATTCCCGGATGAGAGGCCAGGCCGTTTCTCGTTCACCGCTGCACGAAGGTAAGGTGCTGATCCGGCAGCACAAGTAGCCTACCTCGTGAGCGAGTACAAAAAGTCAAAAAGTGCCCCAGTAGTAGAAAGTGGCTGCGAAAACTGTATCTAACTCATAGAGAGTGTAGATAAAAGTGGAAGAACGTCTCAATGCCGCAAAATGGAACGCACGGCGAGCGAACCTATTGCGTGGTCCGAAGTCAAAAGCGTGGGTGTCGCTTGCAGTCTGACCGTCCCTGGTGTGTTCTTGAGCGATCAGTGGCAAACGAGTTGCCCAACACATGGAAGTGAGGAACTAAAGCAGCCATGAGCAGGACGTGGCAACTCCTCGGGTGAGCCCAGTCACAGAGCAATATGTGCCGGCTCTGCAATTATGGAAGCCTCCTTGGATAGCGAGGGAATGCTCATGGTCTGCCCCTGCCTTCCCTTGAGGGCCGACCACGATGTCGTTCATCGTTCTATCTTGACCAGCTGAGATGTTAGCGACATCACAACAGTCCAACGTGCCTCGAAACCAGAGGATGGCTAACCTCATTAAAAAATGCCCGCTGGAAGTCGGAAGTGTCGTCCTACGGGTGGCAAACTAAAAATTGACACTACGCAATTACGTCCGAGTGAAATGTCTCGTCCGAATGTCTCTCGTGCTAGGAACAGCTCTGACTACCTAGTTTCCGAATGCCGCTCTTGTTCGGAACAGCTCTGACTGGGTAGTTTTCCGAATGTCTGTTGAGCCTGGAAAAGCTCTGATGGGCGCAACGACAAGCACATGTCCGAAAACTCGCTGAGTGGATGCCGTCTGCAAACCTGTCTGGTTTGTGCGGGAATGACCCGGGGAAACGAAATGACCAATATATTGAAGTGAGGATTTAAAGCAGCCATGAGCAGGACGTGACGATCTCCCTCGGTGAGCCCAGATCCAGGGCGTTATATGTCGGCCCTGCAACTATGGAAGCAACCTTGGATGGCGGAAAATGCTATGGACTGTCCCTGCCTTCCTTTGAGGGATGACCGTTGTCTTCGACCGTTCTACCTTGGCCAGCATGGTTGCAGATGGCGCCACAAAAGTGAGAGTCTCCCAGGAATGCTACCTGGTCAAAAATGCACGCTAAAGTCGATGTGTTGGCCTACTGGTTTCGGCCCAAGGGCGCATAACAGACACACCGCAATCACATCTGAAAAAACACTCCGGATGAACGAAAAGAAGAAGAAGAATCACCAGGTCCATCAAGAAATAAATGAAACCCGTAAACTGATTAGAGAAATTAGACGTAGACAGTCACAATTTGTTGACACTTTATGAAAAGAAATAAATTGGAGAACTTGGTGACAACTGGCAAGATTGAGGGGAAAATAACAAGGGGGAGGCAGAGAAGTAAATACCTGGATGGCTTGGCCACTTGATATGCTCGAGACAAGAACACAGAGCTGATCCGCGACTCTGATGATCGCGTGAGATGGCGAAACATGACCATAAACGCTTGTTAGCATGGCAAGTGATGATGATGAATACGTTACATGGATGTGGAAAGCAAGGAGATACAATTACATTAATTTCCAGCAAGTAAGTTTACAGATTTTCATACAGCTAGTATTATGATGGAGTTGCTCATTCAAACGTCTGAACTGCGAAGAAAACTTACTCCTAATCAGAACCATCTCTAGAAACTAAAATACTTTAGCCACATCAACCATCATACTGGTTTAGAAAGAACAGTAATGTAAAGCTTAGTTTCTGGAAGCAGGAAAGGGCCGACCATCACAAAAGTGGACACTGCATTAAAATCAAACTTGCATGAAAATGCATGAGGCGGCAGAACTGGCGAGAGATTAAAAGTCTTGTCAGGGGTTTGTGATAGGTGCAGTATTTTGCACAGGTAGTGCTGCAAAAACAGGCCAAAGCAGATGCTGACTCAGGGATGATGTGAAGTTGTAAGCCTCACATATTCTATAACAAGACAAATGAGGCGAAATGACCAGTTCCCCTGGTCACCACCTTTATTCCCAGACAATTCTGAATATTGTCTAGTGCCATTGTTTAGAAGCGGACGCGCCAGCGTAGTTGATAGTGATTTACGCTAGTAACGTCATGAGAACTATTGGAAGCGGGTTGGGCGCCAGGGCTCAAAGTCTGCGAAAGTGAGAGAAAGACTGACCACCTTTTTTCGTGCACCTAGGCCTTGAAACATTGTGATGATTCTATCACATCACAGAACGTAAGCAAGAAACTGCTTCGTGACCAATTCATTATTAATGTGTCGTAGGCTGAGTCGAGCCATGCGCCATACTGGTGGAGGAATAATTCTTCCTCTGCTGGGAACTGAACCTGTGACACTGTCTTGGTAGGCAAAAGCACTATACTATCATTGCTAAGATAAGGAACTTGTTCAAACACTTCCAGTCAGACCTCAGACTAAACATTCTGACGGGACATTCTGCCATTCCTGGTTATACATGTATAATTTCAATACTTTCAGCAAGTGTCCGGGAAATGTTTGAGTGCACCAACTTCTACAAGACCGGCAACAAACAGTTTCAGTTTGTGACCATCCATGATGCTGTTGTGAGCGCTCAGCTACAGCAGTGGGCCCTTTTAGGGGTGAGTGTTCCAGTTCAAGTGGTTTATACATTTCCAATTGTGTATGTCATAATACATATAGCAGTTGGCAGGCCACTCCCCATATCTCGGTACTTGTGTTCTGAAACAACTCCGCTCATGATATGCCTCCATGTCGCCGTTTCGGTCTGTCAGAATCATTTCGTTGACCTGCCTCTGCCTCTTTTCCCAGTAATCTTTCCAGTCTTCACGATATTATCCAATGCCTATCTTCTCATCACATGACCAACGTTTTGTCTTTTTCTTATTGTTGTATATAATGTTCTAGTTTCATTAGCCTCTTTCAGGTAAGAGCTGTTAGTTACTGTGGCAGTCGAAGGTATTCGTAACATTCGTCTCAGGAACCACATTTTTAGTTGCTGCTAATTTCTACACACAAGTCCACTTTTGTGGCTGTATGTTGCTGTTCCAGAAATGTCTACATAACTGTTCAGTTTGTGGATGCATGTTGCTGTTCTAGCAATGTCTACATAAATGTTCAGTTTGTGGATACATGCTGTTTTTCTAGCAATTTTTATACAAATGTCCAGTTTTGTGAATGTATATTGCTGTTCACAGTTATCGGTGGCTTCAGTGCTATGATTATCTTTCATTGTTATAGGTGACGTCAGTGCCGCGATTCTCTTTCATAGTTATAGGTTTCTTCAGTGCCATGATTCTCTTTCACAGTTATAATTAGCTCCAGTGCCATGATTCTCTTTCACAGTTATAATTAGCTTCAGTGCCATGATTCTCTTTCACAGTTATAATTACCTTCAGTGCCATGATTCTCTTTCACAGTTATAATTAGCTTCAGTGCCATGATTCTCTTTCACAGTTATAATTAGCTTCAGTGCCATGATTCTCTTTCACAGTTATAATTAGCTCCAGTGCCATGATTCTCTTTCACAGTTATAATTAGCTTCAGTGCCATGATTCTCTTTCACAGTTATAATTAGCTTCAGTGCCACGATTCTCTTTCACAGTTATAATTAGCTTCAGTGCCATGATTCTCTTTCACAGTTATAATTAGCTTCAGTGCCATGATTCTCTTTCACAGTTATAATTAGCTTCAGTACCACGATTCTCTTTCACAGTTATAATTAGCTTCAGTGCCACGATTCTCTTTCACAGTTATAATTAGCTTCAGTGCCACGATTCTCTTTCATAGTTATAGGTAACGTCAGTGCCATGTTTCTCTTTCATTGTGAGTTATTACATTGTAAAATATGTAACAAATATTATCAAGTTTATGAAATAGGACGTAACAAAGATGAACATAAAAGTAAAAACACGGGACCCCGTTTTAGAACATGGGGCACACTAGGTATAGGGTGCTGGACCTACCCCTATATTGTTAGATCATTCAGCACCCGATGGTTGATGATGTCATCAGTGTCACACCTGTCGCCTTTCTTTCCCAGGACTAGTTCCTGGTACCCTTTTTAGACTGGGTCGACCTAAGAACCCAGGTCAATGAAAAAAATCCCTGTCTCGAGGGAGATTCGAACACGTGACACTCGGGCTGGCAGGCATGCGGATCTCTTATTAAGACTTGTTGAGATTTTCAAATAGCTTTATGTGAATATGTGTCTTCGTGAGCCAATGTTCAGCGCCCAGTTGACAATAGAAGGCAGTCGGTAGTAATATGTTCATTTATTGCGTTGAAATCAAGCGTAGTCCATAAACACTATTTCTAGTATCAAGAGCTGAACTGTGCCGTGTGGATGTCCCTATTACCAGTGCCCCTTACATAAGCAAACATAATTTACCTTATACTGTACACATAATTCAAGATTAACATTGTTGCAGTTATGTCCTTTGAACTAGAGTAGCGTTACAATGTCTCATTTTTTTTTTTTTTTTGGGGGGGGGGGGGGGGTTGCTTTAACTCAGTCGTAGTCCTCACACGTGTTACCAAGTAGTCCAGACATGTGCTACAACGTCTAGTGCACTGGACTGATTTTTGCGTGTGGATTAGAATCTCCCTATTATCAGTGTCCTTGCCGTCAGGCGAACGCACTCCCACTTCAGAGATTCTTGTAATGTATGTCTCCATGTCAAGGTCGACAGGTCAAAATTTTAATCCGACTGTCCGGTATAGGGGTTGAACCCCTTACCCCGGCATCAGCACACCGGATGTTTAAGAATACACGTTCTTATCCGTTCTGTCACGCTGACTCCCCATATTCATTTATGTTCTCGTCTTTTGACAGGATAGTATGGAGAGTAGTCGGCCTTTTAGCAACATCAACAACAATATGGAGTCTGGGGGTGGTAATGGTGATGTTGACAAAACAACGGAAACACCGGCAACCACCACAACATCAGACAACACAGAGGAGACTAAACATCCCGATGAAGACCACAGGAACAATGTTGGTAACCATGTTTATGCAACGTCAAACGAGAGATCCAAAATGTAACATATAATAGTTAAATGTAACTTCAATATCATTTTTCTATTTAAATGCGAGTTTTGAAATTGTAAAATATGTAAAGATATTTTCATGTCAGTTAACTCAGATTTAGCATAGATGAGTACATAAGTAAAGATAAATGGCCGCTTTCTGCCATGAGGCGTGTTGGGTAGAGTTGATGTAGTACTGCCCTTTGGTCTGCTAGAATGCTAGTCAGCATGAGCCCCATCAGACCCAACCCAGCCCTAAGAGCAGAGAGGAGAAAATATAGCCAGTCCTGGTAAGGACTAACTCGAAAGAGAACAGAGAAAGGAAAATACCAAAATTTACCCCCCCCCCCCCCCTCCCCCCCCCCAAAAAAAAAAAAATTAAAAAAAAAATAAATAAATAATACGGACCTCAGTTATAACCGACTCTGCAGAAGCAGGTTCAACAAGGTCTGAATGAATGCAAGTATGTTTAAGAATGTCTCATTTGTTCATATTATACATACATATATACATACATCTATAATGTATATTACCAGTTCAGATTATACTGTTGAACACTGTGAGACATTTGTTCACTGGTGATTTAAACACATCCATTGATTTGTTCAGATTTTCCTACCACGTACATTCCATGTACTTTATTTTTTTTACATTGTTCCAGTGTATGTTATGTTCATATAAGTAGAACTGGTTACCTGAATGAGTTAAAGTTAGTTGCATATCTTTTTTCATGATGTCGTAGTCAAACCCCGCATGTTTTAGCTGTTCGTGATTTATTTGTAAGTTTATGTTCAGTAGGGTGCCATTGCTTAGCATACGTACAATTCCATTTTAAAAGTTGCTTGTTAAATAATTGATAATTTTAGCTGCAAAACTTTAGTGTATAGTTCTGAGGATTAGTTTCTTTGTCTCTCTCTCTCTCTCTCCCCCCCCCCCCCCCCCCAACCCTCCCAATCCTTCCTTAGTTTTAAGGAAACAGTGGTGAAAAGATCAACAGAAACATTCTGAGATGTGTACTGTCGGTTGTTTTAAACTGGTCAAGAATTCAACTGCCAGAGTTAAGATTTGCATGTCGGAGAGGGTTAACTCATCCGTGTTTAGACCTCCTGTCTTGACAACAGCTTAAACGATGACTACTCGTTCAGAAAACAATGTCAAACTAAGTTGTTTGTCCTTTACAGAAAATTTCAATCAACCCCAGCAGTCATTGCTGTTTAACAGATTAATATCATGAGATCATTAATCGTTCTAAGAGACTTTCCATATCTGCCATGGACGTAAATATCGCCGAAATTTTGTCACAGCAAACTGTTGGTTCCATTAAAATATCAATACAATAGTTTTCTCAAAGCAACCTCCTATAATTTGATATATGATGCAACATGTCAGCTACCATATTAACGACTTGTAAGTCATAACTGTATCACACTCCTACTTTCCATTTCCCGCCATCCCTTTTTGTTTTGTCCAAACCTACTGTTTGTTTAGCACTGAATATGTTAGCATTGTCACTACGCGATTATGCTTGTTAGTTAGAGACTGATTGGTGTATGTTCAGTTGAAATAAACGTCGTATGGGATGCACCGGCGTGTTTGTTAATTATCAACCTAGTGTCATTTATCCTAGAGAGAGAGAGAGAGAGAGAGAGAGAGAGAGAGAGAGAGAGAGAGAGAGAGAGAGAGAGAGAGAGAGAGAGAGAGAGAGAGAGAGAGAGATTTATCATATATAATGTTGTATTTATATGAGACATGGGCAATAAGCACGCAATCTGAAAAACAAACTATCTAACGACAGCAGAAATGTGATTTCTGAAGATACTGCATAGAATGTCAAATATGGATTGCAAAATGAATGAAGTTGTTCTTAAACAAGCAGATTACAACAACAATTGGGTTACATATATTATATTTTGACAGTTAAAAATATTTTGGCATGTTATGAGAAGAAATTAACTTGAAAACTTAACGAAACTGGCAATTCTAATGGGAAAATAGCCAGTGGAAGACAACAAGATAAATTCCTGGATTGCTTGGCCTAATGGCGTAATGGGGGAAGAAACGTAGATCTGATTGGAGAATGGTGATCACGTGAGATGGAATATCATAAGGGTTGATTGACACTTATCAGCACGGCGCATGATGATGATTACTACTGGAATTGAACCAAGGGCCGGTATGTTGGCAGGCAACTGCACTGACTCATACACCACCACGACTCATGAGTACATGAAGTATTACATAAATCTATATTTTGTTAATCTATATTTTGCATAAATACTCACTTTAAGTCAAGAATTGCATGAATTCAAAATATGTCCAGTAATGTTTTGTAAATTCACATTTCGTTATGGTGTAGAGGTGTAATGTGTGAATTTTGTTACGTAAATTATTGAATGAATTTATTGATTGTTAAATGAAATGTTTTGGGAACTCACATGTTTTGTTAAGTGAAACGTTTGGAGGTAGAAACATAGAAACTTGTTAAGATATGTAATCAATGCAATAATGTTAACAGTTTATCTTTGGTTAATAATGTACAGTTTGTTTTTTGTTGATCGTGAATATTCTTGTCTTCTTCGACTGCTGCACATCAGTGAACACTTTAATAAAGAGAATGTATTATAAAGTTGTTAACTTTTATAGGTGTGACCTATTTATTTTGAATTGTAATAATTTGTGTATCCATGTATGTAAATCAGATTGTATAAATGAACATAATAATTAGTTGCTGTTTAAATATTTCATTTAATATAGTACTCCAACTAATATGTTGTATTTATAATGGCACGTTTAATTGATTTTATCAACGATAATAATACACCTGTAAAATATATAAATATATAATGCAAGAGCCTTTCAAATGGCCAAATTAACTGGTCATCTAGTACTTGAATTCGCTAAATCAATTAACCATCTAATTATGAAATTCAAAACAACGTTTCCACATTGTGAATTTGAATAATGAACATGTAAACAGTTTGCTACCGGCGTTGTGGCGAAGGGTTTACGAAGGTGATTCGTCATCCCGCATACCGCGTTCGAAACACAGCTGCGGGCGATTTGGAAGCAGACCACCTTGCGCTGGCTTTTATTCAATGGTATGAGTGCTTGTCGTTCAGAAATTTATGGCAAACTACCGAACATAAACTTTCCAAGAAATAACAAACAGCCATAAATACTGGTGTTGACTGCAACGCTCTGTGAATGATATGCAACTAACAAAAACATATTACATAATTTATTGTCTGGCATATTTTGCTGTATCTTGTCATGTTCATAGTCTTTACTGCGGTAACACTGGTACATAAAACAATGGGAGTTGTGTATTTCGGTTGAATGGATTCGTTATGTTTCCTTATTACATGTTGAACTTTGTTCTATGCTATGCACAAGATAAGATCATCATCATCAAGTGCCTTGCCGGCTGGAATGGGCAATCACAAATTGTTATCTCTTATGATGTCTTGGCCACATGGATAGGTATAGACAAGAACACGGAGCTGATCCCCGATTCTGGTGATCGTGTAAAATGGTGATACATGACCGCTCACGTTTATCGGCATGGCACATGATGATGATAATTATATGTGCTGATTAATGGACTGAGATCTCGATTATGGAAACTTGATTCATTGGGTCATAAGTAAGGTAATATATTTACTTATGAGTTAGGGAAGGAAAAGGCTTATACTATCGTCCGGGAAAAAGTAGCCTTTTGCAAGAATCTAAACATACTCACTAATAAAACACAAACTGTCACTCGCACTGAAGAAAGAGTGTTACAGTGATATCAAGAAAAACACATGGCAGTTGAACATCGCAAAGGCTAGGCCTTAAGGCTTCTCCCCTGGCAAAATTGTTAGAAAAGAAAACCTACCCACGGGAGATAGAACCCGTTACCTTGGGTGAAATCTGTTTAGAGGACTAAAACCTTACAAACATGCATAGCAAAATTGGAAACACAGATCTTTGAGATGCATCACTGAGTGTGAGACAGTTCTCTTGAGAGAGAAACAAAGAAGGAGAAGAACCTATAATGGTGAATGCATGTGAAACGTGGACAGTATGCAGGCAAGTTTAGAAACACCCATGGCACTGAAAATATGGTTTATAAGAAGACTATAAATAATACCAAGAGCGCAAATAAAAACAAATGAGACAATCCTTCAAGAAACAAATGACAATCGTAAATTCATTATAGAAATTAAATGCAAATAATTTGTTTTGAGCATGTTATAATGAGACATAGACTTGAAAGCTCAGTGACAGCTGGCAAAATTGATGGGGAAACGACCAAGTGGAAGATAAAGAGATAAATACCAGGATGACCCCAAGGAGTCTGCGAGAAAACTGCAATGGTGAACAGAGTATCGAAATCTAGAATTGAACCCACAACCTTTGGAGCAGGAGGCGGTCAGCTTAACCACACTGCCATGGAGGAGACAATGACAGTTGTAACAAACATTCCTGTGTGCGACATCTCAGCAGTTTCGGTTTCTTGTGAACAACAAACATTCAACATTCTAACCATATTTAACACAAGCAGTGATCGTGTGATCTAGAGATACATGATATTATCAACCACCTGAGCACACGAAAACCATACGAAATTTTTAACCATCGACAATTAAGTATTAAATTGGCGGATATTGGTGTAGCTTTAAAAATATTTATTTGCATGTACATATGTTTATTGAACAAACCAATAAATACTACAATACCCCAGTCAAACAAAACAAAAAGACACGCTGAATGGGGCAGAAATGTTGTTTCTTTTTTTTTTTTTTTTTTAAAGAAGAAAGTAACCGATAACAGGTCTTCTTGCTTTATATTTTATTTGGATAAATGTAATGAACATTTTTCTTTGCCTACACTTCTTCTGCGTCTTCTGTTTCTTCTTCCTCTTATGCTTGGTTTGTTTTTCTTCTTCATCTTTAGCTTCTTCTTCTTCATCTGTTTTCCCCTTCCTCATCTTCAGCTTCTTCTTCCTCTTTTGTTATTTCCCCCCTACCTACTATCTCTTTTTTCTTTTTCTTCTGCTCATCTTTTTTATTCTTCTTGTATATCTTCACAAGCTTAGTTTAAGTTTAGTTTAGTCGACGGATCAACATGACAGCACATGAGTGAACCCATAAGTGTTCCGTTCTACTCCTAATTCAAGCCTGAGTCTGGAGAATCTCAGCTCAGTGCACGAACTCCGTAGCACCTGCAAAGATCCTGAAATCTTTCGGGTAAATTTTTAACTCGAAATTTTGCTCGGGCAGCGCTGTTAGGCTACTCTTTTTCGATTTCCAACTATCAAGGGATATTTTTTGCGTGCACAACACGGGTGTCCGATCTCACTACCTAGAGACCAGGCAAAATTTTGTTACTAGAGGTCACGTGAAAAAATCCCGGCCCACACCGTTGCTTGAACCCGGGACCTCCAGCACTCGACGCGGACACCATACCTCGAGACCACCCAGCACCCTTCACAAGCATGTCAGGCTTCATTCTATATGCTCAACCTGTTTCCGATCCTCTCGACACCCAAAGATGTTACTCCAGACATTCACTGCTTTAAGATCTTGTTTGAGCTTTATTGTTCATCATCTTATATAATAAGTCTGATATAATTTCAAGTACATGTACAATATTATTTCAATTGCTATTTCAATGTATGTGTATGTATTGGAAGTCAGGTTTTAGTCAGATATGACTGAGCTACTGTATGACAGTAGACGGTACTACCTGCTTTCTGTTCTTGGGAGGGTGCAAGTCGTACTAAGTGCGAGGAAATGCAACATAAAGGCTAAATGTCATGGCATGGCATACCAGGCCTTAAACCTTGGTAGACATCTGGTCTAGGATGGAAGCGTCGATAGTCAGAGCAGTGCTTTGCTGATCCGGCATCTTCTGCAGTTCGTCTTGTTCTAGACGTATTGATGTTACTTTCCCTCTGAAGTAAACTAGGCAGACCGAGAGAGGAATAATGCTGCATGGGCAACAAATAGTTTCTAAACTCAGCCCAGGCTTTGTGCTATGGGAAGGTATAACTCCATTTTACTAACTATCGTATGTCAAGACTGCAAGGTACCAATCATTTCTACATTATGCACCAGAATTATAATAGTAAATCATAAACGTATTAATCGTTGCTAAAGCTATCCAGTGGTAGGAATTAACTATAGGTCGATTTTACTTCAGTATTTTGTTTCCATTTATGTAGCAAACAACTGGCTATTTTCTTTTGTGCTACTGTACTTGCCTTTCGTTGGTCTGTTCCTTGTAGTTGCTAGATTAACTCATATGATCTGAATTGTTACTTTCTGTCCTTAAGTGTTACTACTTTACGGCATTTAGACCAAAATGTTTATTATTTCAAAGTACTATGTGCTTAGAATTTAAGTGTTAAAGAGCCACCAGAAAGAAATTAACATAATTAAAATATACAGAATTAAAATAATGCATCACAAACTTCTTTTCTCATAGCCTATGCTAGGTTGTATTAATGGTCAAGTCTGTCCACAGCCTTCTGTCTAGTGAAGTGCAAACCAATTCAGATATTGATCTTCGCCCATACTGTCCAGAATCTTCTCTGGCGCTGTTTCTCCTTCACCTGTTCCATCGACTCGGTGTTCTCTAGCTTTCCTCTTCTCAAGAAATGCCCAAAGAATGTGGAATGTCTTCTTCCGATGCGAGTAACCAGTGCATAAACCACACTAGTATTACCAGTCTGTGGCGAAGGAGTTACAGGCGCAATTCGTAATCTCACATACCGCGTTCGAAACACAGCTTTGGGCGATTTGGCAGTAGTCCACTTTGCGTTGGTTTTCATACAATGATATGAGTTCTGGCGTTCAGAAAGCAAGTGGGTTGAAGAATGACTTGCGCGATGAAGTGGATTAAAGTGACGAAGAGTTGCGCATTTCGTCGACCACATTCTCTTGCCTGAGCCCATCTGAGTCCAGTGGCAAGACAAGTCAAGATGGCTGGAGACGAATACAGGAGCAGTGGGTGACCAGGACACTCTACGTGTCTTGCCGTGCTCATAACGTTGCACAACGCTTTGTGGGTAAACGCGCTCTTTCCCATTGAATCACCAATGTTTTATTCCGCTCAGTCTGCCGAATCCTGTCTTCACATTCTGGATAGGCATACCCTAGTTCACCGATTGGTTTGAGGCTGAATCGGTTACCCTCGCCTGGTTTTGCCGGTCTGTCACAGTCGCTGTCCAGAGGGTGGCCGCTCTTGCATGCTGGCAACTACTAGGAGCCACAGGCGTGAGCTGGATGTCAGGCTGGCACCAGTGGGGAATGGGCCCTGAAAAGGGCTTTCCATCCTTGCCAAATGTACTACCAGTGCCTGTCATCCCATACTCCCATAGGAGAGGTAACACTGTGGTTACAACAAACTAATCCACAAACTAATCTAAGTCACAAACAAAGCTAGACATAGTAAATAGTAAATAGCATAATTAAACGTGTATTGTGGAGAATAAGTAGTCTGAAAAACAACTGGGCATCTAATGGAATTCACTACAGCACATCAGCGCAAAGTTTCTGCTACGAAGAGGTATAACTCCATCCCTGGTGTCCACCACACGCGTTAATTTATATGCCTTTTTGAAGCAACGTGTAACAAAATATCCTCTGTCCAGATGACAATGCATCAGATTAACACATCAGCACACAGGAATCTATATACAAACAAACAAGTGGCGAACAATGTAACATATGCATGTCAACAGTGTTGAAGTGCATAAACAGTAGAGAATATCAAGAAGTCATGAAGAATATTAAATATTTCAATGTTTTAACTAAACACTCTACACCAGTGAAAGAAACAAATAACTCGAGTACAAGACATCCTCATATCTGATTCCAACACACCTGTGATGTGTCAGCATATTCGCCAGCAAGTGGTCAATTAGCACTGAACACATATAAACCTAGACACTTGCAAATAATTTGTGGAATTAATCTTCACTTTCATATTGTCACTCCAGCTGAAATAGGAAATTCAATTCTAGGGTTATAAATCTAATTCTTAAACTTATAAAAATACCACCCAAAAATAAAAATGGTATACGCTTGCACAACAGTACAGCTTACACGAATCAAATCGTATTTCACCAACACATGGTCATTTAGAGTTAACTTTATGTCCCAAGACGGGCCGTGTTCTTTTCGCGGCCTATGGTCAAAGGGGAATTACCGAGCGAATTCTCACCGGAAAGACCCCCAGTAGTGACTTGCCTCCCTTGTTACCTTGTAGAACTGTCTCGAATGTTCGAGATTCGGGAACCTGGTTCAGCCGTACTGCGCAGTAACCACCGTTCACGGACCGCACAGGGAAAAGTCGCTTAGCGAAATTCAGATCTGGTTGACAGGCGAAGGTCAACTGGTGGTTGAGATCAGTTGAAGTGCAATCAGGCTGTTTGCAGGACGTCGTTACAAAGTGGCTGTGTGAACTGTCTCTATGGCTATCAAAGAAGCCCGATAGATTCGGTAGTTTGTTGACCAAGTTATTTCGATATATGAAAGGTTATATTATGTAAGTGTCGATATTATATTGCGTTATCGTGCTCCGCAAAGGCAATCGTCGGCTTGTCGTCAAGTTAGCGCATGCATATCATTCATTGCCTGCATATTTACTAAGTCTGATTAAGTGGGCATAGCCGAAATTGGGGTTGTGTGAGGGATGACTTTACCATCCATGATTAAAACGCATCCTATGAGCTAGCAGCTATTTGATAGCCACTTGGGAAGGGGAAATTCAGACTCAGGGCTTTGCGGCCTTTCCATAGAAAATATGCATGTGCGGGCTTAAAGATAGTAATTGTTGGATGGAGTCGCCGCTGCGGATTGGTATGACGAAGCACTTCTGGTGAACGCCGCGGGCGCTGGGGCAAGACAGGGCGACACCTAAACCCTATCGAGTGACACCTCGAACGACTTGAGGGAAGACGCGGCGTCGTTTGCGCAGGTTGGCAGGAGTGTCGGAGATTTCGGCTGAGATGACGGCCATCTCCGAAATTTCGGACCGCCACTGGATTTCTTTTTCTTCTTTCCTCCCAACTGTCCTGTACTTATTTAGTTCCTTAAGGGGAACAAAGGGAAGGGATCTCGGTGATTCAAAATGGAGTTGTGGAGAGAAATAGAACCGAGGGGACATATAACCTTCGGTGATTAATACTGCTGTTCCAGTGAACAGTGACACAGTTCTACCTACTCAACCTATTCGAAGGGGGTGAGAGAACGGCATTGGATATCACCCGCTACATGGAGGATAGACCATGTATTTACACTAGCTTGAAGGTCATCTGCAACCGGGAGGTGGGAACCATGTAATGAAACGATGAAAGCCTTTGACTACTGTCATATATTCTGAAGGGAGTGGGAAATCACTTTGGTGCATGCCCCATTTCTAATCAAAGAAGTTGGGCCCCATCCTATTCTGTCTTCAATAACCCCAGAATATGAACCTTGAGTTATCTGCAGGCCTCGTCTTATTTAACTTTGTCTAGGAGATATAGATTATGGCCCTGGTGAAAATAGAAACTACTAACTGGGATTCTGCCCCTTCTCCAAGGATTCTTATAACTCTTGAGTCCCCCTTCTGTTTATCAAATCTGAGGAAAGTCTGGAGAAGTCTCTCAGCTTGATTTATATGAAGAAAGCATGGAGGTTGAGCAGTTGATAGACCTAGAGTCTTCTCTCCCCAATTTAATATTCCTTTATAAGTTAAATTGTTTTTAAACAATTAAACACATCAACAAGTCTCAATAGATCTTGACAACAGGTGTACACACAAAAGATGGAGAATCACAGATAGGTTGAATCAATAATCAACATAAGATCAGTGACAGTTAATTATTTATTGAATGGGCTTGTGTCTTCTGGCCTGTTATTCATTTTCTATGTTGGTTTATACAAGATAAATTAGAAAAATGCATATAGGACCAATGTCACAGACCATCAACAAACAAGCATCAATACATTAGATGTCAATAAGAGTTGAAACATGGTAAACAATTGAATGTTGTACATGTTAAGTGTGGTGATAGTGAAATCAACATTTATGTATCAGTTCCTGAAACTGAGTGTTGTGTGTTCCTAAAAGAAAGGTACCCTTGCGATGGGAGATTTGGATAAGCCTGGGTCCATTGACTGATGGATCCACTCCAGTTCTGCCCATGACCAAGTCTTCTTCCATCTCAAGTGTGGGTCATCTCTTTCTCTCTCTGGGATCTGGTTTGGTTGGTTGGCCAGTTGGTTGCCAGCTGGTTGGTTGTGGGTTGCCAACTGGGTTGCCACCAAGAATCACTGTGTAAAATTCACATAAACATATACAATCTTCCCAATACAATATTCTAGAAGTAGGTAAAAGAAACCTAAATTCCTGAAGTAGGAACTAGTTCTCCCCCTCCTCTTTTCTCTAATCTAGTGTTGGGTTAATTTGGGGTGGTCAGAGTTTATCACACTGTGTACGCCTTGTATCAACTGGTTCCTGCTGTATGTAAGTTCTCATGGGACCTGGGGTCAGTGAGACATGTACAGTAAGACAGTGACAAGATTGAGGAAGTGTCAAAATGCATGTAAATAAAGGACATACATTTATAACATTTCTATCACTCAATTGTGTTTGTAGTGTGTATAAATAATTCTCTGTGTTTTCCCAATTAACCAACTTCTTCTTCTTCTGTGTATAATAACTCCTTTCCCATTATCTGTTGTGGTTGTGTTGAGTGTTGGGTGGTGTGGTGTTGAGTGTTGGGTAATGAGTTAAGTTAACTTCTGGGGGTGGAGTTCCGCGAAGCACAACTTTCTCATGTAATGCAGTTCATGTGTGCCCTTATCTAATTAAATTGTGACACAAATATAAATATTTATTCCATCAAACCCTATTTATTCGATAGATGAAGCAGAAAGGAAAGATTGATTTCTCTTTCAGCCTTCTATATTGTAAATAGGCATAGATAAGTCTGTTTTAGAACGAGGCACTTGTTCTAGTACACGAACTGTCATTTTAGCTGTAGATAGTGATAGCATTTTTAACAGTGTTTCTGCTGAAATGCACAAGATTGCTTTAGAACAGTGTTTCCCAACGTGGGGCCCACGCCCCACAGAGGGGCAATTTGTCTGTTAAGGGGGGCAATTCGAAAATGGAAGAAATCGGCTGAATATAACAAAACGGGGAGACTTGAGACTGAAGTTAACTAAATTAGACCCTGACATAAGATCTCTTTGCAGCAAGCATAAAGCGCAAGGATCTCACTAAATTTAATTAATAAATAATTATTAATAATTAAAATAATATAGAAAAATCTTTCATTAAAATTATTTTGTACTTGAATTTCAGTTCTCCATTATATGTTTTGAAAATGTACTTACTGTGTTTGCTCAATAATTACCTAGTGATTTCTTCCTAAAACCTATCATTCAAGTTTCTTTAGTGAACATTTCAATTTTTGAATATTAAAAATAATGTATATGTTGAGGGGGGGGGGCGTGGGGCGGGGGAGGAGGGCAATATGCATTTTAGAAAGGCTTAAGTGGGGCATGGCACAAAAAAGGTTGGGAAACACTGCTTTAGAATCATCACTTCGTACAGTTGTCTAGAATAGAATGTAGTATTATTATGCACTTCTTAAAGTTAATAATTATCTTCAAGAATATCAGAGATTGCAGTTTTCGAAAAGAGTATTAGATTGTCAGTTTGCCCGGGAAACGGCTCATGCGTCGTCAGAATGGAACAGTCAAACATTTTTCCACTTCAGAGGTTTTAATTTATAATAATATATTTCAATTGACATTACAAACACTGAATACCATTCCTGGGCCTTTGATACATATGGTCATCAGTTCAATCTAAGGACTAACAAGCTCACCTGGGATCCAGACATTCTGCCTTCCCTATTTGAAAATTTGGTCACACTTGCTTTCACGTCTGTTCATCAGGCATGTTTTAGGGAGAAGTGCGCTATTAACATATGCTAAACAGGAGTTTCGCGCGGAAGCGGTGTCACATGTCTGTTTTGTCCAATGGTCTCCTGAGCTTTGGCCGATGAAATGTTTCTTAGAATTGACGTTATCTTCTGTCAATTGTTCAAGTTTCAGTTTGATGTGATGTGTTAATTTAGCAGTTCTGGTTTCAGTTTGCTCCTGTAGTCAATTGATATATATATTTTCTCCTTTCTTTTGCGTGCAGTCTTGTAAACTGAATAATGGTGGTTAGCAATTATGCCACAACTATAATGGAGGGGCACATCTCCCACAGGGAAGATGGGACAGAGGGGGCACCTGAAATGGTTTCACCTATATCTGGGAGTGAGGGCCCAGGGAACCGATGGAGGGGGGCAGCTGAGAGGTTGAACCTTTCTCCAAAGGGGTGATTAAATATAACACTAATACCTAACCTTTGATGCATGAAATGACAGACTTTTTCAGGGGAATTCAGCACCTCACCGGTGACTGACCGACGAGACAGGTCCGAGCTGCAGCACCGTTCTCTAGGGACGTCGCTCTCCCTGTAGCGGTCTGACAGATGTAAGTCCCGGTTCATCCCAGCACAGGTCACAGCAGATGAGGAAGGGTACATGGACATTTATATTTTTATATAATGATTCCATTTATTCTGAAGAGCCATACCCCATGTATAGGTACGTGCTGAATGCTGTTGCGAGTTGCTCTCACTCTGTCGTTTCTTTGCAGAATCTGCCTTTGAGTGTGCATACCAGTCCAGCGTAGGCCCGGCTAACGAAAGGGAGATATGGAGCGGACCAACGAGAGTTTGTACGTAAGCTTCCCAGAGTGAGAGGAACGTCAGGTCGCTCCAGCGTAAAGAGCCCCGTTGCCTATGGTCTCCTTGTTTACTCACCGTCCAGTGTCAGCCACAGAACAGCCAGCACCTCTCAGTTGTATACATTAACAAAGTAACCCGTAATCGTACCTAGTGATCTCAAGCCATGGCGGCCCCGAGATATGGTAATCATCAGCGTTCAGAAGGTATATGGGCCTGAGGCTTATGAATATAATTGACTTTAAGTGTGACACTTTATTGCCTCTCGGTCAGGCTCCAGATACCGGAGTCATCTGATACAAGACTATTTGTTCTCATTAATTCAGTCATCTGCAGAATGGATTCTCGTCATCCATGTGCATCCTATGAACAGGTTATTAACATTTGCCATGCACATGTGGCTAATATTGATGATACGACCATCACTCCAGCAGAGTTGGTGAACTCGCCAGCCTAGACCAGGAGAAGTCCACGGAGTCGGTTGCCAAGCAAGATTAATAGCTTCCAGAGGGAGGCTACCACGCCGATCTGGACCATTCTTAGGAGGATCTGCCGCAGCCCAGTGAGTGAACGCTGACAGCAGACTGGGAGGTCAGAACCTATACGGCTCGATGATGAGAGTCGTGATCCTACCTGCCTGATCTGGATCATATCTAGTCTCCCTCTGCCTACCTCTATCTATGCCTATCTTCTCTGACGCTCTGTTGTAAATACATAGATATCTTATGTTTGTTAAATCAGAGTTGAGACAAATATTAGGAATGAGCACTATTGGTTAAGGTCCATTGAAAAGAAGGGTATGTCCAGAGTCCGGAGGAGTGGGTAGACGGAAAGTTCATGTACCCTCACCTATACCTGACCCACGGTAACTAGTGGTGTGATAGCTCCACTCACTCCAGGGATATTGCTACACTTTATCATATCAAATTTCAGTAAATAATTATTCCACAACCCAATTATAATCGGGAAGAACAGTATGGAAATGCATCTAAAGAATTCTAAGAAGCTGGGAATTCTAGACTCCAGTCACTAATTATCACAAGAATGGGAATCTAAACTGACAATGACCTACGTTCCAGTTAAGAATAAGGTCTCTAGAAATCCCAGGTAGAAATAAGGCTTCTACAAAATGCCAGCTTGAAATAAGACTTCCACAAAATCCCAGATAGAAATAAGGTTTAAGAACCCTAGTTTTGGACCCAATGAAGTCGGACTATGTGTTGTTTAACCTCTTCTGTAACAATAAAGAATTAGCTGTAACTAATGGTGACCCAGCTATAATGTAATCACACATAAATGCATTGTCAACTTACACCAAGAGAAACGTTTAAATAGCTTCCATGTGCGGTGTCTGCCAAGAATACTTGGTATTAAGCGGCAAGATAAAATCACAAATATTGTAGTATTGGAAAGATTGGGTTGTGTGACGGTTTGTTCCATGCTTAGTCTTCTCAGATGGATAGGACATATTAGAAGGACGGGCGCTGGTAGAATACCAAAGAGATATGTTGTTTTGGTGAATTACAGATGCTAACAAATCTCGGGGTTGGCCTCTACTGCGGTACAAAGTGTGTAAGAGGGACATGACTGATACAGACATTGATATTTAGCGAGTTAGCCACCAGTGTTAATCATTCTCAGAATAGCGACCTTTCTTTGCTGTGGCCCATACAACTTGAGTATGGAACATTCTCAAACAGATAACAAGTGGCATTCTCTCATTCCTTCACCTTCAGCCTCATAGGTCACTAATGTAACAACTTCCTAGCCTTTATATGTTCACAGTTCCATCCATCCATCATGTGCCATGCCGATAAAGCGTGGGCGGTCATGTTCTGCCATCTCACTCGATCACCAGAGTCGTGGATCAGCTAAGTGTTCTTGTCTCGACCATGCCACGTGGACAAGCCATCCAGGTATTTACTTCTAGGTCTTCCCTTTGGTCTCTTCCCTTCGATCTTGCCAGTTGTCACCAAGTTTTCCAAGCCATTTCTTCTCATAACATGTCCAAAAGATTTTCTGTCTACATCTAATGACTCTAATCTAATCAGTTTACGATCTTCATTTGTTTGTTTAAGGATTTGTTTATTGGTTTTTATGTCTGTCCATGGTATTCTTTGCATTTTCCTTTTAAAAAAAACATTTCCACAGCCATCAGATGTTTTTCAGTTTGACTGCTTATTGTCCACGTATCACATCCATACAAAAGTACAGGTTCTACTTCAACACTCTTTTTCTCGTTTCAATTGACATCTTCTTATTGGTCAGTATGTTTTTCATCTTGCAAAAGGCTACCTTTGCCATGGCAATTCTTGTTCTAACCTCTTCAGGCATCTCCCGTCATATGTTATGACTGTTCCGAGATAACTGTATAGACTCACTTGCTTAAGAATATGTAAATTTACTCGTATATCACATTGTGGTATTTCTTCCTTCCTAGTGACGACCATAATCTGTGTCTTCTTACAATTCAATTCTAACCCTAAATGTTCACTGTGTGCAACAACCGCATCTACTAAATGTTGCAGGTCCTGTTCATTGTCTGTAGTCAAGACTGTACCATCTGCATATCTAATGTTATTGATGTATCGGCCCCCAGTGTTGATTCCTTCCATATCTTCTATATTTCTGAAAATATTTTCGCAGTTCAGGAACATGTTATTATATTATATCCACGTTAACATCTCATTTACAGACTCTTGCCCAACACTTAGCATACACAGTCAGTAAATTTTCATATACAAATGATGCTGCACACACATTTAGTAAAGTTTTGTTCATAAATGATGTAGCACACGCATTTAGGGACCTTTCATTTACAAATGAATTAGCATACATTCAGTAAATCATGATTCACAGTTGACTAAGCACACACATTTAGTAAATTCTGATTATAAACTGACTGAACACACACATGTAGTAAATCCTGATTTACAAATAATTTCCCAACACATTTAGTAAGTCTTGATTGACAAATGACTTAGCGCACACATTTAGTACTAAAAAGTAGCTTAAGAGTCGACAGGGTCGACTTCATCCTACCGGGTTTTATCCCATATGGCTAGGTCTATTTCCGCAGCACGGAAAGAGTCTCACCAATCACGAACTCCGTAGCTCTAGCGACGACCCACAGGAGTCTCCGAAAAATTTAACTCATGAACTGAAGGACGCGGCCCGGAATCGAACCCACAACCTTCGGAGCTCGAGTCAAACGGCTTGACCACTTCGCCACAGAGATTCCCCCTCTAAGTAATTTACATTTAGTACATCCTGATTTACAAATAATTTATCAACACATTTAATAAATCTTGATCCACAAATGTCATATAGTAAATTAATTTTGATTTACACAGCACCAATATTCTTAAATAGAAGTGTACTCAATTTTGTTCTCAGAATGCCCAGAAGTCATCATAAGAATCATTCCTCCACTTTCACTGTAGAAAAAAAAAGACATTTTGGACTAGAAAAACATTCACATAGACTGTAGGAAGGCAATGAATTCTAACACACTGACATTGCATGAGAAATAAATTAACAAATATTGAAGAAGAAAAAAGTAGAAGAAAATAGATGGCACACTTTTTGTTTTGTTCGCATATCCTTTACAGGACATCGCTGTCAACACCAGCATCTTTCAGCTGATTGTTGATTTTTTTGGCAAGATTACGCTCAATAGTTTACCATTGCTTTCTGAACAACCGGTTCAAATACCCCGTAAGTTACCACCGCGGCGAAAACCGCTACCGACTCTCGCACAGGTTACATTACTCACGAGAATATACGGGATTACGGAGAGAGATGTTAACTCCTAGGCCAGGGAGCCCGACAGAGGTCACACTGGACAGTATAAACATATTACGCTATAATGTGGCCACACTGGGATTTGAACACGAAGTCTCCAAGTAATGGCAGCACTTCGTTGAAAGTCATCGCTGAATCTAGGAAGCACATGCTTTGCGTGACGCTTTTAGCAGGCCACTCTATGGAAAGATACTGAGTCATACGGGATAAAACCCGATGAATTATGTCGATCCTCTCATTGTTCAACACCCCTTGATTTTCTTGACCACTTGCTTATACCCAGCTGCACATTCTTCTCTAGTTCAAAACTACCTATGTCTTTCAGATCTATAAAACCGGGTCTATATTTATTTTACATACAAAAGCCACAAACACTAGTTTGCGCAATTTATTGCCTGACACATTTCATTGCATCTTTCAGATGCATACTGCAGAGTTATATATCATATGAAGTCTATAAATGAATAATATTTTGGTTGAAATATATAATAATTTCTCTTCCTCCTTCTATTATATTTCCCTTTCTGCGTCATCTATCTTCTTCAGCTTCTTCTATCTCCTTCTCCTCCTCCCATTTAACAATCATTATTTATTCCTGGGCCCCAACAACCGGATCATTCCAAATGGTGGGCTGGTAAATCCTTTAGGAGACTGAGCTTTAACGCTTGAGTTTGATGCGTTGAGGTTCATGTTTTCTGGTTATTGTAAAGAGTTGGCATCTGCCGAATACTATATCCACAACGACTATTATAGAGCGCTTCTTTCACCAACCCAGCCAAGAAACTGGCGGGATGTGCAATTCTGATACTGGAACTTCACATCTGCAGAGAGGCATATCAGGATGTAACGAAGTCATGATTCAACATAGCATATATAATAGAGTAGTTGAAGTGAGGCCTGGGCTGGTAATGTCTCTTCCACGGAGTTCAGGTATGTCATTGTTAACGAGCTCCAGGTTTCAGGTATTTCATTGTCAACAGGCTCCAGGTTTAAGGAATTTCATTGTCACCAAGTCCAGGTTTAAGGTATTTAATTGTCACCAGGCTCCAAGTGTCAGGTATTTCATTGTCAACAGACTCCATGTGTCAGGTATTTCACTGTCAACAGACTCCTGGTGTCAGGTATTTCACAGTCAACATGCTCCAGGTTTCAGGTGTTCCACTTTCAACATGCTCCAGGTTTCAGGTATTTTATTGTCAACAGGCTCCAGGTGTCAGGTATTTCACTGTCAACAGACTTCATTTTTTCAGGTATTTCACTGTCAACATGCTCCAGGTTGCAGGTATTTTATTGTCAACAGGCTCCAACTTAATGTCTAAATGGAGGAGACACAGATAAACATCTGATTGTTCTTTGTTACTGAAGGAGTTTGCCACAATGGCATGTGCTCCTCTAGGGGTGTCATATCATCTTCAACATGTGCCATGGCAATTGTCATGGGCGGTCATGGTTCACATCTTACACGATCATCAGAGTCGTGGATCAGCACTGTGTGCTTCTCCTTGTTATACCATGGGGCCAAAACACCCAGGTATTTATCTCTGTATCTTCCACTTGCTTTGAACTATGAAATTTACCAGCTGTCACTGAGCTTTCAAGTTTATTTCTTTCCATAGCTTGCTCAAAACACCTTGACTGTTTGCATGTAATTTCTTTAATGAATTTACGGTTTTCATTTGTTTCTTAAAAGTCTGTCTCATTCATGTTTCTGTCTTCCCATGGTAATCTTTACATTTTCCTTAGAAACCACAGTTCCACTGCCACAGATATTTCTCAGCATCCCTGCATATTGGTCACATTTCACACGCAAACAACATTATAGGTTCTCCTTCTTTGTTTCTCTTTCAAAAGACATCTCCACACCGAGTGATGCAACTCAAAGGTCAATGTCTCTTACTTCGGCATGCATGTTTGTAAGGTTTTCTTCCTCTAAACAGATTCCATCTCAGGTAACGAGCTCTATCTACCCCTGGATAGGTTTTGTATCCTAACAATTTTGCCAGCGGAGAAACCTTAAGGCCTAGTCTTTGCCATTTCCAACTGCCATGTGTTTTTCCTTATAGCACTTTAACAGTCTTTATTCAGTGTAATTGAGTTTTCTTTTATTGGTGAGTATGTTTTCTTTCTCCATCCATCCATCATGTGCCATGCCGGTAAGCGTGGGCGGTCATGTTCTGCCATCTCACTCGATCACCAGAGTCGTGGATCAGCTCCGTGTTTCTGTCTCGACCATGCCACAAGGCCAAGCCATCCAGGTACTTGCTTCTAGGTCTTCCCCTTGGTATGTTCCCCTCGATCTTACCAGTTGTCACTAAGTTCTCCAAATCATTTTTTCCTAGCAAAAGGTTATTTTTGCCATGGTGATTGTGTATGCCTTTTCCTTCCCTAACTCAGAGTTAAACATGTTACCTTGTTTACAGCCCATTGAATCAAGTTTCCATAATCGATCAGAGTGGGCGGTCATGTTTCGCCATCTCGCACGATCACCAGAGTCGTGGATCAGCTGCGTGTTCTTGTCTTGACCATGTCATGTGGCCAAGCCCTCCAGATATTTACTTCTGTGCCTTTCCCTTGTTCTTTTCCCCTCAACCTTGCCAGTTGTCACTAAGCTTTCTAGTTTATTTCTTCTCATAACGTGTCCCAAAAATTATGTGCTAACAATTATCATGAAAACAGTACATTGTGATTGATAATATCAATATAACGAGTTATGAGGATATCTATGGTGGATAATATCTATACAAACATATAAGAATGGAAATTAAACATCACAGGTATACCAAAAAAAATTACTGGATACAATCAATACTTGGATTTTTATAGTAGATTTCATGTAATAAATAACACCATTTATAAAACTACATTAGAATTAAATAAATATTTATCTAGCTAATTCTATAACTAGATGGCCAAATATCCTGGACTGCTAGAACTAGATAGCCAAATCAACTGCATCATCATCAAGTACCTTGCCAGCTGGCGTAGGCGTTCATGTCTCTCAACAGATCGTGGTCTTTGGTGTTCTGGAACAACTCTGCTGATGAAATCCCTTCACGCACCGTTTCAATGCATCCAGCATCATTTCTCTTGGTCTGCTCCTGTTTCTCATCCCCTTGAATGTTAACGTCATCCCGATGTTCTCCGATGCATCTCTTCTTATCTCATAATTACAGAAAGTCTCATTACTGTGTTGAATATAATGTTCTAATTTCATTTACCTCTTTCAGGCATTCGTTGTTAGTTACTCTTGCAGTCCAAGGAATTTGCAACATTCGTATCAGGAACCATATCTCTGTTGCTTCCAAGTTCTTCTTAATTTAACTTATCAACTCATAATTAAATTTAAATAATGAATACACAAACAATATATTGCAGAATTGATTGCCTGTCATTTTTGCTGTATGTCATCAGGCCAAAATGAGCAATCTGGACATTTTGAGGAATTATGGAACTTTGAAGGTGGGTCAAGATTAGATCATAAAATCTGTTGATGAAATTATGAAGTTGCGAACGTGGGTCAATGTTAGATAAAAAACCTGTTGATGTAATAATGAAACCGTGAAGGTGGGTCAAGATTAGATAATAAAATCGGTTGAAGAAATTATGAAAATATGAAGATGGGTCACGATTAGATAATAAAATCTGTTGATGAAATTATGAAACTGTGAAAGTGTGATGGGAGATGCCTTGAAGAGATTAGAACAAGAATTGCCATTGCAGAGGTAGCCTTTTTCAAGATGAATAACATACTGACCAACAAAAAGATATCAATTGAAACGAGAAAAAGAGTGTTGAGATGCTACATAGAACCTATACTTTTGTATGGATGTGAAGCGTGGACAATAAGCAGTCAAGCTGAAAAACAGCTAATGGCTGTGGAAATGTGGTTTCTGAGGAAAATGCAAAGAATACCATGGACAGATAGAAAAACCAACGAACAAGTCCTTCAAGAAACAAATGAAGATCGTAAACTGATTAGAGTCATTAGACGTAGACAGTCAAAATATTTTGGGCATGTTATGAGAAGAAATGAATTGGTGAACTTGGTGACAACTGCCAAGATCGAAGGGAAGAGACCAAGGGGAAGACCTAGAAGCAAATACCTGGATGGCTTGGCCACGTGGCATGGTCGAGACAGGAACACAGAGCTGATCCACGACTCTGGTGATCGAGTGAGATGGCAGAACATGACCGCCCACGCTTACCGGCATGACACATGATGGATGATGGATGGATGGAAAGTGTGTCAAGTTTAGATAATAAAATGCATTAATTAAATACAATTTAACTGATTATATTGGTTAACTGACCAGGGGTAGTTATATAAGTGATATTTGTCATCTGTTGGGTTGTTGTCTAACAGATTGTGAACAACTGTGCTAAGAGTCCCGGCGTGTCACAGTCGATCCACTGTGCACAGAGTCCCAGTGTGACACAGAGTAGACCCACTTTGCGCAGTCCCACCGAAATACAGTGTTGAAGCAACGTGCGCAGTCACCAGGAATATTTTCATACCTACTGCCCGGCCCCTCCTGTCGTCCTAAACTATATCGTTGAAACCGCCCCACTCCCCAGAATCTTGACTGTTGGGTTTGTCACTTCAATTAGTAACTGACAAGTAAACTGGGTTTGTGTGTTTAGCTGGTGAATGGTTTTAAGGGATCTGTTACAGTACTTGAGGCGGATCACTATGTAATCTCAGGACCCACTCGAGTGATTTACCGAAAAGTTCTTCAGGAGCTCACGGCCTTTCATCCTGATATCGCAAAGAAATGTGTGTAGAAGGTCGAACCATCCCATCAGTGGGAAGGCTTACCCGGGTATCAGCTTGTCCCATGACAAAAAGGCCCCTAATGAAGTGATCCCTCCTATACATTGCACCTTTAGGGGTCTTCGTGGCAAAGTGGATAAGCCACCTGCCTCACATTCTGATAGTTGTGAGTTCGATTCCGGTTTCCGTTATTCGGTTCAAGAGTGCAGTTTTCTGGGAGACTTCTGGGGGTCGTCGCTGGAGCTACGGAGTTCTTGCTATGTGCGACGCTTTTGGCAGGTCGCCCTGGGGAAGATACGGAGCCATATGGGATCAAACCAGATGCAATTAAGTCGATCCTCTTGTTTCAACCCAGCTATTTAATTAGTTGCACATCTTTTATAGACATCGCATTGTTTATAGCGTGTTTGTGGTTTCTTGGCAAGCTTACGGTAATTAGTTTGCCATTGCTTTCTGAACGACCGACACTCATACCATAGTATGAAAACCATCGCAATGCAGTCTGCTGCCAAATCGTCAGCAACTCTATTTCCAACGCGGTATGCGTGATTGCGAATTGCGTTCGTAAACCATTCGCCACAGTTACGGCGCTAGTCAGCTTACGGACATTGAAACAAAGAATAGTTTCCTAGATACGTAAAAGGGTGGGTCTTTAAATAGGTGTGAACGATAAGTGATAACATATACATCGTAGGTAATCGATGACAGTACGTTAAGAAACCCGCTTTTACCTGGCACAAAAATGTACAGGTTGTACTCAGGTTATAGTTGTTACGAAGTAAAGCTGGTATGTAGTAACATGTTGTACTTTGAGTTACTGTTGTTATAACGTACTGTTGTTGTGAAGTACTGTTGTTACGAAGTACTGTTGTTATGAGTTACAGTCGATGCCAAGTATTGTTGTTATGAAGTACTATTGTTATTTGTTACCCTTTTTATGAGTTACTGTTGATGTGAAGTGCTGTTGTTATGAAGTACTGTTGTTATGAGTTGCTGTCGTTATGAAGTACTATTGTTGTAAATATTGATGTTGTTACTTTTACTATGAAGTACTGTTGTTATGAATTACTGTTATTATGAGGTACTATTGTTATATAGTACTGTTGTTATGAAGTACTGTTGTTATAAAGTACTGTCGTTATGAAGTATTATTGTTATAAATTACTGTTGTTACGAGTTACTTTTGCTATGAAGTACTGTTGTTATGAATTGCTGATATTATGAGTTACAGTTGTTATGAAGTGCTCTTGTTATGAAGAGCTGTTGTTATGAAGTGCTGTTGTGGTAATGTACTGTTGTTATGAGTTCCTGTTGTTGTGAAGTACTGTTGTTTTGAAGTACTGCTGCTATGACGTACTGTTGTTATGAAGTACTGTTGTTGTGAAGTACTGTTGGAGTTCTGTAGTTATGAAGTTATGTTGTTATGTTTTGTTGGTATGAAGCACTGGTGATAAATAGTTTACAGACAGTACAGACACCATGTAGAATCGGCGGCATGTACACAACTACATACGTTTTGTGCAGTGATACGCACGCCTAAATGTTCTGCTAAAATATTTTATCTTATCTATTGTGTCCTGTCATATCTAACATCTCGTACTTCTAGTCATTGCTTTCTACAGGCGCCCGTCACTAAATGTGCATTCATTTCACGCCGTCAAGCCGCTAAATCTGCGTGTTGTTTACAATGAGTGTCCTTTCAATTTTAATTTCTTGTAATCACTGGAACAGAACCGTCATGTTATCGATCATATACGGCACATGAAATTCCGCTCCGGATTGATTTTCAGGCGGAATGGGGACATTGCGTTATCTTAGTGAAGTGAAGGTCTTAGATACCAACGCATTAGCTCAGACAGGTAAGGTTTTTATTTGGCTGTAGCATTACATGTTTATAATTTTATCTTTAACTGTATGTGCCTTAGATGTTTGTTTGTCTGTTTAATCTTTGTACTAGTTATCACCATAATTGCCTTGCCCGTTTCTTACAATCTTCGTTAACAATTCGTATGTTGACTCCCTTCCGAGCCATGGGACAAGAATGTCAAGAATTTTCGCTGGCTGTCTTTCCATAAACCAGCTTCGTGGCGAAGGGTTTGCCGAACGCAGATCGTTATGTCGCATATCCTGGTTCTAAACACAATTGTGCGCGATTTGGTAGCGAATCGCGTTGCGTTGGTTTTTTACGAAATGGTATGGGTGCTTATCGTTCAGAAAGCAGTGGAAAACTACTGAACGTAAACTTGCCATGAGATAACAGCAAAATCTGCTGGTGTTAACTCCGACGTCCTGTAAAGTTTATGCAAGTAACTTTTAACTTTCCATAAATCTTTCCAGTTGTCACAACATGTTTCAATTTTTGTCTTCTCATAATGTCGCCAAAAAAAAAAAAAAAAATGAAGATTGACTCTTTCTGACGTTTGTGATAGGTTATCTTTGCGATTTAGCCTCCCTCAGAATGTCCAGATTGTTCATTTTGGCTGTCCAATGAATTTTCAGCATTCTTCTTTAAAACCATATCGCCAAATCCTCCAGGGAGAAACATTTATCGTTCACGCTTGTCGGCAACTCACTAGATAATGATTATCATCATTATATTCCATGCCGATAAACGCGGGCGGTCATGTTTCACCGTCTCACACGATCACCAGAGTCGTGGATCAACTCCGTGTTCTTGTCTCGACCATGCCACGTAGCCAAGCCATCCAGATATTTGTTTCCCTTACTTCCCCTTGTTCTGTTCCCCTCAATCTTGCCAGTTGTCACCAAGGTCTCTAGTTTAATTCTTCTCATAACGTTTCCAAACACATGTGACTGTCTACGTCTAATTTCTCTAATCAGTTTATAGTTTTCATCTGTTTGATAATGATGACTAGTTAATACCACCTCATGTAAGGTTGTAACCTAGCGAGGCAATCATAAAGTTTAGACTCACCCACAGGCGGCCACAGGTATCCCTCGCTAGCAAGTGCAGAGAGTGCTATTACTTGAATATTGTTATTTCAAGTTCGAAGTCAGTCGCGTGCTAGTTGAGATTGAATGCGACGTTCTATAAGGGACCTGCATCTACCGTTTACAACGTATCATCGTCATCAAGTGCCATGCAGATAAGCGTGAGCGGTCAAGCTTTGCCATCTGACAAGATCAACAGTCTTGGATCATGCCATTTATGTCTCTACTTTCCCCTGGCTCTTTTTCAGTCAGTTTTGCCAATTGTAACTAAGTTTTCCCAGTTTATTTCTTCTTATAATGTGCTCTCAAAACACTTGACTATCTACGCCTAATTTGTCGAATCAATTTACGTATTAAATATTTTTTAAAACTAGTGGAAGTAAAATGTGTAAGGCGAATTCAGCGTATAGTGCTAGATCCATATTTGTATACACTAATCGGCATTCCTGGGGTGAAGTGGTAAATATCACACCGGATGCATTTACTTCTGAAGACATTTCTGGTACCCATATTTCGCTGGATCTATCTGGAGGCCCAGGTCAATTTTCAAAATCTCCCTCGATGCGGATTCCAGCCAGTGACCCCCCCCCCTCTCCCCCCCCCAACCTCCTCTGCTGTCTATCCACCTTGAAGTGGTAAAGGAGCTTGCGCGTTGCAGTGACCCCAAGAGCCTTTGCAGACGGTAGCGCCGCTACTGGTAGGGTCTTCCGTTTTGGTCAGGTCAGTGGATAGGGACCAGTCGAAGAGAGACACGAAAAGGAACGAAAATCTTTATTTTCAAAGGGTTAAGAATTGGGCACGCAAGCCCGTCTGACATTTTGCTCTTCTTCTCTATTTCCTCTCATACATTCTTTCATTCAACATATCTTATGAAGCAATTCTTTAACAACAAAAGAACAATAAGCATTAAAACGCATGAAAAATAATCAATAATACATGACTCGTTGAGGCAATGTTTAATATGGGCGTCATAAATACCCAAGGTGGGTGTAACGTGCCACACATGTGGGAATGTTGTTTTTTTTACTGGTTAGTTGTCGTGCGAGATAACGAACCCTTGAGGTAGACCGAAAGAAACAACAGGGAGATAAGTCACATGGTTAAATGGGCCTAGGCCGCTATTTTTATAGACCAATCGGCTCTCAGTGAGTGATCATGTTAGTATCACGGCGGGCCATCTTTACTTTCCACTTGTACGTACCACAAAAGCTTGGAAAAGCAAACCCGAACAACATTTTTTTAAAACCAAAGTCGGATGTACTGAGCCAAAGGCGTAACAAAACTACAACGCAACTCATATGATGATGAACCCACGACCAACGGCCTGACGGGCAAAACCTCTGCCTACATGCCTGCCTGCCTGCTTGCATGCCTGCCTGTCTGCCTGCGTTCCTTCCTCTGTCCGCTTTTCAGTCCACAATCTGCCTGCCTGCCTGCCTGCCTGCCTGTCTGCCTGTCTGCCTGTCTGCCTGTCTGCCTGTCTGCCTGTCTGCCTGCCTGCCTGTCTGTCTGTCTGTCTGTCTGTCTGTCTGTCTGTCTGTCTGTCTGTCTGTCTGTCTGTCTGTCTTTATGCATTACTGTGTTTACTTTGTGGACACAGATCCTCCCGCCCACCCAGCTCTTCATAACAGTGTATGAAACCTATCACCACTACAGAAGACAGCATCTGTCAAATGTGTAGGCTCGGTCATTGGAAAATACATTTCTTAACTAGTTTGGTATCATATATGCTCTTAAATGGGAACTCACAAACTATTCAGATATGTCTCTGCTACGCGCCAAATTTTGTTCAGGTGAATATTTGTTGCCATGAAATGGTTCGGCCATCTCGTTAGAAAGCAACACCATCAACTACCAGCACTGGCGCTACTCAAAAGAACACCTACTATGAGAGTAAGAAGACGTCTGAGAAGAAAACGGATTGATGACATCAAAGACATTGTATAATCAAACAGAATGACACTATCCAGTGCCACTCACCGGGCTCTGGAATGTCAACAATTCCTCCCCATGACGCTTGACGGCAAAAGTGGAAGATGATAAATGAGTTTGCATGTATCAGGGCACGGTTAGTTTAAAGACCTTTCTTTCAGAGACAGAGTTGGTGTAGAGACCTTTCTTTCAGGGACAGAGTTGTTGTAGAGACCTATATTTCAGAGACAGAGTTGGTGTAGAGACCTTTCTTTCAGGGGCAAGGTTAGTTTAGAGACCTTTCTTTCAGGGATAGAGTTGGTGTAGAGACTTTTCTTTCAGGGGCGCGGTTGGAGTAGAGACCCATTCACGGATACGATTGGTGTAGAGACCTTACTTTCAGGGACAGAGTTGGTGTAGAGACCTTTCTTCCAGTGCGATACCATGGTACCTTCGGTAGATTAGGGGTTAGTTACTGTCGTTTCACAACTCCCAACATTCCGGATCAAAGGTTCGAAATCAGCCAAGGGCGATTTGGCAGCAGATTGCCTTACGTTGATTATGATGATATAAACTTCGGTCGTTCAGAAAGCAATGCCAAATTACTGAACGTAAAATTGCCTAATAACGCAGCTAACTTTAACTGTAACATTGTAGTATATCAAAGGGGGATGTTACTATGCTGTCCTTCACCACTTCAAGCAGTTATGGAGGTCTGCATGGCCGAATGGATAAGAGATCACGCTCTTAAACTTCCGGTGCACTGTTGCCGGGGTAGCGGGTTTAACTCCCTACACAGTTCAGTCGGATTAAATGTTAACTTTGGGATGTAAATTACAAGTATCTTAGAAGTCGGAGTAGGTTCACCTGATGGCTAGGGACACTGGTAATAGGGCAATTTAATCCAGACGCAAAAATATGTCTAGTGCACCGGAAGTAGTAGCACGTGTATGTACTACGCTTGAGTTCAAAGCGAGCGAACGAATTAAACAAACGGGAAACGTGAAAAAAGAAGCCCAGTGACGAGTGGGGTGTTCTGATTAGAGAAACTCAACGTCATTATGAATTTTCTCGGTAAGAAATGGTCATGACCCTATTCAACTTCAACTACGGATGTGTACATGTGTTATAACTGAGGTATCTCAAATGACCCTTTTACACATCTAGAGGCGTTTTGAGCACACGGTTCTAGTCCCTTACAGCTATAGACCAGTCGACACGTCAGGGGTCACGTAGTCAATATCACACTGACCGCCTTTACTTCCCAAGAGAAGCACTGGTACCCATTTTAGACCTGGGAGGCCAGGTCAAGTTTAAACACCGCCTCGATACCAATTACAACCCTGACCACGTGACCACCGGCCCGACAGGTTAGCGTCTGGACAATATGCTAGCACGGCTCCTGTTGAAGAGTCTATTGGGTGTGTGTATTTCGTCTGGGTCTCTCAATTTTCCTTTTTTCCCCCGGAATCCGTCACTTTCTGTTGCGTTGGCTAATCTGATAATTCTTTAAAACCTATTTGTAGGGATGTCTTTGAGATTTCAGCGCCATGTAGAGGAGGAGTTATTTCTTGGTTTCTTCTTCAGCAGGTCTTTCTGCTATTTTCTTTGTTGTTGTTAGTTTATCGCCTTTTATTTTGGTGACTTGTTGGTGTCATTTCTTTGTTTGGTGTTTGCTAGTGTTGTCTTACTTTTGAGAAGTTAAATGTCATGTTGCTTTTGTTCTATCGCTTTGAGGTCCGTCTACATTTCTGCCTTCAGCTTCTTCATCCGTTCCACATCGAGCGCGATGTTCTGATTCATGTCTTCCATGTTTTAAAGAATGTGCATCCCTCGCTTGTCTATGTTCAGCGGCAGTTTCCGTCTCACGCATTTTCATGCGCAATGCGTCTTTGATGTTCTATGTCTGTCTTCGTGCTGGTAGACCTCAGACTCTTTTTTTCCAAGCACCCTGCCTTCCATTACTGTTCTTTCAAGACCAAACTAGACAATGTAAAAATTGAAAGCTATAGACGCCACACTGGAAGTTGAACCTATCGCCTCCAAATCACGACGACCCGCTTAAGGAGCAAGTGCACTACGATGTATAGCCAACTAGACACCCCTAAAAGCTATCTTAGTTAGCTATGTCTATCATCTACGTAAATCAAATTGTAAAAATGGCTACTTTGTTTTTCAGTGACAAGACTGAAACTGCCGTGACTTCAATACGATGCATTATTTCACTGTCCTAGCTGTACTACTTGTACTACCAGTGCCTTTTGTGCTTGCTGTTGATCCACATCCCCATTGCACACCAGGTGATTGTGGGGAAGGAGAGAAGAAAGGCATAGATGGACGTTGCATTCCATGCGACAGTGGTAAATATTTGAATGTTTTAATAACATAATTTTTTTTTAAACAAATACTGTGCAAGTCCCCAGGATACGCTGGTATGTTAAGAAACGGGCAGGTGGACGGAATGGCTGAATCTGCATCGCTGGTGGGGTATTGGCGCGCGACATGGCATATGTGGCCAGAGCCCCTTTGGGATCGTGTGTATAATACGGAAGAACAGCCACACAGTCATTGCCTGAAGAGAATGGTGCAGCGGGAGTTATCAGAAGATCTGGCCGACACTCAGTTCTCCGAGGAAAGGCCAGATGGATACATAATTAGATTGGTACCATTAGAATTATGACTCTTCGCTGGCGGTTGAAGATGAGGACGGAGATGAGGTGGAAATGTGGTTTTACAGGAAAATGATGAGCCAGCTGGATTGGATTATGGATAGGTAAACACATTCTGGAAAATATAACAGAATAAGGAGCTGGGTTTATTTAAGTCACGAACCGACATCACAGCACTCAGGACATTCGCATTCGCGCTCCGACCTCATCTTCAACAACAATCAAACAGTTCCAGTAGTTGGAGTACCAGTTATAGTCTGATAATAATATAGCCATTCAGCTTTTCCTCTAAGTATTTGTGACGGTAACATTTTCTAGTCACTACCTGCTGCGGAGGTGAAAGAGAAGCCAGGAATACTAATCATACATAGGCACTTTTCCGTCTTGACAGACGATAGTTTGGTACATTGCGCTTCAAAAAGGCTTAATAAATACGACCCATGGCGGTGGCAAGTGTGGCGAAAAAGCCAATTCGTGCTGCAAATGTTTGTCCACAGTGGATGCATGTGAAAACATGGTCATTTCCACCATCAAGCACCATCTTACGTCTCTCCCGCTCTATGTGTAATTTATCTGCAATCATTTTCTCCTTTATCTTTATTCCATTTCTGACAGTTGCTCTCCATGCAATACGTTCAGCGGCGACATGCTCCCAATGTGCATAATCAATGCCTGTATCAATCATGTCCCGCTTAAACACATCTTTGTATCGAAGTAGAGGCCGACCCTGAGATCTCCTACCCGTCTGTAATTCACCAAAAAAGATGTCATTCGGTAATCTACCATCATCCATCCTCCTAACATGTCCTATCCATCTAAGTCTACGAAGACTGAGCATGGAACACACCGTCACACAACCTGATCTTTCCAATACTTCAGTATTTGTGATTTTGTCTTGGCACTTAATACCAAATATTCGTCGCAGACACCTCATATGAAAGCTGTTTAAACGTTTCTCTTGGCGTAAGTAAGTTGTCCAGGTTTCCCTGCCATAAAGAAGAGTACTAAGGACACAGGCTTGGTAGACGAGGACTTTTGTTTTGGCAGTAAGCTTCCTGTTCTCCCAGACTCTTTTTGCTAACATGTTCATTGTTGTTGCTGCCTTGCCAATCCTGACGTTGATTTCTTGATCTAGGGATAATTTGCTATTTACCTCTGATCCTAGATATGTAAAATGGTCTACTATCTCCAGTTCGACGTCGTCAATAAAGATTGATGGTACCCCATGTGTATCTTGTGACATAATATGTGTCTTCTTTTAGTTAACTGTTAAACCAAATTCAGAGCAAACATTGGAGAATGCAGATAGTAGATGCTGCAATTCTTCCTCAGAGGGGGTCGTAATTGCAGCATAATCCGCAAAAAGCAACTCTCTGATTAGTACCCTTCTAATTTTGGTCATGGCCTTCAATCTCTAAGCATTATAGAGGCCGCCATCTGAGCGTGAGTGAATGTATATACCACCATCCTGATCACGAAAGGCATATTTCAGTAGAAGTGAAAAGTATATTCCAAAGAGGGTGGGAGCTAGTACACAACCTTGCTTAACTCCACGCTTGATTTCAAACTCTTCAGAAGTTGCACCATCAAACTTGATTATACCCTTCATGCCTGTGTGGAACGATTCCACAATGGACAGAAGAGTTGGTGAGCAGCCAATCGTCTTTAATGCTTTGAACAGACCCTCACGACTGACTAAATCAAATGCCTTTGTGAGGTAGATGAAGGCAATAAACAGTGGTTGATTCTGTTCCCGGCATTTTTCTTGCATTTGTCGCAATGAGAATATCATATCAATGGTAGATCGGTTCTGTCGGAAGCCACACTGTGATTCGGGGTAGACTTTATCTCCCAGGACTTGAAGTATGCGCAGAACAAATCTAACAAAAACTTTCCCAACAATACACAGAAGAGAGATACCCCTATAAGTGTTACATTCGCTCCGATCGCCCTTGTTCTTGTATAACGTTATTATGCTTGAATCTTTGAAATCCTGTGGGACTTGTCCTCGCCAGCATAGCTCTATTAGCTGGTGGATCTGTAGAGTGCGTGTGTCTTGTCCACTCCTGATTACCTCTATTGGAATCCCATCGTTACCTGGAGCCTTGCCAGATGCAAGTTCATTTATAGCACACTTAACTTCTGTTATGGTGGGAAGTCTGTCCAGGTGGTCAAGAGTTGGCAGGGCCTCTATGACTTTGAGGGCATCATCCGCTAGTTTGGTCTCACTTGAGTAAAGCTCTAAATAGTGCTCTATCCATCTATCCATCTGCTATTTCTTATCAGTGATGATTTCTCCAGTAAAGGTTTTCAGTGGTGCACTTCTTTCGGTCATTGGACCACAGGTTTTCTTTATCCCTTCATACATGCTTCTGATGTTTCCCTTATCACTTTCGATTTTAATGGACTCACATAACATGATCCAGTAGTCATTCGCACACTGCCTGGCAGCCTTTTGCACATCCTTCCTAGCTTGCTTTAGCTCACTGAGAGTGTTACGCGTTGTTTTTTTCTTGTTTATTAAGAGAGCTATCTTCTTTTTATCAATAAAGGGCTGCACTATCTGGCTGTTTGCCGTAAACCAGTCCTGCCTCTTATGATCCACAGTGCCGTAAACCCCTATCACTGTTTTTTTACATAGTTTGCTTACGTTTACTCCACTTTTCACTTCCTGTACAATTTTCTGATGTATCAGTGAAAGCGTCTTCAAGTTGCTATTGAAACTCAAAGCACTTTCCAGGATCCTGAGTGTTAATAATATTAATCCTGGGGCTAGACTTGTGTTTAGCTGTGTAGATTCTCTTTGGTCTCAGTCTAACCCTTGCAACAACCAAAGAATGATCCGTATCACTGTCAGCACTGTGGTAACTTCGAGTTAATGATGTATGGTTCAGATGTTGTCTCCGTGTGATAATGAAGCCCAGCTGGTGCCAATGACTGGATCTTGGGTATTTCCATGTGACCTTATGTAGCTCTTTTGTTTTAAAAAAAGGAGTTTGTAATACACAGGTCATTTCTGGTACAATGCTCCAGCAGCCTTTGTCCATTTTCATTCACGCGGCCGATGTTGTATTTTCCAATGCACATTGGCCATGAACTCGAGTCCTTGCCCACACGAGCATTGAAATCACCGAGCATATAAATGAAGTCGGATTTTGGAACTGCCTTGATCACAGAGTCTAGCTCTTCATAGAACGAATCTTTCACATCATAAGAGGAAGCAAGTGTCGGGTTTGTGCATATGCAGTGATAATTGTGGTAGAACCACAAGAGGTTGACGAGCGCAGGAATAATAGTCTTTCATTACCTCCAGCTGGGATATCAATCATTCCCAGTAGTGAATTCCTCACTGCAAAGCCCACACCATGTTGCCTTTTTTTTTTCTTCGCTGGTGGTTGAAGATGAAGAAGGAGATGAGGTGGAAATGTGGTTTTACAGGAAAATGATGAGCCAGCTGGATTGAAATATGGGTAGGTAAACAAATTCTGAGAAATAGAACAGAATAAGGAGCTGGGTTTATTTGAGTCATGAACCGACATCACAGCACTCGGGACATTTGCATACGCGCTCCGACCTCATCTTCAACAACAATCAAACAGTTCCAGTAGTTGGAGTACCAGTTGTAGTCTGATTATAATATAGCCATTCAGCTTTTCCTCTAAGTATTTGTGACGGTAACATTTTCTAGTCACTACCTGCTGCGGAGATGAAAGAAAAGCCAGGAATACTAATTGGGGTTTATAATATAAACAATATAAGCTATGCAGATTACACAGTATTGGTGGCGGATAATGCATGACTCTCCTCGAATATCAAGAAAACAGTAACAATGGTGATATCAAAGAAAATGGTGACACCAAAATGTGACTTAGAAATAGATGGGAGAATTATTATCCAAATGGATAATGTTAAATAATTAGGGGCATTTATATCATCAGATGGAAGATGCACAACAGAGATTAAATGTAGAATAGAGCAATCAAAAACCGCATTTTAGAAGATGAAGAGTTTCTTATGCAATAGTTCACTATCACTGAAAGTAAGAAAGAGAGTGCTGAAATGCTATATAGAACCAGTGTTGCTGTATGGCAGTGAATCTTGGAATGTAAATGAACAAATTAAGAAGAACTGGGAAGCAACTCAGGAGTGGTTCCTCAGAAGAATGTTGCGAATTCCTTGGACTGCCAGAGCAACTAACAACAATTGTCTGAAAGAGGCTAATGAAACTAGAACATTATATACAACAGTAAGAAAGAGACAAACAGCTTTCTTTGGTCATGTGATGAGAAGAGAGGAATCGGAGAACATCGTGACAACTGGAAAGAACGAGGGAAAGAGAGGCAGAGGCAGACCAAGAGAAATGATGCTGGATGGATTAAGACGGAGGCATGGAGGGATATCATCAGCAGAGTTGATCCAGAACACCAATGACTGAGATCTGTGGAGAGCCATGAATGCCTACGCCAGCTGGCAGGGCACTTGATGATGACTTTCTGTAGCATTCTCACAAGGCCATGATCATTTATCTGTTATTCTACATCTGGACGTGGAACCTCCGGCCCGCGGGCCTTATAAGGCCCAAGAAATCATTTGGTCTAGCTCTGTCAAGGCAACCATGGGCGAGACTTGAAATTCAATAAGACAGTAGGTTTTATCATTCACAATTTAGCCAGGGCTGCGGCCGATTCAATCTCATTCATTCATTCAGTAGCATGTCCTTTGCAGAACCTCGCTCCCATAACAACCTTCCGGAAAACTTCCCGATCACAAGCAAGATTTCCCGTGTCTGATATACCCATCTGGAGATCATCCGCCACATCCTGCACCCATCTTCTCTTTGGCCTTCCTCTTCCTCTCATCCCAGGCATATACCCTTCCATTATTGTTCTCTCCAAACTGTCATGACGTTTCAAGTGACCAAAATACTTCAATTTTCTTTTTTTTATTGTCTTTAATAGCCATCCCTCCTCAATATTCAACTCTTGGAGTATGGATGCATTTGTTCTTTTCTTTACCCAAGATATTCTTAGAACTCGTCTATAACATTTATATTCAAAGGCGTTTATGCGCTGTTCAGCTTGTTTAGTAAGTGTCCATGTCTCACAGGCGTATGTTGCAATGGGAAAGATGCATGCTCTTAAAAATCTAATTTTTGTAGTTCTGTCTGTCCCACTCCATAATTTATTCATCTGTTTTAGTCTTTGAAGAGCAATGGATAGTCGCCGTTTAATTTCTTTCATTGTGTCACCATTATTCGTAATCAATGACCCAAGATATTCAAAATTTTCCACCACCTCCAATTTTCTCCCATTAATGTATATTTCTTTCTCCATAGTAGTTTTATCTGCATGCATTATCTTAGTTTTTGCTATGTTAAGATATAAGTTGTGATTTTCACTATTCAATTGTGTTGAGGCTATTAGGTTTTCTATGCCATTCTGTGTTGTGGATAGTAATACTGTATCATCAGCATATCGAATCTCTGGTATGTCATGACCGCCGATATTTAGGGCATCATATAGCTCCCTGTTTATATCATCTATTACATTTCTCATTATATTTTCGGCATACAGGTTAAACAAATAGGGTGACAGCACGCAGCCCTGACGGACTCCTTGCTTGATGTCAAACCAATCTGATGTCTCGCCATCTATTCTAACTGCTGCTTGTTGGTCTAGATATAGCATTTTTATGAGATGTACTACATGTGAAGGAAAGCCCATATTCCTCATGATTTCCCAAAGTTTCTGATGCTGTAAGTAGTATATTGGGGCGTCCAGACACACAATTTGACATCCAAGATGGCGGGTAATGGCGGGTAATGGCGGGTAATAGTTTTTTGGGGAGGCCGGGTGATTTTTGGTGGGTAAAATCCCGGGTCTATTTATTTGGTGGGAAAATCTGTGGGTTCTGTGAAAGTAATTAAGGTTGGTTGGTCTATTTTTTTTTTTTTTTTTTTTTTTTTTTTTTTTGGTGGGAATTTGTCTCTGGAACGGGGTGAAATATTTTTGGCGGGTAAGTGTGAAAGTAATTAGTGGGAAAGTGTATGAAGGAGTTGAAGGGAAAGTTATTTAGGTTGGACGTGGCTACGTAGGGTATATGATCTATTAGAATGTTTGGCGAGTGATGTATAAACTGCCAAGGGTGTGACGGGTCGGTACCAATTGTTTTAAATGTTCATAAACGTGTAATGATAAATGTGGGGTGATAGTAGTGTCTTAGTGAAATTAAAGGGTTGTATGTTCATAGTAGCTTATTCACTACCATCATTACAAAGGAAATCTTATAAAGTTATAATGGGTGTCATTTGATGGTAAGGGGTGGGTATTAGTGGTCAAGTAGGCGTGGTCGATATAGGGGTGGTCATAAATGTAATAAGATAAGAGGTGTTATGTTCGCAGTTACACACTGGTCAACCAGTGGTCAAGCAGTGGTCAAGTAAGGGTCAAGTAGTCAAGTAAGGAAATTTTAGGGAAAAGTGATTTTAATGATATGGTGGTGATTAAAGAGTGGTAAATTAGTGGTCAATCAGTGGTCAAGCAATGGTCAAGTGGTCAAGTGAGGAAATTTTAGGGAAAAGTGATTGTAATGATATGGTGATGATTAAAGGGTGGTAAATTAGTGGCCAAGTAGTGGTCAAGTGGTGGTCAAGTAGTGGTCAAGTGGTCGAGTGACCACTTAAATTGTAGAGGACGATGTGCCTAAGATTATGGTAGTGGTTAAAGTGATCGATGACGTGGTCAAGCAGTGGTCAAGCAGTGGTCAAGTAGTCGAGTGACCACTTAAATTGTAAGGGAAAGTACGTATAGTGCAATGGTGGTGGGTAAAGTGACGAGGAATCACTAGTAGTGATAATAGTACTACCAATATTAGCGACAAGAATATTAGCTGGTGCGTTATTAGAGATACAAGTCTCTTTTTTGTGGGGTGTGTAAAAATTATACAAAGAGTGTCATACAACCACAAAGACACCCAAGTACACACATGTACACACTTGATACACACAAATACAAAGACAACCAAACACAAACACATACACACATACAGATACAGAAGTACAGACAAACCATACCATTACTACTGTCACAACAACAGCTATACACAAGTACACACCCATAATCAAATACACAAACACACATACAAACACAAAGACAACCATACACAGACAACCCATTTACCGCATGATTAAAAAAAGACTTTATCGACCTTGAGAAACTCGCTACAGACAGTCACGAGTATACAAAACAAACACCACGTCTGAGCCTACGATTATAACCAGAAAGATAACTACCACAACTGTGGGGTTGGGACATACTCGATAACAGGCTTCAAACAGAGGGGTCAATGACCAGGTTATAGGTCGACTACCCATTGGTGCCTACGTACAAAACATGTCTAAACATGATTTGGTTCAGTTTGTGATATAGGTCGACTGGTTCTAGATATAACTCGTTGAAACCGGTTTAATCTGGATATTATTTACCCAACCAGTGGTATAAAAAGCAGATGTTTGTAACACTCGAGTATTATAAACTAAAGATGACTACAGACCGAACAAGTGTACCTGCTAACTGGGTCTATATGACTCGAGGTGGTGAGACTGTTAGACCAGTGGGTACTCGTACCAAGGCTGTGTTTGTCTCATCGTACAGAGGTGCTACTACGTTGCATATAAGGAGATTTTTTGGCGAATCCGATATCAAGTTTCCGACTAAAATAGGGATGACACTTACTCGCCAAGAATATGAACAGATGATCGGTATGCAGAGTGAGATTCTAGCTGAGTTTGATCGAATCATAACCAATCAAGGTAACCAACCCAACAAAGTCAAACAAGTCAGTAATCAAGACAAGCATACCAATAATCACCTCATCCAAATCAGTAATCAAGACAATCAAGTCAGTAACAGATGTGGTCAGACGATACCATATGACGATGCAGCTACATCATATGTCTATGATATTCAACAGGATACTACACCACCGTATGTCTACGACACTCAGATTACAAACTTCAATAACCAAACAGGGGACCAGCAAACAACCTATTCCTATTCGGACAATCTTATACCACTGATCGACCCCCGAAAGAAGGCAACAAAGAGAAAAGGTCTATAGAACACAACACCATACATCACTGTTCATTTATGTGTATGAAGAATTAAAAAATGAAAAATAATAAATCTTAAAAAAATGTTTTGTCTTTTTGTTTTTTAAAATATGTATGATGTCTCTTGATTATATAGGTGTGTACTTGTCTGTATGTGTACTTGTCTGTATATGTCTGTGGTTGTGTTTACATGTGTGTACGCGTGTCTGTATGTGTGTGTGTTTGTGTGTGTGTGTGTGTTCGTAAAATTATTAAACTACTATGGTTCATTGGAAAAGACAAAATATCAACTTACCAAAACACCTTGATCCAAGTTAATTGTACAACAAATCTGGTAGCCTTGCTGAGTACGTTCAGTTGTGGAAAATTCAACACCACAGATGGTACTTAAAGCGAATTGTTTCAAGTCGATTGTAGAACACACAGATTCCACTATCTCAGAGTGAGTAGTCTTTGGTTGTGGAGACTCAGTTCCATAAACGACTTGACTTTATACAGTTGTAAACGATACTAAGGTCATGTTCCCACTAGACCCAACAGGAAACTTAGTCAGCAGAATACCGCATAAGACATCTGATGTCTGATGCAAACATGACCTCGGAGAAAGAAAGTAATTATGTTGTTCGTAATCTCCAAAAACGAATACCAGGCCACAGCCTTGACCTCGACCAGTGACTATTCCGTGAGAAGTACCAGCACCCACGACTTTTCCCACCAAAACATGACAGCGACTTACACCTCTAAATAAAAGAAAACTGGTGAGTCAAACATTGAATACTAGGTCATAACCTTAACCTCGACGAGAAAGTATTGCGTGAGATAACACCACCGAGTTATTTTCCCACCAAAACAGACCGCTCTGTGAAGTAGACATTGTTTTGCCGGGTGGGGGTAAAAGTGCTGATTGTGTGTGCTGTATGCTCACTCAACCAATACCGTGTTTTTGGTGTGTCTTCAAAACTTTTTACACTCAGTAGGGGTAGGGGGAGGGGTATGTCTGGTGTGGGCTTGGAAATGTGGGGTGGTAGCAGGTTAGGTGTGGGTAGTTCATGTATAAATAACAGAGTCTCCTGTAAGCCGTCATTCTGATTCAGTCTACAATAACACAACAACTCTCACTAGTAGTAATGTCGGTGGTATCCATTGCTGGATTTGTTTTCCTACTGAATAGGTTGTTACAATCAAACCAACTATCAGTGTGGTAGTGTAATAATCAGTATTATACTATTATTGTACTAATATTACCTTATTGGTGAAGTGTGATATGAATTATCATGGTGTCGATGTACGGATAACTAAGGCTATGTGATAGCGTCTCACAACAAGAACTCTTGAACTATTACAACAGAAACTGAGAAGTTGTCGACACCAGTCATACAACGATGGTAAACACGTGGTTACAAACCACAATTCACCACACACAGGATTGCACAGGGCTGGAATTATCGTGGTCTTGATGTATTGCTAGACCATGCTCACAAAAAAAACAACACACAGTTGGCTGAGGTATTCAGACATTCCAGTAAGACTACTTCGTGGACCCCTTTACCAATACGACGTGTTTCATCAATATGGCCACCAGCTCTACTTTCAGGTGTTCAGTGTGTGACACAACCTTTTGTGATATGTATCAGTTCACTCACCACATTCGGAGCATTCACGAGGGGAAAGACCAAATACATACCTGTCAGTTATGTGATAAGGTGTATAATACGAATGAAGGCCTACAAAAACATAAACGAATACATCATCAACCATATATGGATACATCAATTACTTCACCTACCGCTACAACGGCGACGATACCACCAATAGCATCATCACACCAGCTGAACACACCACCTGAATATGGTCAAAACCCTCGTAGTATAAGTCAAGTACCACACCGCTACCGATGCTCAGTATGCGACAAAACCTATTGTGATAAGTATACCCTTAATCGTTACATTCGGACCATTCACATTGAGAACCGCCGGAAATACCCCTGTCAGTTATGTGATAAGATTATAATACGAATAATGGCCTACAAAAACACAAACGAATACATCATCACCGACCTATGGATTCATCAGAACCAGAGACGATACCACCAACAGCCTCGACGACACCACCAACTGAAACCAATATAACTAACAGTCAAATACAACCAGACGAGAATATTCTTGAACAACTGGTAGAAGACGAAGTGACCATCTTAGCAGCCGGGGAACCAGAGACACTACACATCCTTCCATCGGATATTCAACAAATATATAGAGAAAATTGGGAAGGTATCAGGACACATCACAAGATTAACAAGTATTTATCGACATACACCTTCTTTATTAGCCCGGAGATACAATACCCTATCAAATGGACAGATACGTTGTATAAGATTTTTAATGCTCAAATTAGTCGCTTTAAGATCAACTTTAGCTTTCATCTAGTGTTACGACATAGAGAAACACAAGATCTTAGATTCTATCATGCATCATTTAACAATTCTTCTGTTTTAGAATTTCCAGCGCTAATAAATAACAGATACGACTTTGACGCCTTCCTTACAACACTTCACGAACATGACATTCATTCCTACGCCATCCAACAACGTACAGACACCAAATATACACTAGAGACAGCAGCTGGGATATGTTTTTACCTCTTTCATATCCCTGAATTTCCGATAGGTTGTTGGTTAGGTGACATACCACTACATATTACACAAAACAAAGCCATCAACACACTACAACGTATGCATGGTAACAAAATGTACACAGATAACTATTGTTTCTTTAGATCCCTAGCATTATTCAAAGGCGGGAACATAAACAGACTTCAGAAACATACCAAACGTTTAGTTAATGAGTGGGCAGAACATCAGCATATAGAGTCCATACGTAGTTTTCCTGGTATTAAACTACTTCAACTCACCAGTTTGGAACAATGCTTTGGCATTAATATAGATATTTTCGAATACAACGAAAACCAAGCCTTAGTCCCAAAACTTAGAGGGAGTGGGAATTATGAGACCACATTAAGACTATTATTGTTTAAAGACCATTTTATGTATATTAAAGATATTGACAAATTAGCTCGTTCATTTAGTTGCCCACAATGTGGGAAATTATGGCCGAGGTGTAATAGAATGGAGAGACATTCGAAGACATGCACCGGAGGGGAAACCAAGACTCGGTATAAAGGAGGGGTCTACAATCCAACAGAAACAGTATGGGAATTAATTGCAGAGCAAGGTATTTGGGTCGATACAGCGTATGTGTACCCATATAGGATTGCCTATGATTATGAATGTTATTTTTCTAGATCCAAACTACCTAACGACAGAGAGTCTACTAAATATTTAGCAAAACATATTCCAATGTCATGTTCAGTAGCATCCAATGTACCTGGGTTTGAGAAGCCTGTTTGTTTTATTTCAACTGGTGATCCCCAAGACTTGATTAATAGAATGGGTGATCATCTACATGCAGTAGCATCGAAAGCATATGAATGTTTGCGTGATAAATTTAGTGGAGTGTATAGAAAGTTGGGTGAGATGAATCAGTCAACGCTGATGAGTAAGTTAGATAGGTACTTACAACAGATCCCTGTGATAGGATATAACTCTGGTAAGTATGATTTAAATATGATTAAGCCTATTTGATCTCATACTTTACTACAACAGAATGGTCTTCGATCAAATTTGTAGTTAAAATAAATAATATGAGAAATAATAATGATTTAAATATGATTAAGCCTATTTGATCTCATACTTTACTACAACAGAATGGTCTTCGATCAAATTTGTAGTTAAAAGAAATAATAATTTTATGTGTATTGCCACTGATCAGTTGAAATTCCTAGATATCAGTAATTATTTAGCAGTAGGATTCACCTACTCAAAATATTTAGCGGCGTATGGTGTTGAGGAGACCAAGGGATATTTCCCTTACGAATTCATAACAGATTTAGACAAACTAAAAGAAACAAAGTTACCACCTCATACAGCTTTTTTCTCAAAGCTTAAAAACCGTAACATTTCCGAAGCAGAATACACAGATTGTCAGAAAGCTTGGATCGATAATAAGATGTCTACATTAGAAGACTTTCTCGTGTGGTATAACATCAAGGATGTCGGTCCATTTATCAAGGCTTTAGATGCACAAGTTAGTTTTTACACAGAGTTAGGTGTAGACATGTTTAAGGACGCCATTTCTGTCCCAGGAGTTACTCTAAAGTATCTCTTTAAGACCCTCCCCAAGTAGGTAGTATTCTCGTTATGTTCCAAGAAGGAGGAGAAGTTACACAAGATGTTACGAGACAATATAGTGGGTGGGCCGAGTATTATTTTTCATCGTTACCATGAGGCCAATCAGACCCGTATCAGGGGTAATAAATCAGTAAAAAGTATTAAAGGGTTTGATGCGAATGCTTTATACCTATGGTCTCTTATGCAAGATATGCCATCAGACTTCCCTACTATTAGATATAAAGAGGACGGGTTCAAAGCCCATAAGGTAAACAAGTATACACAAAAGTGTAGAGCATGGTTAGCGTGGGTCTCTCATACCCAGAACATATCCTTGAAGACACAATTTAATGGGGGTGAAATGCGACTAGGCGATCGATATATCCGCGTAGATGGGTGGGAAAAGAAGAGTAAGATAGCTTATCAATTCCATGGGTGCTTATTTCACGGTCACCCAAGCTGCCCTCTAACCAAGGGAAGAACTATTAACCCCGTCAATAATAAACCACTGGTGGAGTTATTTAAGAAGACACAAGAGATTCGTGGTTATCTGGAGACTGTCGTTAAAATTACAGTAATAGAAATGTGGGAATGTGAGTGGGAGACCCTAAACAAGACTGATAGAAATATTAAAACATTCATAGACACGAATTTTCCATTCGTTACACCATGGTTTGGGCGCTTCCCCATAACAATGACTAAGATTCTCGGTGCTGTAAAAGATGAGAGTTTGTTTGGGTTGATCGAGTGTGATATCCACGTGCCACCCTCTCTCAGAGACCATTTTTCAGAAATGTCACCCATCTTCAAAAACATAGAGGTGGGTAGAGAGCATATAGGTAAGTTTATGTGTGAGTACGCCGAATCACATAACTTGCTTACACGACCACGTCGCACATTAATAGGTAGTTATATTGGGGAAAAGCTCCTGTTGACCACACCATTATTATAATGGTATCTGGAACATGATCTAGAAGTCACTGAAATATATCAAGTGATTGAATATAAACCTGTTCGTTGTTTTAAACAATTTGGGGATACGGTGTCTGATGCCAGACGTGAGGGAGACAGACACACCACCGAGACTATTACAGCAGAAACAATGAAGTTGTTAGGTAATGCCGCTTACGGCAAAACTCTAACCAATAAGGCCAAACATACTGATGTCTCCTACTGTAAGGCTGAAGACACGACGAAATTCGTAAATAATCCCCTGTTTAAGAAAATGACCCGCCTTACTGACGACGTTGTTGAGATCGAGACAGTAAAGAAGAGAACTGTCTGGGATCTACCTCTACAGATTGGTTTTTTCGTTTACCAGTATGCCAAATTAAGAATGTTGGCTTTCTACTACGACTTTCTCGACGTATTTATAGACAGGGTGGACTTTCAACTTTGTGAAATGGACACTGACTCTTTATATTTGGCCCTTAGTGCCGACTCACTCTCTGAAGTAGTTAGACCACACCTTAGAGCAGAGTATGACAGAGTCTATAATCAGTGGTTCCCGGCTGAAGTCTGCCCTGTTCATATAGTTAGTACTGATACCTGTAAGGCTTGCCAGACTATCAAAGCTTATGAAAAGAGAACCCCTGGTCTTTTCAAGTTAGAGTACGAAGGGAAGGGGATGGTCTCGTTATGTAGTAAGACGTATATTTGTGTAGGAGATTATGATAAAATCAGTACCAAAGGTCTGACTAAGACCCACAACATGCATCTAAACAAGGACACATTTTTAGAAGTACTCACTACCCAAACACTGAGTGGGGGAACCAATATAGGCTTCAAAACACAAGACTCTTCTGTATATACATACACACAACACAGAGATGCTCTATCTTATTTGTATATAAAAAGAAAGGTTGCCAGTGATAAAATATCGACTACACCCTTACTTATTTAATTGAGTAAAACAATTATTATGGTCGTATGTTTTTTCCTGAATGCTTTTTGCTTTAAGTTATAATTAATGTTATATTTTATAGACGATGGGTGGTAATCCCTCGTCTGCACGTTTCATAATCATATGTACATTTGTGTTATGGTCGTATGTTTTTTCCTGAATGCTTTTTGCTTTAACTTATAATTAATGTTATATTTTATAGACGATGGGTGGTAATCCCTCGTCTGCACGTTTCATAATCATATGTACATTTGTGTTATGGTCGTATGTTTTTTCCTGAATGCTTTTTGTTTTAACTTATAATTAATGTTATATTTTATAGACGATGGGTGGTAATCCCTCGTCTGCACGTTTCATAATCATATGTACATTTGTGTTATGGTCGTATGTTTTTTTCCTGAATGCTTTTTGCTTTAACTTATAATTAATGTTATATTTTATAGGCGATGGGTGGTAATCCCTCGTCTGCACGTTTCATAATCATATGTACATTTGTGTTATGGTCGTATGTTTTTTTCCTGAATGCTTTTTGTTTTAACTTATAATTAATGTTATATTTTATAGACGATGTTTATATAAATATTTTTCTTAATTCGGTGCCCTATATAACCGAGTTAAAATAGTAATAAACATGACACATGATATCGCCCGCGCATACAGATACGACGCATACTACGGGTGTATTCTGGCGTGGTGGTATAACAAGTGTCTAGATTTGCCAGGTTCTTAGATATTAACATAACAGAACATACAAAAATAAATAAATTAAAAAAAACACGACATGAATCTGTTGGACTACACTTGCTTTCACATAGAAGAGTGGTTTTAAAAAGACATAAATAAAAGAAAGAAACGGCTCTCAATGAGCACCGAACCACTTTCGCCTGACCACAAGACCAGTTGTCTATTAACATCACTATTGATTCCGTGCTGTTACACGTAATCTTATGGGTTAGGTTAAACTTCGGGGCATCCTTATCTACAGATACAGACAGAGATACCCGTTTTGTTTACTATATCAGAAATAGAATATATTATGATAGCTTTTAGAAACATATACGGATTATTCTGTACTACATTATATAAATTACTCCGTCTATTGCATTATGTATAAAAAAAATGGTGGTATGACCACTTGTGGACCTATTACAATCTCCCATTAATACAATTTCCTGAATATACGCTTGTACTATTTTTAATAATATTGTTAAATGCACTCATTTATATCTTCGCGTGGTTTGTTTTCGGTGTTACATAATGTTGATGTATTGTGTTCCCCGCTGTTATTATATAATATTTATGTTTAATTATTTCACCCTGTAATCATAATACTTCAATCATTATTTTGTTTCCATACATTGTGAACGAATAATAAACATATTATTATACACCTATACTTCACTGGACTTTGTTGTATTTTTTAACGTCTTGTTGCTTTTCGCTGTTGTGGCTTGCTTATTGACGAAAGTTAGTGGTTCGACATAGACATACAAAAACATACAAGACAAACGGGTATTACCTTCAGTGTCCAATACAGCATCTTGTCATCAAACCAGCATGGTCCCTCCTTGTGTTCTTGGTAGACGTTTAGTTTTAGTGACAGAAATATTGGTAGAATTCTACAGTGCGAGCGCCATTTCTTAGTCTGTATCGTTTTGCCAGTTCTGCGCCGCCTCTTGTCATCAAACCAGCATGGTTCGTCCTTGTGTTCCTGGTAGACGTTTAGTTTTAGTGATAGAAATATTGGTAGAATTCTACAGTGCGAGCGCCATTTCTTAGTCTGTATCGTTTTGCCAGCTCTGCGCCGCCTCTTGTCATCAAACCAGCATGGTCCGTCCTTGTGTTCCTGGTAGACGTTTAGTTTTAGTGATAGAAATATTGGTAGACGGCTGTTTGTTTGTTTGTTTGTTTGTTTTTTGTTTTTGTTTTTTGTGTGTGGTCTACTTATATAGTATATGGTGCTTCTATACTCGGCCACAAATATAACACTGGTCCATACGAAAACGAAGGTGTATTTTACACCCCTAACATGCTGTTCTATCACGACACAAAAAAAAACATAATGTTTTAGGCTATGGTGGTATTTTCACCTTCCTTCTCTGACTAGCACCAGCTAACTAATGGGGGTGACCTTTCTTCAAGAAACGCGAAGTACTGAACATCGTATGACTTCCGCGCTTTCTCACGAGACGGGTTAGCGTGATTAGTTTTCCAGACGTTCACTGGCGCCAAACTACTCGGGAAACAGCGGGTGTTGTTAGTAATGGCCGTACTCTTCTGCCTGTTATTCTCATTATCATAGTCTTGTAGGCAACGGCCTTCCAACTATCTGTTGGTAGAATCTCGACTTCGCACGAAATGAAGAAGACTGATTAGTTTTCCAGACTTTCACTGCTGGTCACTACTATGGAATCAGCGAGGTTTGTATTAGTAGTGGCCGTATATGTTTGGGTGTTTTTCTCATTAAAAGTTGGTATGAACCCGAGTGGTTGTTCTATAATAGCTGGAATGTTTAGTGACTCGTTGGTCTTGGTTGTATTTGAATGTGTGTGCGAGCTTGTCTGTCTGTCTGCCTGTCTGTATGATTCTGTGTATGGCTGCACGCGTGTCTGTTTGTTTCATTGTACGTATGTGTATTTGACTATATGGTCCTGTTCATTGTCTACAATCAGGACTGCATATCTATTGCTGTCCTTCAATGATCTTTTCATATATTTCTGGTGTACAGGGGAAAAAACATCCCTGTCTTAATAGGCTGACAGGGGCCTATTTCATTATCAATCCATATTACAGTTTTTGTTTTCTATGTTTTTCTTTCCCCACCAATTTGTAGCTTTTCAAGCACATCTAATTTGCCGTACACTACCAAAAGCATGTGATAACATACACATCTGTTTTTGTATACTTGTGTGTGTGTGTGTGTGTGTGTGTGTGTGTGTGTGTGTGTGTGTGTGTGTGTGTGTGTGTGTGTGTGTGTTAAAAGTCTTGTGTATTGTTCGTGTTTTTACAGACCATTCGGACTGTTGTGTTACATTCCTTTGAAATGAAGGTACCGAAATACCATCAATTAAAAGCGAGCAAACGAAAACAACCTTGTGATTCCTGAGCGCTTCCTTTTCCTGTGTTCGCGCGGGGCGAGTTTATCATATGAGAACCATTTTACCAGTCTCATGGTAAATATTAACCCTCTTTCTCGTTTTTGTATACTTGGGTGTGTGCGGTTGTGTTTGAGTATCGTGTTTTTGTATGGATGTCTGTTTTCGTTATACTTGTGTGTCTGAATATAGACGTATAGGCGTTCCTGGTTGTGTGGTTGATGTCTGCTGTATTCTTGTATGGATGTCTTTGCGGTTGTGTTTATGTATTTGTTATAGACAACGAGGCTCGTGTAGACGCTGATATATGGCCTAGACGAACAGTCCAAGTACCTGGAACCGTATTGACACGTGATGATAGTCCTCTTCATTGTTCGGCGGGCCCGATCGACATCAACCACTCTACGACCCCCTCACTATATTACTAGACCCAGACTCTTAGTTCGGATTATATCCTCTTATTAAAATCATCGCTATATCGACCACTAATACCCCTTACCAACATATCCATTACTACTTTATTTCGGTGAAGAAGCCACCCTTTCACTAAGACACTACTATTGCCCTACACTTAACACACGATCCAACTTTTACCCCTTCCTACTTTAATTATTTTCACAGACTACATTCCCACACCCGGCAACCATCTAGAATTTTCTACGAGCGTAAATATGGTTGGAACCCTCGCTTTCATTACACCTCTGACCCGATCATTCCCGCCTAAACACTACTGTCTTATTTCGCCATATACACTCCACTCGTTTATCTTTCACTACATCTCACCACTCATAGTTGTCTAATGACAGTTTATCTTTCACTCACCACTCATACTAATAGATCATATACTCCTTTCTAACCAAAATAACTTTCCCTTCAACCCCTTCATACACTTTCCCACTAATTACTTTCACACTTACCCGCCAAAAATATTTCACCCCGTTCCAGAGACAATTTCCCACCAAAAAAAAAAATAGACCAGCCAACCTTAATTACTTTCACAGAACCCACAGATTTCCCCACCAAAAAAATAGACCCGGGATTTTACCCACCAAAAATCACCCGGCCCCCAAAAAAACTATTACCCGCCATTACCCGCCATCTTGGATGTCAAATTGTGTGTCTAGACGCCCCAATATACTACTGCTGTACACAGTCAAATGCCTTTGAATAATCCACAAAACATGAGAATAGGTTTACATTAAATTCTCTGCACTTCTCTATTATTAAACGCATGTTGAATATGTGATCTCTTGTTCCTCTTCCTTGTCTAAATCCAGCTTGAACTACGTTAATCTCTTCTTCCATTTTCTTACTAAGTCTTCGCATTATGACTTTTAGTAGAATTTTACTTGCATGACTTATCAGGGCAACCGTTCTATAGTTGGTGCATAATTTCAGGTTGCCCTTTTTTGGTATTGGAATGAAGATAGTTCTCTTCCAATCTGTTGGCCATATAGCATATTTCCAAATCTTTGTACATAATGCATGATATATGTGTATGCTTTCTTCTCCTCCTGCTTTAATTAGTTCAGCTGGTATCTCATCACATCCAGGTGATTTACCATTCTTCAGGTTCCTTATAGCCCAAGCAATTTCATCTAATGAGGGTTCAGGTTCTGTCTCTGCTGTCATTGGCTCATCAATCTACTCTTTTCAATTTCCAACTGCAGACGAAGTTTTAACATACATGTGATTTCTCCAAATTTCAAGCCCTTTCCCGAGAAGGTAAGATGTCCGATAACTGCCCCAGGATTAGAGAATGTATAGCATGCGTACTTATTTTGTACACAAATGCAAACAATCCACATGATGAACCCTACCCCGTATTTTTAGCTAGATACAGGTGACATCACTGCATCCCACACCATATGTAGATACGAAGAGATGGATGTGACGCCAACATACACACGAACGCGCGCGCAGACACACACACACACACACACACACACACACACACACACACACACACCGCCAATTTTCACAGGTAAAATAGTTTATGAGACTGCAACTATCAAATTACCTATTATTTAAATAATAGTTGCTTAACAAAGTAACTATTATTTGCAGGAAAACCTGAAATCTTAACCGATTCAGTGCCAAGCTAAACGTAGATTTGGACCATACACGGTACACAATTAAATGAACAATTTTATATTGTAAATTTCCATTCACTGAGCATTAAAATTTCGGAAGATACCAAGAAAAAAAAAAAAAAGTTAAAAAAATAACACGATGACCCTAGTTTGGCGATATATTGTCCGTCTGTTCAAATTGGAGGTCACATTTGGCGATATAGTATCCTTTGGCACCGCATCAGTAAATCTGAGTGAAGATTGTTTATAGATTACGCGATATTTATATGCCCTGAAAACAACCAAATCTGACAGAGAATACGTTAATTTCTTGTTTTTTGCTTTGTTTTATTTCCAGAAACATTCATGCCTTTCTCAAATCATGCATGTAAATCGTGTTATATATGTGATACAGCTACACAAGAGGGCGAAATCAAGGTTGCTAATTGTACGGGCAGAAGTAATGCCATTGTTACATGCAAAGCAGACTATTTTAACACAGGAGGAAACAGTAAGTTATACATTTGTCATTATTGTCATTAGGTGGTGATGGGATCGTATCCCTGCATCGCAACACGCATCATTATCATTATAATAATCATCACTATCATCATTATTACCATCATCATTATCACTATCAGAATTTGTGAGAATGACTTACATGCTGTGATGGGTGACTGAGTGGTCTCGAGGTTTGGTGTCCGCCTCGAGTGCTGGAGGTCTCGGGTTCAAGCCTGGTGAAGACCGGGATTGTTTTCACGTGGACTTCTAGTAACAAAATTGCCCCTGGTCTCAGGATAGTGAGATCGGACGCCCGTGTGTTTTGTTGCTCACTTTAAAAATCCCTTGGCAGTTGGAAATTGAAAAAGAGTAGCCTAATGGCGCTGCCCGGGCAAAATTTCGAGTTTAAAATCTACCCAAAGTATTGAAGGATCCTCGCCGGTGCTACGGAGTTTGTGCACTGAGCTGAGGTTTGAGTTAGGAGTATAAAGGAGCACTTATGGGTTAACACCCGTGTGCCGTGATGTTGATCCACCGACTAAACTAAACTAAACTAAACATTGTTACGACCAGTTACCTCGAATGTGATCTATCGATTCCCTACTTCTAATGATTCTGCCGTCTCACTAGACTTTAGATATCTACATTATTTTACTTAATTAACTCCCCTATTGACCAAAAACACGGCACAAGAAAAGTGGTCAAACTACCAACTGCAATTTAATAGAAAACAGATACAATAACTACACTCAGTTAGGGACGACTCTCCACAGTAGGATCGTAGTCTGTAATAAAGAGTGCAGTTAGGCCATGGTAAATTTCAGTAGACGTGATCGTTAATATCTGCGCAGTTTGGTGTACAGATAACATCACCTTCATATGTGTTTGACGCATCCTTGATGAAAATATCTCTTGACACGGATGGTGCAACCTGGTATCATCTGCGGATCAGGGTATCTTGATCTTGGTTTGATAATTACTTCAGAATGATATCACTTGGTACAAAGTTCATCTTACTCGATGATAGTTCATAAGGCGTCAGAAGATGCACGTTGTAACCCTGAAGGTACAGTCTCTACAATATTATACATTTGTCCATACATCTTTTATCACTTGAAAGTAATTCTTTCAATCACATTGAAGTCTCTCTGGGGAATTAGCCTTTGTTGATGAATAGTCCATAAAGAGACTTAAAGTGTGCAGACATCTACAAAATTACTTGATGATTGATAATAATTATATAATATTGATTAACCTCATACTAAACATCTTCGCACATGACACAGTTCAGTAATAATTCAGCAACACGAATCCGCCATACTTTATGATAGGAGTGTTCAGATGAAGTAACACAATTCAACAAAGAAATAGTTCTTCCTATTTACGTTCCCTTGTCGCTGATCAACGGAATACTCAAAATTTGATCCAGGTACTGCTGGCTGTAAATACCAATTCAAATTCATTACTGGATCAGAATATAGTTCAGCATACGTTGTTCAGATGAACAAACCATTCTTGATCTTGGTATATCTCGGTATATCATGGCCAATCAACAAAGAAACCCTTGCTCATGGTTACGTCCCGTCATTTGTCGATTCAACAAAGGGAGACCTAAAAGATATAACTCCAGGATAATCTTCTGCATCAGCCCAGTTTATACATAACATACTACTCCACCATCCTCTCTCAGCTATATAGGTATCATGAAAATATTCAAATACATTCATGGATGCCTATCTCCTGGGCATAGCTGGTCGCCTTGACTGGGGATAGGTCACCATCTAGCAGATGCTTGAGACTGGAACAGAACCTTCTTGTATGCCACCTTGACATCTGGCGCAGTGTCCCATTCCTGGAGTCAGATCTTGATAACAGGAACCCATTCATACAACCGCAAGAGTTATGTCTTATAAGAACTATTATCCCCTTGTATCCTCAGTTGAGACGTTACATAGGCCATAGTACTCCTATTTTTCGAACTGGTCATCTTCCACAATGATAATTGGACAGATGAAGAAAATACCCTTTAGAGAAAAAGCAAACATCCAACCTTCCGATATTACATTAATTAATGGTTAAAAAGGTGGGTCGACTTATCCTAATTGTGAATTCCCATCATATGCAACTATAATGGTTCATTTGATAACCAAGAGAAAGATAGTAGGATTTATGCATCCCTCTTCGAATTATCCCTCTAGCTCAAACACCCTTGTATAGTTTGGATTTAGTACTGATATGATGAAGTGTTCCTGGAGAAGGTCGTGAATGCGTAGCATTACTTCACAGCTCTAGATAATGAATGCTTAGGTTTGTCAAACTATTTCTAGTTTGTAGTCAAATTAAAGCAATCTTCCTAGTGAAACTCATAACATATCTTTCCCTGCAGGTAGCAGCTATCAGCTAAGAAATTATTCCAACTTCTTGTTTGAAAATATAGTTACTTGATTACAGCAATGTTGGTTTACTATTTCAGTATTCCGCGTCACAACTGTTTGTGTGTTTTGGCCTTGATCCTGCCGGACCGGTTTAGACTGGTTCTGCGCTAAGGTCGGGAAATAACCATTTCCCCGTTTATTTAACCGTTTATAATGTAAGTTAAATACAATTACCTCTTCGATTTAAGAATAACACAATTCCTATATCTTGCCATAGATAGCCATCTGTCATGACAAGGGGCAACAAATACTGTGGTACAGGTGTCAATCAATCAATCAATCATGTGGCATGCCGGAAAGCGTGGGCGGTCATGACTCGCCATTTCAATCGATCATCAGAGTCGTGGATCAGCTCAGTGTTCCTGTCTTGACCATGCCATGTGGCCAAGCCAGCCAGGTATTTACTTCTCGGTCTTCCCCTTGGTCTGTTCCCTTCGATCTTGCCAGTTGTCACCAAGTTCTCTAATTCATTTCTTCTCATAACATGTCCACAAAATGTTGACTGTCTACGTCTAATGTCTCTAATCAATTTACGATTTTCATTTGTCTCCTGTAGTACTTGGTCATTGGTTTTTCTATCTGTCCATGGTATTCTTTGCATTCTCCTCAGAAACCACATTTCTGCAGACATCAGATGTTTTTCAGTTTGACTGCTCATTGTCCAAGTTTCACATCCATACAAAAGAACAGGCTCTATGTATCCCTTCAACGCTCTTTTTCTCGTTTCAATTGACATTTTTTTTATTGGTCAGTAATGTTTTTCATCTTGCTAAAGGCTACTTTCGCCATGGCGATTCTTGTTCTAATCGCTTCAAGGCATCTCCCATCAAATGTTATTACTGTTCCGAGATAATTGTACAGATTCACTTGTTGAAGAATATTCCCATTTACTTGTATATTACATTGTGGTATTTCGTTCTTCCTAGTGACGACCATAATCTGTCTTTTTACAATGTAATTCTAATCCCAGTTGTTCACTGTGTGTAACAACCGCATCTACTAATTGTTGCATATCCTGCTCATTGTCTGCAATCAATAATGTATCATCTGCATATCTAATGTTATTGATGATTCGTCCTCCAATGCTGATTCCATTTATATCTTCTACATTTCTGAAAATATTTTCACTGTACAGGGAAAACAGATCCGGAGACATTACACATCCCTGCCTAGCACTTCTCTTAATAGGCTGATATTGTCCCACTTCATTATCAATCCTTATGGCAGCTTGTTGTTTCTAATATATGTTTTGTTATAAGTCTATAGTCTTTCCCATCAATTTGTAGATCTGCAAGCATATCTACCATGTTAACATGTCTTACTCTATCGAAAGCCTTTGTTTAGTCAATAAAGCAAAGATGTACATCTTTGTTTACTTCTATAAAATGTTCAATAACTGATCGCAGCATATACACAGCATTTACTGTACTCTTTCCTTCTACAAACCCACATTGTTCTTCCCCTATTTCAAGTAGTTTTTTCTTCCTCACTCCTTGCATGATAATTCGTAGCAAAATCTTCGTGATGTGACTTATTATACTAATTGTTCTATGTTGATCACATTCCAAGGCTCCTGATTTCTTTGGGATTGCAATGAATATATAATTACATAATTCAGAAGGTATTTCTCCGGTCTCATATAATGTGTTAAGCAGTCTGGTGACTTTATCTATTCCATATTCTTCTAAAGCTTTAATCATTTCTGTTGTGATGTTATCTGAACCGGGGGCCTTGCCAGCTTTCATATTGTGGCATACAAAAACGTCTCTACTAACTTCTGTCTATTGAGGCCCTTAAAATTACAAGTCCCTAATAATTACTGTTTAAGTATCTTGCTTAGGTAGGAGTAGAAAATAAAACAGCGATAGACTGCCCGTGGCACAGCTTAATTTATTTGGCTTTATTTTGGTTCACGCACCTGGCCAAGACCGGCTAGTTTGAAAACAAAGGCACTAAAGGCGCTGTCAACAACTCAATTGCGACAGGCATACAAGGATTCCCTTCTTTTGCACCACACGAAAATGACAACTCGTACGTTGTGCAAAAGGATAAATTTTATTTGGAGCTGATAGTACATGAGCTCCGCGAGCGGAATACCACATCGGTATTAAACATTATAGTATGTTATAAAGATGTAATGAGAAGATGAGGTTGATGGTAATAACTAATGAAGCTAAGCTTAAGTCCTAACTATTGATACTGTCCTTCTTAACAACAAAGTATTCACAGCGGATATACAGTCCGTCGCCTACGCCGTCGAGTCACAGTCTGACGAATCTCCCTGTGGCGTGTTCAGCCACGAGCAATTGACTCTCCGTGCATCCGCTGGTTTGCGTGATTGGAGTTCCAGCACGCTGGTCACTTGGTTAGAGTAACCAGTGTTGCATTGTCACTTCTCGTGATGCGGGTTTCCCAGTCTCTTGGGTAACGCCAGCTCACGTATACTCAATGACCTCCTTGTTGACACGAGTGTGTCCAGTTAGAGAACTATTTATAGTTCTCACTCGTGCTTGTGTCCCTTCTGTCTGGTTTCCTAGATCGCTATGTTACTTTCCTCTTCTCTAGCTCTATTTATATTGTTCTTAGCTCTTAGCTCTTACGTAGCTCTTTGACAGGGGCCTTTTCTAGTCAAGAGAGCACACAAGAAAGTCGACCTTTCCCTTCGGGGAGAAGGCAGTTTTGCCTTAAAAATATATCATTCTCTGCAAGCCATTGCGAGTGGTGGATTTTGTGGGACTGCATTGTATCACTATCAACTGGAAACTTCGTAAAAAGCCAGGCGAGAGTGAACATGGCAACTGTCCTAAACAAAGTCTGGACCAATACCTCAATGTTTACTGCTGCAATCATAAGCTGCAAACGACAGCAAAAAACAAATTTGAAGACAACTGACTGCGTGATTGAGGAAGTCCTATTTTAGAAGGAAAATCCAGGATGGACTTCGCGATCTAAAAATCTACAAAGATGAAGATCAACAGAGTAACTGACAACAGTTTAACGTCTGCTTTACTTCTGAGAAGTACCACCTATGGCCTCATCATTCAACAAAATCAGTGAAACTATGGGACAATCCTACTACAAGTTTAATAAAACTAACAACAGTGAAAACCCTTCAACTGTTGGTTGGATTACCAAGTTAATATCCAACAATGGATAAGTCTTCGGAAGAACGTCTCACAGCTGCAACAGTCAAACATAAAGGTTCAGCCAGTCAACACCAAGTTCTAGCTATAAACACCAACTCAAACAAATGGGGAGAAGACACTGAAACAATATAAGCCAATACAACCAATGTACCAACTTCAGAACCTCTGAACCATAACTACACCAGATTACCTCAAGGTTCCAAAACCTGAACACCATCAAAAAGACCATATGAAAGCAGCTAGCGGAGTAAATGCCTTTACGCCTGCAACCAAAGGAATCACCTGATGGCTTGCAACCCTGGATATGTGTTGGAGTTAATATTCTTCAGTTTCATTCCTGCAGCAGAATCCTGGAATTAATTCCAGATGAACCAAATGAATAACAAGCAGCATTGTATGTCTACACTGAAAGGAAAATACTGAATCAGAACTCTGTGCTGGTCCCATGTCAGCCTAAATGCCATCAACGATGGAATAGGATATAGACTGGTGACTAGGTGCGTGAAACCTCTGTGTAAGCCAATTTGGTATTCGGATATTATAAGCCGAGAAGCTGAATGGACGTCAACTTTTCATCAGACCTGATGATAAAAGGAATTACCTTCTGCAAAGCTTAAGTGGAAATCCTGAAGTATGACCAACCTGAGGCACCAAATTTTCACAAGAGCACCGAGCCATTTGCACCAGAAGATTCGTGAATTCAGCCCCAATGGAGGGGATATGTGGTGAATTTATTTCCTAATAGGGATTATAATCATTCCGCAACAAACTTCAGTGGACATTAGAACATGACTGTGAGTATTTTATTTATGTCCCTGATAATTATAGACATTAACTGCTTGGCCCTGGAGAAGAATACCCACCCGCATTGCCTAAAGGAATACTATAATTAATTAGTTTAATTATTAGTATAAACTGCTTTATATATGTGTTTTTTTTTCTATGCCATGTATAAGGTAAATAGTGTTTTATTTGGTAATGAGATATAACAAAATGGTGGTTATGATAAATAGAGTATTTTGACACCAACTCATTAATTTTAAACATGAGACTTGTAAGGGTGTCAAAAACAACTGTTTTATATGTTAGGTTTCTGCACTTAGACCAATGTTGTGCTTTTATCTAGGTAAAATAAGTCAAGTTAGCAGAACCAATTTGTGGTTGTTGTGTTGTTTGTAATAACATTTTTGTTTTCTTGGGGCAAAAAGGGTGTAAATGTATTGAGATAATGCAAATCATTCCCATGCCTGTCATGAATTCAAACAGATGATTACACTTGCATGTATGTAAACTGCAGATCTTGATTTAATACTTGAACTGTTTGTCCAAAATTTGTGATGTGTACATCAAGTAAATGTGGTGTTCACCAGTGGTTGTTTATATGTTGTGAACAATCAATGTCTTCTAGCACTAGATAAACTTGAGAGGGTGATAAGTGGGAATGGAGAAGTACTCAGAAATACAGCTATGAACAGGAGTGAAGCATTTCCCTTCTTGGGTTTCTGGTAGAATTCCATGATCACCTCAAGTGGCTAAAATAATAGAGAATCAAAACAAATCCCCTAGACAGCTTAACATAATATTCTCATAAATTAAAATCCACACCCCACACATATGTTTAAGAACATTTCGAACCTCCATCTTCAAAATTGGCGTCCTTCATTATTAAATCGAATATCATACGGTTAATCTCTGTTATCATCATAAATGTTTTTCACATACTCTGACCATACATGTAGAATCTGATCTATTCTATTATGATTTTGCCATCTTTAGTTTTTAGACAGCCTGCTGGTGTACTTGTTCTTTTATTAGTAAGTTTCTGAATTCTTTTGTGCACTAATTTGGATTTTGACTGTTGTGTTGTTTTGAAATTTCTAAGCAATTTTTCAATAGCCATGCTTCTTTTGCCTCCTTACATAATATTCTGACTTGTCTGTGAATTTCTTCATATTTGGTAGGATTATTTTTGTTGTCTTCTTGTTTCCATTAGTTGTAAAAATTTCTTCAGTCATCCATTTCTTACCACCCTTTAAGTTTGGAATAGTTGTGTCTGCACCCAAACTGATTGAATTCTTCAACATTTCCCAGTGATCACCCACATCCTGGAATGGGATCACTAGATCAGACAATATGTCAAATCTGTTCTGTACTTCTATGTTGAATTTGTTTTGTATTTCCTTGCCATTACTCAATGTACATAAATCATATTTAGTGTTTCCTGTTACATACTTGAGTTTCTTTACCTTTACCCCCAATGTACCTGTAAGTAATCTGTGGTCACTATAACAATCAGCACTGGGAACTGTTTTTGCTATTGTTAACGCATTTCTAAATCTTCTGCTAATCAGAATGTAATCAATCTAGTTTCTAATCCTGCTATCAGGACTCCTCCATGTCCATAATCTTCTAGGGTGTTGTTTAAACCAGGTGTTTCCTACAATCATTTCCTGCTCTTTTGCCTACTCTACAAGTCTGTACCCTCTTTCATTTCTCTCTCCTAAAGCATAGTTTCATACTGTGTATCTATCACCTTGATTTCCTACTTTTGCGTTGTAGTCTCATATTATGATGTTTATTTCTGAATTTTTACATTTCTTTAAAGCAGACTCTATGTCATTATAAAATCAATCTACACTATCTTCATTGGATTCCTCTGTTGGGGCATATACTTGAATAACGTTCATGATGAAAGGTCTGCCGCTTAATTTAACAAGTAGAACTCTGTCTGACACGGCCCAATATCCTCCTCCAGAATAAATAATCTTAAAATCTTCATCTATCTTAATGCCCGATCCTGTCCATCTCGTTTCGCAAATCTCTAAAATATTAATTTTCTCTCTTTCCATTTCTTGTTTGATGTTAACTAATTGTTCTTCGTCGTTTAACGTCCTAACATTCAATGCTGCTAATTTTAATGTCTCTGTCCTTGTCTTGCGATAATCGATTATTAGGCGAATCATAATGAACTAAGCGCTTTTAAAGAAAGTAGTTTGCCATTGTTTCGTTCCTGTCAGTGACCGTACTGGCCGGGCAGCCATTGTCCCAATAATGAGATCTTCTGCCTGCCGTCACGAAATTTGAGACCATAACCAACAACTATCTGTCGGCTACCCTCAAAATTTCATCCACCACCTGCCTTCCGTGGCTTCTTTTGAACACTTCCAATAAACCAATACGAAATAACACCACATAATCCACAGGAAAACACTAAAAACAGCGTCTCCCGAAGAATGAAAGCGTTAAGCCGTTAGAAAAAGAAGCAACTTGCTCCTACTGGTCTCCACGGACTAATGATGTACATTATCTGTGTAGGAGTTAAACGTTGGCTTCTCGGGTCCCGGAACAAAAGCTGTAGTTAACCCTAGTTGTGACTCACGAGGATGGATGAATCCCTCTCTTTACTACAAGTAATACGTGAATTTTGAGAAAGAAATTACCGAGATAAATATAGACGGTTCTACAGAAATTTTAGTAACAGGTTTACCCAATATTCAATATGGGTACGGACTTGATTGGGTATGGTTAAAGGGCGTGGGGGGGGGGGGGGCGTCATGAGATTTGTTACAAATATCATCATCATCATCATCATCATCATCATCATCATCATCATCATCCTCATCATCATCATCATCATCATCATTAACATCACCGTCATCACCAAATGTCTTGCCGACTGGTGTGAGCAATCATGCTTCTCCACATCTTACAAACAACCAGTTTATTCAGTTAGTCTGGTGACGGGTTTTGTTCCGCACACAGGTCAGTAGGACTTAAGTGTTGACTAGGGGGACGTAATTTACCAGTACCTCAGGAGTCGGAGTTGGTGCACATGCTGGCGGGGGACACTGGTAGTAGGGAATGCTAATCCACACCGAAAAATCAGTTCAGTGCACTCACTATAGTTTGTCCACATTTGCATGCCTTCATTCACGATCAGTTTTTGTGTGAAAACTGTCTGTTGCATTGTTATGAAAATTTTCTTGCCATCTTATATTTACCCCCACCCAAGGAATATGTCTTTGATAGGTCCAAAAGCAACTTAAATCGGGGAAAGCGGCAACATTTCTTTGATGTTTTGGTGGAAAACTAGTGATTTCTCGCTAACAAGCTTGTTTTACAGTAATGTCCCGCCAGTTCGAATAACGATACAAGGAGTATCCAGATTCGTTTGGGAGTGGGTGCAATGTCTACTCTGCTGAGATGGACCATGGTTACCTGTTTTGCACGACGAATATAGCTGTGAATGTCTCTCTCTCTCTCTTTCTTCTTAATGGTCAAGATGTTGACCATTAAATTTCATTGAAATTTATAGATTGATTCGTATGTTCGTATGTTGTCCCCTCATTTGTCAACGTGTTTCTTCTCACGTTTCTTGTTATGCCACAATATGTCAGTTCCCACCGCAATATTACTCTTCTGTTGGTATTCAATGCGTTTAGAGCGTTTTTATTTTCACTGTCAGTTGTTTGTCACCGTTACGGAATTGAAAATTCATCACTGGAATACAAACTGTTGCCATTGAAAAGTTGTATTGTTTGTGCCGATGCTGTCTTGTTAAGGGCCTACAATTCTTTTTCTGAATAGTTGGAGCAAAAATATCCAAAATATCCCAGTAGGTGTCCATGTGGATTAATGTCTGCGATCTGCCCAGACCTTAATCTGTGTCGCACGATTCCAGTAGGTTGATGACTGCTCTCGGTTGCATAAAATTCAATCCATCTTTTCTCCAATAGTCATCTTCCTCTTTCAACACATGGTCCTCACATTTTTTCCCCACTAACTTTTATCAATATTTAATAATCAATCTTCAATATTTAATAGCGCGGGCTGGGTTAATATATTTACGTCAGACAATTTGAATATAGTATTGTCAGCTGCCACCTGTCCTTTAATTTTAGCCCACACAAGTTCTATAGGGTTCAAATGAGAATGGTACGGCGGGAGTATCAATCACCCATGGCGATGCTCTTCTATCAACTTGTCGATTTGATATTTCTTGCTTTTTGGCGTCTGTTTTACAAGGGACAACAATTCTAGCTAGAAATACGTTTCTGGAAATGGTATGTTTTCCATTCAGAGCCATATCTTTATTGCCCCCTTCGTGCTCGATGCTGTAGGTATTTTGTCTTTTTGGGCAACAACGTTGTGATATGATGCATTGTCCATAATTAGACAAGACGGTCTATCTAGGGATGGAAGCACCGTATTCTCGAGCCCATCTCTAAATACATTACCCTTCATCTTATTATGATAATCCCTATTGTATGTATTCTTTGATACGAACACGAGTCCAGCATTCTGTAGTAAGCCATTATGAGAACTGCCAGCATGGGCTATGACCAAACGCTCTCCTTTACTACAGGGCACATATCGCTTTATCTTTCCATCCACTGATTATCATTCCTTTTCAGTTGTGTGGTGCGCATTGATCCAGTCTTCATCCAAATACTCCATGTCATAATTTTCTTTGCGTATTTCCCTTATTTCACGTACGTATTTGCTTCTTATGGCTCCTACATGCGGTTGCTCGCAAATAATAATTCTGCCTAAATTGTACTTTCTAAACGTGAAGCCTAATCTCCTTATAATTTTCTACAAAGTTGTCTTGAATAGCTCTATGTCATTGTTCTTTCTCAACCAAACCCTAATTTTTCTTACAGTCACTGTTTCTTTGGTATCCAGCATTTTAATAATAGCTCGCTTTATGACATCTTTGTCAAAGCTGTCTACAATTGCCTTTCTACTTACCGTTTGCTTATTGGGTGATGGTTTCATTCCAGATTCCAGCACCAATCGACGAAATGACCGTTTACTCAAACCCAATGTATGCACTGTTCTTTTCTCGGGATTTGTAATAGTATATGAAACAGTTTCCTGCGATGAGCTTCTTGATAAAAAAATATGTGTACAACTTCATAACGATGCTTTGAAGTGTACAAAATTTCTCATTGAATCCCATTCAACAATATTCACACATTCAGATGTTAGCGATAAATGGTAAGATTTAAAAAAAAAAAGAAGAAATAATCAAGTTTCATGAAAGACCCACATTATTGACGACACCTCTGAACACTCCCCGTTCCACTACGCGAGGCTCTTGTCATAAGGTCAATCCCGTGTGCAAAGAGGAAATTAACTATTCAACGCTAATGTTTCCGTGTGAAGACGTAATACATTTAATAATGTGCGCTTCATCTCTGACCCTTAAATTATTTACCGCATATAAACAAACTTTGAAATCTGCTGCACAATCTCCAGAACAAAAATGTTTTTGTTGGGTGGACATAATGATAAGGTTATATGCTAAATCTCATCATTTTCCCTCAGTCGGTTACTGAGATATGGAATTTTATATTGGGGCAGACATAAGTAAACAGACTATAATAGTAGCAACTACTACTACTACTAGTAGCACTTCTGTGGATTACACTTGAAATAATAGCTCATCATCATCATTATCAAGTGCCGTGCCAGCTGGCTTAGGCGTTCATGGCTATCCACAGATCTCGGTCTTTGGTTTTCTGGATCAACTCTGCTGCTGATATTCCTCCATGCCACCGTCTCAATCCATCCAGCATCATTTCTCTTGGTCTGCCTCTGCCTCTCTTCCCCTCGATCTTTCCAGTTGTTACGATGTTCTCCAATGCCTCTCTTCTCATCACGTGACCGAAGAAAGATGTTTGTCTCTGTCTTATTGTTGTATATAATGTTCTAGTTTCATTAGCCTGTTTCAGGCAGTCATCGTTAGTTACTCTGGCAGTCCAAGGAATTCGCAACATTCGTCTCAGGAACCACATCTCTGTTGCTTCTAATTTCTTCTTACTTTGTTCATTTACATTCCAAGATTCACTGCCATACAGCAAAACTGGTTCTACATAGCATTTCAGCACTCTCTTTCTTACATTCAGTGATAGTGACTTATTGCACAAGATACTCTTCATTTTCTGAAATGCGGCTTTTGCCTGCCCTATTCTGCTCCTAATCTCTGTTGTACATCTTCCATCTGATGTTATAAATGCCCCTAGGTATCTAAAATTATCCACTTGGTTAAGGATTTTTCCTTCTATTTCTATGTCACATTTTGGTGTCACCATTTTCTTTGATATTACCATTGTTACTGTTTTCTTGATATTCAAGGAGAGTCCTTTCCTTGCACTCTCTGTTACTACAACGTCTAATAATTGCTGTAGGTCTGTTGAATTATCCGCCACCAATACTGTGTCATCTGCATAGCATATATTATTTATATTATAACCTCCGACTAGTATTCCTGGCATCTCTTTGATCTCTCTCATTATTACTTCGCTATACAAGGAGAAAAGATCTGGTGACAAGACACACCCCTGTCGTACTCCTAGCTTTATCTGTTCGTAACTACCCTCTTTATTTCCCATTTTAATTGCTGCTACTTGGTTCCAGTAAACATTCTTTATTATTCTTAAATCTTTTCCATCAATGTTGATATCTTCCAACATTTTAATAAGTTCATCATGTTTTACTTTATCAAATGCCTTAGTATAATCTATGAAGCACAAATATATGTCCCTCTGTTTCTCTATTGACCTTTCTATTAGTGTCCGTAATGTATAAATTGCATTGTTTGTGCCCTTTCCTTCCACAAATCCATACTGTTCTTCACTAATTTCCATTTTTATTTTCTTTTTGTTTCTTCTCATTATGATTCTGAGTAGAAGCTTAGTGATATGGTTTATAAGGTTAATTGTACGAAAATCTTCACAATCAATTGCTCCTGGTCTTTTTGGTATAGCTATAAATACAGATTTCAGCATATCACTGGGTAAATATCCACTGCTGTAAATATCATTCAACATTTTGGTTAATATATCTACTCCAAATTCTCCCAATACTTCTAATTCTTCTATTGTGATTTCATCTGGCCCAGCTGTTTTTCCTTTCTTCATACGTTTCATAGCGTCAGCGACTTCTTCTTTCAGAATAAGTGGACCTTCTAAGTTACTATCTTCTGTTAATTCTTCCCTTTCTCCTTCATATAATTCTCTTATATGCTCATTCCACCTCTTCATTATAGCATCTTCCTCTAATATTATCTTTCCTGTTTTTGATTTCAAACACCCTGTATTTATTCTTATTTTTCTTCCTGTAAGCTCACTGATTTGTCTGTGCATATTTTTTGTATCATTAATGGAATTTAATTCAATTTTTTTGCATTGCTCGTTTAACCAACTTTCTTTAGCCTTCCCACATTTATCTTTTATTTCTTTATTTATCTTAGCGTATTCCTGTTTGTCATTTTTACTCTGTTTTCTTTTGTCCATCAGTTTTAAGATTTCTTCATTCATCCATTTTTTCTTAGCTATTTTGCCTCTCTCCGGTAATACTTCTTTGCTAGTTTGATGAATGGAGTCCCTTAACATTTCCCATTGTTCATTTATATTCTGTATTTTAGCTATCGCATTGTACCTATTTTTAACAGTCACTCTGTATTGTTCTTGCAGTTCTTTATCTATTTTCAGAACCTCTTTATTAAGTCTCATGTTCTTAACCATTTTTTTCCCTCTCTTTAATCTTACTTTTATTTGTCCACATAGTGGTACATGATCACTATTACAGTCAGCACCAGGCATTGTCTTTACATTAATTAAAGCATTTCTATATCTTTTATTAATTAGTATGTAATCAATTTGGTTGCGTATTTTCTTATCAGGGCTTTTCCATGTGTACAGTCGTCTTTTATGGTGTTTAAACCATGTGTTTCCAATTATCATATCATTGATATTTGCCCATTCTATTAGCTTTTCCCCTCTTTCATTTCTTGTACCTAAACCATAATTCCCCACTACATCCTCCATTTTCCCCTTTCCTACTTTTGCATTAAAATCACCAAGTATTATTTTTATTTCTTGTGATCCAATTTGAGCCATCACCATTTCTATTTCATCGTAAAAGTGTTGTATTTCTTCATCACTACTGCTTGTTGTTGGTGCATATACCTGTATAATATTTATGTCTGTTGGTTTGCCTTTGATTTTTACCATAACTACTCTATCTGAAATACACCAGTATCCATTAATTGACTTGGCTGTTTTTTCGTCTAATATTATTCCTACACCTTTTTCATGTGTATCCCCTCCAGAATAAATTATTGTGTGATTGTCAGCTATAATTTTGCCCGATCCCTTCCATCTCATCTCACTAATGCCTAGTATATTCATTTTCATGCTATCCATCTCTCTTAGAACATTGGTCAACTTTCCTAGCTCATTTAATGTCCTAACATTCCATGTTCCTACTCTAAATTTATTTATTTTAGTTATGATTTTGCCATCAGTAGCTGGATGACGGTCTGAATAAAAACACTGATTTATTGATTGATCAGTCAACAAGAACCAATGCTGTAGCATTTTGTTCACATTCATAAGTGTGTACATCCATAAGTATGCACATTCATAAGTGTGTATATCCATAATTGTGTACATCCATACGTGTACACATCATTAGTGTGCACATTCATAATAGTTTACATCCATAAGTGTGCACATCTATAAGAGTGTACATCCATAAGTGTGCATATCCATAAGTGTGCACATTCATAATAGTTTATTCCATACGTGTGCACATCTATAAGAGTGTACATCCATCAGTGTGCACATCTATACGTGTTTATTCAGTTAGTGCTTAAACATCCAGTTTATTCAGTTAGTGGTCAAACATTTGGTTTATTTTGTTAGTGCTCACACAACACTTTATTCAGTTAGTGCTGAACCATCCAGTTTATTCAGTTAGTATTAAAACAACAAGTTTATACAGTTAGTGCTCAAGCATCAAGTATTTCTTTTTCATTTAGTGCTGAAGCATTAATTTTTTTTCAGTTAGTTAATGTCGAAAGCAAAATAGCATATATTAGCTGGATAGAACTGAGCAGACGGTGATCTTCACACTCAGAATAGAGTACTATCGACTCAGAATCACCTTCACCAACAGAAATACCATCACGGCATGGGGAGAATGGTGCTACAGGGAGTGACCAGAGGATCTGGTCGCACATTGAACTCTGAGGAAAAGCCTGACGGACACATAATCAGATAGCTACTGGTACCATTAGTATTGGGACTCTTCATTGGCTGTTGAAGAAGAGGATGGAGCACGTATGAGTATGCCCCAGGTGCTGTGATGTCGATTCTTCATTCAACTCAACTATTCACCAGTTCATTGACTCTGGCAACCACAAGAGACACCAGCTGTGTAGCGATGAGATACCTCCTTGACTTCGCGACAATGAACCACAGGATCAAGATCTGGAGAGCTCGTGCATACTTAAAAAATAAGTGCAGATGACCAGCACCCTCTGCATAACGCTATATTCAGAGAAAAGAATGACAGGCTAAAGAGGGGCAAATCATGGATGGGTCGGGCGGAAGATGTCGTCAGACAGGTCTGCAGTCTTACCAGTATCAACCCCGGCAAGGAATGGGTGCCTGTGCCTCCAGCTTTTAAGTTCACTTTCTCCTGCATTATCACACTCGACAGACGGTGCAGAAAGCAGAACCCTGCCGCTGTCAACGCAGAAGTCAACGCGCTCATCTATGAACACTCAGATAACCCCGAAGTGCTCATCTATACAGATGGATCTGTTGTTAAGCAGCAGAGAAGTGCGTGGGCATTTACAGCCCGTTCAGCGGGCCGAACCGTTCAAGAATCCAGTGGTGCCCACTCTATGACCACGAGCAGCATGACGATGGAGGTGATGGCAGTTACACAGGCTTTCATATGGCTGGAATCACAGCATTATACCAACGTGTGTGTACTAAGTGATTCAATGAGCATGATTCAGAAGGTCGAAGCTGGATCTGTACGTAGACAGTGGAATGAGTCGCTGCGGAAGTATGTTGTCCGTAAAGTCATCTTCATCTTCGTCCCGGGACATGCGGGAATCGAGGGAAATGAACGAGCTGATAAACTGGCTGGCTCTGCACCCCCTGTAGATGGCCAGCCCATGGATCGTGCCGATGTTATTAACGTCCTTAAAGATATGTCGAGAACAGAGGACTTTGACGTCAGTGAATCCACATCGCTGTCCAGGATGAAAGACTTGGGAATAAGAATTGGCACGGCCAGACACGAGAGGTACATCGGGAAAACGAGGTGCCTGGTCAACCAACACGAACTGGCACTATTAGCCACCGAACGCTGATGCATATGCTGGTGGGGGTGGGGATCTGAGCACCTATGGACCTGTCCGGAGCGCAATGAAGATACCCCAACTGATAACTGATAACCACAAGACTGTCCTGATTTTGTCAGGAAGAGAATGACAATCTGGCCCATGGAAGCAGCCCAACAAGATCAATTATTGGCAACTAAAACATTAAAAACACCTTAGGTATGCTGCCCGTTTATGACTTATTTTGGAATAGACACACAACATACACGCCCAACAAAAAAGGAGAATGTTTACTGTTTATTTTCCACATCCTTTTAAACCATTTAGATTACTCACTTTTGGCTATGCATGGTAATTTTAAATTACTTTGGTCAACCTTTAGTTATTAGTTTCATTTTATTTTTTCCAGCACCAATATTATAAATAAAATAAACAGAGACAAAAGGACTCACTATACAACATACGTATTAAAAGCTAAAGTGTGGCCACACCAGAATTTGAACATTTACTGTAATATTTTGTTAACAATTTCTGTTCTCAGCTCCAGATACTAGATCATGCCTTAAATGCGATGAATGCTCGGACAACGAATATGTTTCGAGAATATGCACAGAAACTCAAAACACCAAATGTATTCCAAAAATAACAAGTAAAGCTGTTCCGGACGATGAAACAACTAGCGTAAGAAATGATTTGTCTCCAAGTGAGACTGCCAATTTTGTGAATAAAGCTACAGTCAACCCTACCGGTAATTTCAGCTCTACCAGTAATTTCAGCACCACGGCTCCAGTGAAAGCAGAAGGGGACAGTAGTAAAACAGTATTAATAATTGTTTTATCTATTGTTATGTGTACACTTTTTGCTCCTGCTGCTGTAGTTATTTACAAATGCAGGTCTAGAATGTGTAGAAAGACAGACTACTCTCCGGCAAGAAACTCACCACCACCACCTGATACACACGATACTGAACTGTCAGAGTCTTGCATAACACAAGACAAGTAGCTCGTTTTCTGGCAAGTGTGAAGTAATATCAAACTATCAAATCACACGAAGTTAATATCCGAAAGTATTATTCACACGCTTTATTGGCGCGTTACATTAATTATCGCACAAACATCGCGCACTGACAATCTATAGCAATCATTTCAACATGAACAAGATCACTACAATACATAATAATACATGCAAGCAATAAACATCTCACTTACAGTTAAACTATACAAGCATTCGACTCAGTCTCCCACTGTCGTACAGGCTAGCTCTCAAGGCAGATTCAAACTCAACTCGCATTCCCTTGCGACCTGTCCTTTCAACGATCTCAGCCCGTCTGCCAGTCCTGGCGTCCTACACGCTACACGCTCACGTCAGCTGGTGTCCCCTGCACGGTTCACGGGGTGAACTCAATTGCTGTGCGTGGCTGCTTATCCAGGCATCGGCAAAGACGCCGCGTTCTCTCTGCCGTGTCTAACATTACTCAGGGTTGCGTGTTGTTATGGTGTCTGGCGTTGGTACAGACAACGCGTCGCAACCTCGGATGTGAGACCTTGACACTCTCCACACCCCTTTTTCATGAAAGGATTTCCTTTCATGTACAATATATATCTAGGTGTTATTAAACATGTCAAAGTCGAACATTATACATTAACAATTATCATAAATATATACAGGTGAATAGTCAACAATATGTATACACCACTTATGTTGCGCTATGACGTACAACAGTCAAGTACAATCTATTTAATGGGCATTACCTCGCTGTGACCCAGCTAGTCCGGTAGGTATCGGCTAAACTGGCCCCTACCTCACAACCAAGAACAAAAATAATAAAATAATCAGGTCAAGCCGTGAGCATCTCCCTCTGAGATGACTCCTCCATCAGACCTCTGTTTAGAGTTTCTAATGAAGGTCAACAGTTTTGGCAATATACTGTCCATATCTAAACGATGTTACATTGACATGTTATTTATCAAGCACACATGTTAATGGTTACAATACATATTTACATATCACCAATAATTTAGAATAATGTCCCCTGGTTATTATACAGAAAATTTAGGAATAATAATTTATCGTCGTTTACAAGACATAAATTACAATTGGACATTTATTTCTTAGTGTCACAATTTGATTCTTATTGACAAACGTGCACAAAAAGTCACGTTTGTAAAGAAGCAATCAAGTTATGATGCTTAGATTACATCCTATACAAATCAACATATACAATTCCGTATATGGGAATATTTTAAATCACATTTTAATACAACGTCATACATTTATATACTTTTAATAATATGCAAAAACTCGGAAGTATACAGCTGTACTATTACATGTGTTGTGATGTCATTCAAACAAAGCTGGTCCGTTCTGGATGGATCTTCTATAAACGGAGTAGTAGTTGTTACTATCAGCTGTTGGATCATCTCTTCCGTCTTCTGCTCGGATTGTACTGTCGCAGTCATTCTTTCGTACCTTGTTAAAACGTCTTGGGCACCTCGGTCTGGATACTTTAGGATTACCTCACGTTTTAGTGGCTTGGTAACTTCTTGGATCCTCTAGTGTTGTCCCTTGACACTTCTCTGTAGTGTCTGGTTGTTATAATATTTATTTACAATAATAATTACATTCTTTCTCATATCTCACAGTTATACAACACATTAGTTTACATAATACTGATTTCATTCTTTCACATATCTCACAATTATATACGCATTCATTCGCATGATAATAATCACAATATGTACATAAGTTATATACATTGGGAGATACAATCTTCCCCATCACAATGGTGTACACAGCGTTACTGACACATTGTCACAATTGGCTGTGGTACTGAGCACTATCTACGTTGCAGTTTTATACACCCTCTGCACTGTGCTCTGGTGTCGACTGGGTATTAGGTTCGTTGTATGGACATCTCGACAAAAGGTCTACAAGACAGTTTTGTGAACCTTTTATGTGGTTAACCTCATAGCTATAGTCCTGCAGAAGAAGGGACCATCTTGCCACCCTGCTGTTACTAGGCGTTCCTCTGGTAACAATTGTCAGCGGAGTATTATCTGTTTCAATAATGAAATGTTTGCCTAACAGAAATCTAGAAAGTTTACGTACCGAAAATACCATGGCAAGAGCCTCGAGTTCCGGTGTACTGTAATTTCGTTCGCTGGTGTTCAGTTTTCGAGAGACGTAGTATACTGGGTACAAGATTCGGTCGTGTTCTTGGAGAAGCACATCTCCAATGGCTAAGGAGCTCGCATCACATCTTAATCTGAAAGTAATATTCAAATTTGGCAATTTCAAAATAGGTGATTTAGAAAAATAAGAAAGAATTTTCGTAAATGCTGGCCTTAAACATTCACTGTTTACAATCACATTGGGGTGTTTATTTGTTAGTAGATCAGTGAAACATTTGGTCAATTCAGCAAAATGAGGAATAAACTGTCTATAATAGTTTAAAAGACCTAAGACACTTCGCAACTGTTTCTTAGTTGTCGGAAGCGACAATTTCAAAATTCTGGACATGATGTTATCGTCAGTTGATATAAAGCCATTTGAGATCTTATAGCCCAAAAATGAAATTTCCTGAAAGGCTATATCCACTTTGGAAGGTTTTACAGTCAGTCCATGATGTCTAATTCTGTCAAATGTCTGCTGTAGTGCTGTTATGTGCTCTGTCATGTCCTTTGTGTGTATGCAAATGTCGTCCATGTACCAAATGATGTTAGCAATGTCTGTCAAAAGAATTCTTGTCATTCTGACGAAGGTAGCTGGTGCATTGACTAATCCGAAAGGTAGTTTACACCATTCGTATAAACCCCAAGGTGTGGCAAATGCAGTCAGGTGTATACTATCAGGATGTACAGCTATCTGCCAGTAGCCTTTTGTCATGTCAAGTTTAGTAAAATAACGTGAGTCAGATAGTTCAGTCAAGATGTCTTCACAGTTGCTCATTGGTTCTAAATCCAACTGTGTAATGCTGTTGAGCTTACGATAGTCCACACAAAGTCTAATAGTGTTGTCCTTTTTGCGTACCAAAACTATTGGTGAACAGAAATGAGATTGTGAACGTCGAATGATATGATTTGTTTCTAAATCAATGATTTCTTGATGAAGTTTTTATTTATAGTGTATAGGGATGGAATATGGTCTACACTTAATAGGCACGTCAGATGTTAAGATGATTTGGTGTTGCACTAAATCTGTCTGTCCTGCGCTGTCAGAAAAGATCGTCCTGTAGTCTTGTATCAGTTGTCTGCAACTGTCAGTTTGTGTCTGAGTCAGGTTAGGATTTACCTTAATGTCTTGTAAGTTGGTCGTCGTGTCAAGACCTGGTGTCGGTATCTCGTCAGTGTCGTTGTCGTCTGTCTGGTCCACTATGGAGGTGCTTGCTGCAGTCTCTACTTGTTCGTCTTGCCTGTGGTGATAAGGTTTGAGCATGTTAATATGGAAAATTTTATGTTTGTCCCTAACTGCAATCTCGTAATCTACCGTCGAAATTTGTCGTAGCACTTTGAACGGTCCTTGCCATGAGTCAGTTAGGAGATGTCTATCACTTGGCAAAAGAAGAAGAACGTCCTGTCCTAGCGTCAGTGTAATAGTTCTATTTCCTCTGTTAGCATATTGTCGGTAAATAGCTCCTGATTTTTGGAGAGCTTCTTTGGCTAATATACATGATTTCATAATTCTATCACGCAATGATGTTACATGTTCCTATGGTGAAATGGGTATAGACAAAGTTGCACTTTCAGTCAACATAGATTGGTACATTACTAATGAGGAGTGAGTGAAATTGGTATTATGGCTCTCTAACTTAGTTCTAATATGGGAACAGACTTCCCTGATGTCTTTGGAAGTTATGGTTTTAGAAGGACTCGCTTCTGGCGAAATTTAGTACTTCTTGATATTATGTGGTCAAGAGGATCAATTCTGTCGACAGAGATATTTTTGAAAGGTCTGCTTGTTGACTCTGTTAATTGCAGTTCAGCTTGCGAGTGTTTCTTCTGTTTCACAAGCTTATGGCAGATGTCACAACTTCTGCAATACCGTTTGGTATCACTGCGAAACTTAGGCCAATAGAATTGAGTAAGTAATCTTGCTCTTGTTTTAGCATCAGCTATATGCCCTGCGAAGGGTATGTCATGTGCTAGCTTTAATGCTTGATTGCGGTTTTCTGCAGGTAGCACCGTTTGTTCTGTAGTGCTAGAACCTTTGGTATAGTACCGTGTCAGAATTCCGTTTTTCAGAGCAAAATACCATTTAGCATTCTTTGCTACTCGTGGCTTTTGGCCTATAAGTTTAAAATACTTCTGCAAAGATCGATCGGCTTTCTGGGCTGTTATAAACTTCTCCCTGGTTGTTTCAGGAGATGTCACAACTGGACTTATTTGTTGTAAAGCCTCTGTTTGATCGATTCGATCTTGCATTTGGGCAGTAGATCTGCTTACTGCATTTGTAATATCGCAACGATCATTCTCATCACACATTGATGTTACATTCACACAATTACATGTATGTTCTGGCATAGCCAGGTTGGTATTTGTACATTCATTTACAGGTGGTAATACACCATGAATGGTGATTGGTGATGAAGGTGAAGTGGTAGTATCAATATTACAACTGACAGATGATGTATTGATGTCATGTGGTATGCCATTCACTTCAGGAAGGTTTCCAATGATAATATCACAGCAAGGATTGGTTAATGCTGCGCATTTCACCTTTCCTGTAAGGAATGGTGTAGTTATATATGCCCATGCAAGTGGATATTTCTCTATGTTCCCTGAGAATGTCCTGCATGTGACATATTTACCACTATATTGTGATGGTAAAATATAGTCTCTCTTTAGACCAATGAGGGTACATCCGCTGTCTCTTAAGACGGTAGCAGCTTTACCATTAACATACCCATGGTGGATATTCAATTTACCTTGGGAGTTAATTCTTAAATTGGTCTCTTTATTGATATCTGGTATGGAATGGCTGCATGTTAAACTGCCATCCTGATGAAAAGAATTACAGATGGTACATCTATTAAGGTGAACCACCTCAATGGCATGTGCAGCATTTACAAAATGATGTTTCACACTTTCTTCGTCTGAGGAAGAGCTATCACTCATGGCTGAATTAGTCTTTGCAATCATTTGCTTGCCTTTACAAGAGTGGCGCCAATGGCCATAAGCTTTACAAAGGAAGCATTTTGTGAGGCGTTTGTAGCTCTTTCCCACCCTATCTTCCTTGCTTAAGTAATTCTGCAAGTAAGTGAGGTACCCAGGGTGTTTGTCACACATATCATTTTCCTTGTGTGAAAACTGGCAATATTTACACTGATAGTATTTCTCAGTATTTTGCTTGTATGGTCTCTGTTTATTGTGGGGCACTGACTTTGATTTACCATATGTAGCTGATGCTACGAAATCTGTACTAGTCAACCCACTAGCGAAACATTGTTTATTGGCTGCAAAATAACCAGAGCCACGACTTTCAATCTGTTGAACACTTTCACACTAACATTCCAACAAAAATTTAGAAAAGGGAGCTGGGAGAGATGCGATAATCTTATCTCTCAACATAAGATCAACTAATTTGTCATAACTTCCATTTACTTTGGCTGCTGACAGCCATTTAGAAAAAATATTTTCAATTTCTGAGATGTAATCAGAGAACGTGTGTGTTGGCTTAGGAGACAACTTCCTAAACTGTTCTCTATAACCTGATTCATGTAGCAAAAAGTGTGACATAATTTTTGCTTTAATGTAAAGATAATCTTCTTTCAGGTCATTTGGGATCGACTCTATGACTTTAAGAGGTTCCCCAGAAAGACTTCTTACATATAATATCCCCCATTCAGGTTTTGGGAATTTGTAATGATCCATAACAAATTCAAAATTTTGGGTGAATGCTGCTATGCAATCACCTGTGTTGTAACTTCTGATCAGACCTTGATACTTCTTATGAGGTTGATCTTTGTCTGTTTCTCTATTCACTTTATCTTTAGAACATTCAGCTTTTAGATGTTCAATTTTTAGTTGTGTTTCTTGCTCTTCTCTCTTACTTTGGGCTAAGATCTCAGCTTGCCTCACTGCAGCTTCTAACTGTTTTAGAGCAGCTTCTGATTGTGCTTGTTGAAGCTTTAAATCAGCTTCTGAGTGTTTAACAGCCAAATCTAATTCACTCTGTTTGAAAGCCTCTTCGGCAGCTCTATCCTCACGTTCCCACTCTTCTTCTTGAACCAGAAGATATTCTGCATATTTATTCTCACTCCAGGCTCTCAATTCCTCCCCAGCCATATTCAATTTTAAACCCATTTCAATGAAATCGTTCAAAGAAGACATAATGAACAATAGGTATGATGGAATAAATATAAACAAAATTACTTATGATGTTAGTAAGTTACAAATATCTATAGCACAGTTAATGTCTAAAGCCAGACTAACGAAAGTATAAAGAGAGATGAAAAAAAATTTTTATACTCAAGTAATCCTTGGGTACTGTGCTGTTCAGTGGTGCTCGAAATCACACTGGAACGTCTTTCGGGTTGACGCACAAAAAATTTTTGAAGTTCACCAGACTCAGGTAAAGTTGACCCAAAAAACCTGCACTTTTTAAACTAACCGAAATTAGAACATTTGTAAATGTATGGTGTGTGTAATGTCACTGAAGTCTGTAAAGGTTTGTATGCTGTCAAGTATTATTGTTAGTCGTTACCACAATCAACAACTTTCACGCTCACACTACCTCTACTCAATGACATTCAAGAGTACGGCCGCCATTTTGGATTTTAGGTACAAAATTTGTTGAATTTAGTGCTAAGTCTGAAGACGCCTCGGTTGGCTTCAAATAATATCTTCACACTTATAATTTAATTAAATCAACTCTATTAATTCGTTACTTTACCTTAATCTATGACTTGCGCACTTCTATCGGCATGTTCACATTCGCTTCAAACTCGGACAAAAAAAAAATTTATACGTTCGCATTTGATTCAAAACCCGGACGAAAGCCATCACATTCGCACTTGTCAGAGTCTTGCATAACACAAGACAAGTAGCTCGTTTTCTGGCAAGTGTGAAGTAATATCAAACTATCAAATCACACGAAGTTAATATCCGAAAGTATTATTCACACGCTTTATTGACGCGTTGCATTAATTATCGCACAAACATCGCGCACTGACAATCTATAGCAATCATTTCAACATGAACAAGATCACTACAATACATAATAATACATGCAAGCAATAAACATCTCACTTACAGTTAAACTATACAAGCATTCGACTCAGTCTCCCACTGTCGTACAGGCTAGCTCTCAAGGCAGATTCAAGCTCAACTCGCATTCCCTTGCGACCTGTCCTTTCAACGATCTCAGCCCGTCTGCCAGTCCTGGCGTCCTACACGCTACACGGTCACGTCAGCTGGTGTCCCCTGCACGGTTCACGGGGTGAACTCAATTGCTGTGCGTGGCTGCTTATCCAGGCGTCGGCAAAGACGCCGCGTTCTCTCTGCCGTGTCTAACATTACTCAGGGTTGCGTGTTGTTATGGTGTCTGGCGTTGGTACAGACAACGCGTCGCAACCGCGGATGTGAGACCTTGACAGAACTTAGAAACATGAATACAGGTGATGATTAAAGATCTACAAGGCAAATTAACAAAGTACAAATGCCTACAAAGTAGGCATTAATTTAGCATGCCTAAACATGTGTATGCATCATTTGAATGAGTCTAACCCATTTAGTGAATGAAAGTAAACTGAATTGTAAATTATTTTGTTTGTTATTTTTAAGTTCAAAAGCCATCGTTTACTGATTGCAAATTTCTCCATGACTGAATCTGTAAACCTGAAAGAAATATGTTCTCAATATGTTTACTTTTATTTGTGTGTGGTCTGTAACATCTGCTGGACATTGTAGTAATCATCATCATCATCCAGTGCCTTGTCGGCTGGCGTGGACGATCATGCTTCTCCACAATTTGCGATCTCTGATGGCATGGATCAATTCGTGGACGCCATTCGGTGCCATGACACAAGACTGTCAAGAATTTTTTCATGCTGTCTTCCTCTATCTCTCTGTCCACAAATCTTTCCGGTTGTCACAATATGTTCCAGTTGTTGTCTTCTCATAATGTGGCCAAAAAATGCTGACTGCCTCTTTCAATGTTTGTGATAAGTTGTCTTTGCGACTTAGCCTCCCTCAAACTGTCCTGGTTGCTCATTTTGGCTGTCCAATGAATTTTCAGCATTCTTCATTTAAACCATATCTCCAAGGCTTCCATGAATGTGTTCCACTGTTTACTAATTGTTCAGGATGTTCAATGTTATGTATGTTAAAACTTAATATATGTAACATGCAAGAACTCTTTTTCTAACTTCAAAGGATAATCATACTTCGAAACAAAATTGTAGTAATAGAAAGTGTTGAAAAGTACTTTCCATCAATATCGAGAAAATAGAAGCAATGGTTCCATCAAAGAAAAAGACAACACCAAAATGGAATATTACAGGTTAAAGAAAAGTTCTGAACCAAGTCAACAATTCCAATATGTGGGGTAATCACAATTTCAGACAGAAGATACATGGCAGAGATTAGGAGCAGAATTGGTCATGTTGTAATCTCTGGTTGACATGTAGGTCTGTCTGTGGGCATTATTTGTACGCGTGTATGTGTATGTATGTGTGTGTGTGTGTGTGTGTGTGTGAGAGAGAGAGAGAGAGAGAGAGAGAGAGAGAGAGAGAGAGTGAAAGAGAGAGAACACCAAAGACCGGGATCAATGGAGAGACATGAATGCCTACGCCAGCTGGTAAGGCTCTCGATGATGATATCATGATGATGATGATGATGATGATGATGATGATGATGATGTTGATGATGATGATGATGATGATGTGTGTATATATATAAGAGTAAGTGTGTGTGCTTGTGTGTTTTAAGTTTGGAAACAGATGTCAGATCATCACTAAAAATTTCTGGATTCGTTCTATGTTAAAGAAACCATTATTAGTTCACCTCTCACTCCATAGACTGTATTCTTTCTCTGGAAGCCTTTGGTTTTGCATTTATCTGATCAGTGTATGACAATCTCCTGGTTGAGAATGATGAATGAATTGTCATCATTTGTGATTATAGAAATGAGATTATGCGTTCAAACGTGGATACTCGTAAAATATTGCATTATTTCTTGCCTGGCATGGTTCGCTATATATTTTAGTTCTATTTATATGTTGCTGTACCCTTACCCCACGTCTCTCTGGGACCATTTATCCACAATAAGATTTTCACTGTCATTGTGTCATAGGCAATCATTGGATCCTTTTACTGTGTGTGTCACCTGGAGCTGCCATGTGTTATCTTTGTGGCACGACTAAAATGTATACCTTAGTGTATTGTAATTTAGTTCCCATTGTGGCACTTTTGGATACTTATCAAAGAAGTGCCTTTATAATAATTGTGCCTAAATGCTTTAGTATAATAAATCGATGGGTTAAAATGAGTTATCATAACAATTATGCCTAAATGTTTTAGTGTAATAAATATGTGGGTTAAAAGGCGTTATCATAATAAATGTGCCTGAACAGTTTAGTGTTATAAATATATAGGTTAAAAGGAGTTATCACAATAAATGCCATATATTGTTAGCATATAATACGAGAGGGTTTTACATGAAAACTTTAAAGGTGTGATAGACATTACAAAAACCATGCCATTGTCTTGTTACCTGTCAATATTGTTGTTAAGGGTATCAAGAGTGTTAAGGACGTGACATTACAGTGCAGACGGACACGGTTACATCATAAGGACAGTTTTAAAATGGCTGCCTCACTTTTGACATGCTCCAAAGAAGAGCAATGTTCTGTTATACGTTTTTTGATCAGTGATGGTGTGAAACCTATAGAAATTCATCCTCGAATTAACGTCAACTTTGGCGATGGATGCTTGTCAGTCCAGGCAGTGTATGAGTGGAGCATGAAGTTTTAAAAGGGCGTGACTTCTGTGTCAGACAGTTCACGACCAGGTCAGGGAACCGAGTAGTGACCCTAGAGAATATGTTTCTACATGTAACCATATACCAACTGTTTGTATTTTTATTTTATTAGTTTGAGAATGAGATTTATGGCACTAGAATTGGATTTCTTATTTCAGCTGGAGTGATATTTTGTAGGTGAAGATCAGTTCTACAAATTATTTGTAAGTGCCTAGGTTTTTATGTGTCCAATGTTAATTCACCACTTGCTGGCGAATGTGTAGACACAACAAGGGTTTATTTCAATCAGATTTGAAGATATTTTGTAATCGAGTTATTTGTTGAGAGCTGGTTGCCTTCACTGGTGTAGAGTGTTTAATTAAAAATATTTACTATTCTTCATTACTTCATGATATTCTCCGCTGTTAATACAATTCATCACTGTTGACGTGTGTATGTTACATTGTTCGCCGATTGTTTGTTTTTATATGGATTCCTATGCGCTGATATGTTATACTGATGGCTTGTCTTATTGACAGAGGATATTTTGTTATTTTGTTACACTATGCTTCAAAAAGCCGGCTTCGTGGCTTAGAGGTTATGACATTTCCGTAATCTCGTATACTCTCGTAGGTAACATGATGACAGTGAGAATCAGCAGTGGTTCAAATCGCATCGGTAACTTACGGGGTATGTGAGCCGGCCGCTCAGAAAGCAATGACAAACTACTGAGCGTAATCTTGCCAAGAAATCAACAATCAGCTGAAAGATGCTGGTGTTGACAGCGATGTCCTGTAAAGGATATGAAAAAAAAAATGCTTAAAAAAAGGCATTATAACTACAGCTCGTGGTGGGCACCAGGGATGAAGTTAGAACCCTTCATAGCACAAAGCCTGCGCTGATGTGCTGTAGTGCCTTCCATTAGATGGTCAGCTATTTTTTGGGACTACTTATACTCCACAATAAAAGTGTAATGATGATGTTTACAATTGTTTAGCTTTGTTTGTGACATTGATTAGTTTGTGAAGTTTTTGTGTGTGGTCACCACAGTGTTACCTATTCTATAGTTTATGCACTTGTTGTAGTCAAGAGTGTTACCTCTTATATAGTTTGTGCAGTTGTTGTGGTCGACACAGTATTACTTCTCCTATTACTCTCTCACAACCATGTGAACCATTCATAACCGCTGTCCTAAAAATATGTTTTCCTCTTTTGTTTCATTTGTTTTTCTTTCTGAATGGAGGGAGAGGATCTGGGTCTGTCTACTCTCCACAATGATATCGCTTCAAACTAATATTTCTTTTTAAATATTATATCCCTTTCTTTAAATCCCGTATATCCTTCTTTTTCACACACACACACACACGCATGCACGCACGCACGCACACACACACACACACACACACACACACACACACATACACACACCCGTCCCCTCCTAACAATCATACCCGCAATCCATGTTGGCATGGACATGATGTCCTTCACCAGTTATTGTTTATATTTACAAGAACAACAATGATTGACCAAAATATACCGCAAGATCTATCAGGCACAGCACGCACTAATGCTGCAGCTGCTATCTCAAAGATGCTAATTTGTCCGCCCCTTGAGGCCAGTTATATGCCAGAGTTATGAAGGGCCCAGTTGTTGATTCAGACTCATGGAGTGAGCAGATGATTGATTATTGCAGGTGACTGTAGTAGCTTTCCCTGGACTCTTGACAGTGTAAGGTGTTTTTATTAGCAGGCAGTGGCTGTTTTACATGTACAAGATTATACTTTATACTTGCGTTAGTTGCATATCCTTTGTAGGCAATGAATGAATCACCAAAAAAGAAGAAGTAGATTGTAAGCTTGTCTAAAACACGATTACAAGAAACAAATTTTTCCAGGACGTCGCAGTCAACCCCAGCATGTTTCACTGTGTGTAATTTCTTGGCAAGTTTACGTTCAGTAATTTACCATTGCTTTCTGATCGACCGGCACTCATGTCATTGTATGAAAACCAACGCAATGTTGACTACTACAAAATGGCCCACAGTTGTATTTAGACCGCGGTATGTGGGATTTAGGAATTGCGTCTGTAACACCTTCACCACACAGCTGATATTTATTCTAACGTAGTTTATGAACTGGTTTACCATAACCATTATCCCATTATCACCGCCCCTAGAGTGAGTTCCCTTGAACCAAGATGGCGGGACATTTTTTCGTCCCGTAAAATGGAACGTGTTTTTTCCGAAATGTGTATGGATTAAGTGTTTTTTTCGTGGTGAAATGGAGTTCGGACCGTGCAACGGAGTTCGTGCACGCGCGTCCGGTCTTCTTTCGGCGTATCATCGGCGCCCGGTGGCGATAGTTAAGCCTAACATGACGACCAGACGACCAGCTAGGACACAACGTGGTAAGAGGGCGGGCGCCCGCAGAAGGCGCTTAAAATGTGACAGATTGGGTATCGGAAATGTTCGAGTACTGTACTGGAACTGTGCATCATTTAGTCAACGCCGACCCATTCTTGAAAAACTACTCTACGGAAACGATATTGTAGTCTTGCAAGAAACACAGCTCACCGACGGAACGGTCAATGTTGCGGGATTTCAGGGTTTCTTTAACAGGCGGCACCTCGGACAGGCCATTCTGGTCCGCGACAACATACTAGTGTCTGAGATCGATATGTCCGCCTGGAACAGCGATGCCCTGCAAGTGCAGGCATTAAGAATAATGACACCAGTGCAGCTTGCAATCGTTAACGTCTATGCGCGAAATGGGAAGGTCGACGTGCGACAATGGCAGAGTTTGTTCGATATGGATGAAAGGCATATCATCTACTGCGGGAACTTCAATGCCAGAGGCAGTCAATGGGGGAATTGCATCACCAATAGACAGGGTGAAGATTTGGAGGACGCCCTGGCTTCTGCTGCCCTAATCTGTCTGAATGATGGGAAGGTCACTAGAATGGCCACTCGACCAGGCGACTCTGACAGCATCATTGACTTGGCTCTGGTGTCGCCCACCATCGCACCAAGGTGCCGGTGGGGCACACTGGGATACCACGATAGTGACCACTACCCTTGTGTCATCCTGATCAAGAAAGACGAGGCCATGAGTCAAAGAAACAAGACCAATGCCTTCCCGTACGACACCACTGGTCAAGACGCCATAAGCAAGATCAGAAGAAGGAAACTAACTTCCTCCCGTAGGAGACAAGAAAGATGGCTGCAGTCACCATGGTGGAATGGAGAGGTTGAGAAGGTGTGGCTGGGAAAGAGGCAGGCTGTCAAAGACTGGCAAAAGGCCAGAAAGGCTAACATGCCACAGGTTGAGTTGGCGAACCTGAAGACTGAGGTCGTTAGGACGACGACTTTATTCAAATCCTGCGCCAAACAGGCCAAGGCCGACAAATGGGACGAGTTCTGCAGGAAGGTGTGCTCCGAGCAATCTCTTACGACATTCTGGCGCCTCCACAAGAGCATGAACGGTGCTGCACAACGTAGGGGTATTCCAGACTTTCAAGGCACAGACCTCGCATGGAAAAAGTCGGATGCGGATAAAGGTAAGGCCCTTCTTGCACGCTACATAGAACAGACTGACCAGAAAGACGAGCCCGCCAGACAGAGGACCACAACAACACTCTCTCAGTTGTGCGAGGGGGTCGGGACAGACGAAGAATGGACAATCACAGTTGAGATATTGCGTGCGATGCTCAAGAAATCACCTAACACCGCCCCAGGCCCAGACGGCATCCGATATGGTGACCTAATGGTGATATCAGATGATGACATGGAAGAACTGGCCAGAGAATTCAACACCAGTATCCAGAGGGGTCAGGTCAAAGAAGAATGGCTACACAGCTACTTGCTGCCGCTGCCAAAACCGAACAAAGACCACTCCAAGATAAGCGGCTACAGAATCATTACGATGCAGAATACTGTTGGCAAGCTACTGGAGAAAATTGTAGCACACAGACTTGCTTGGGACTTGGAACAGCTCGGCTGCTTCCCGCCCACACTTGGAGGATACAGACGCAACAAAGAGTCATGGCTGAATGCGGCGGTCTTTGCTCAAGATGTTTACGAAGGATTTCAGGTCAGAGAAGAGACATGTGCGGCCGCCATAGACTTAGAGGACGCATATAACAGAGTATCTTTCGAGCACTTGATGCAAACCCTCCTCAGACTGAAAGTGCACCCTCACATTGTACGATGGATAGCTGCAGTTCTACTCCAAAGGAAGGTGGTGCTTAGATGCGGGAGTTGGTCTTCTGAGCCGATAACGATATGTCCAGGATTGCCGCAGGGTTCACCACTGTCACCAGTACTATTCAACGTGTATACGGTGCCGATCACTGAACAACAGTTGGATGGGAGGGGTAGGACTCTATCATTCGTTGACGACATCCTCGTGTATCGACAGGGTCGAGATAGACAGGCGGTTGCCAACTATATGCAGGGCGAACTAGATCGAATCTCCTCATGGTGTGCTGATGCCGATGCCCTTGTCAACCCTGCAAAGGCAACGGTTACATGGTTCTCACTAAACAACCATATTGTGAAAACAGACCTGCCGGCAGTAAGAATGGATGGGAGCATTCTGAGTAGAACCCAGTCAATGACATATCTTGGCGTGAGGCTTGATCGTAGCCTGTCCTTCATAGATCATGTCGATTATGTCATAACGAAGGCTCGAAAAGGTTTGGCAGCAATGAGAGTCATGGCGACTGCCAATATCGAGCAAAGACTGCTATTACTTCTGTTCCAAGGACTTGTGCTTTCACGCATCGAGTATGCCCTGGCCATCCTCACTGTCAGCCCTACACAGATTGGAAGACTTGAAAAGGTACAAAACGAAGCCATGCGCATCATTTTGGGCTGCACGAGAGACACCAGCTGTGTAGCAATGAGATACCTCCTTGACTTCCCGACAATGGAACACAGGATCAAGATCTGGAGAGCTCGTGCATACTTAAAAATAAGTGCAGATGAGCAGCACCCTCTGCATGACGCTGTATTCAGAGCAAAGGGTGACAGGCTAAAGAGGGGCAAATCATGGATGGGTCGGGCGGAAGATGTCGTCGGACAGGTCTGCAGTCTTACCGATATCAACCCCGGCAAGGAATGGGTGCCGGTGCCTCCAGCTTTTAAGTGTACCTTCTCCTGCATTATCACACTCGACAGACGGTGCAGAGAGCAGAACCCTGCCGCTGTCAATGCAGAGGTTAACGCGCTCATCTATGATCACTCAGACAGCCCCGAAGTGCTCATCTATACAGATGGATCTGTTGTAAAGCAGCAGAGAAGTGCGTGGGCATTTACAGCCCGTTCATCGGGCCGAACCGTTCAAGAATCCAGTGGTGCCCACTCTATGACCACGAGCAGCATGACGATGGAAGTGATGGCAGTTACACAGGCTTTCATATGGCTGGAATCACAGCATTATACCAACGTGTGTGTACTAAGTGATTCAATGAGCATGATTCAGAAGGTCGAAGCTGGATCTGTACGTAGACAGTGGACTGAGTCGCTGCGGAAGTCCGTTGTCCGCAAAGTCACCTTCATCTTCGTCCCGGGACATGCGGGAGTCGAGGAAATGAACGAGCTGATAAATTGGCTGGCTCTGCACCCCCTGTAGATGGCCAGCCCATGGATCGTGCCGATGTTAATAACGCCCTTAAAGATATGGCGAGAACAGAGGATTTTGACGCCAGTGATTCCACATCGCTTTCCAGGATGAAAGACCTGGGAGTAAGAATCGGCACAGCCAGACGCGAGAGGTACATCGGGAAAACAAAGCGCCTCGTCAACCAACACAGAACTGGCACTATTAGCCACCGGACGCTGATGCATATGCTGGGGGGAGGATCTGAGCACCTATGGACATGTCCGGAGTGCAACGAAGATACCCCAACTGATAACTGAACTGAACTGAACTGAACTGAATTATCACCGCCTAGCATAGACTATGAGGACAGTAGAAGTTTGTGATAAATTATACTAATGTCTTTATATTTTAATTTCTTTTTGGTGGCTCTTGAACTCTTAATTCTTAGCACATAGTACTTTGAAATAATAAACAATGTGGATTAAATGCCATAAAGCAGTGATACTTTGGATCAGAAAGAGCTAAAGCAACAATTCAGATAATATGAGTTAATATAGCAACTTCAAGGGACAGGCCAACGAAAGACAAGTACAGTAGCAGAAAAGAAAATAGCCAGTTGCTAGTACAGAAATGAAAACAAAAACTTAATAAAATCTACCTATTGTTAATTCCTATCACTGGACAGCTTCAGTAACGTTTAATACATTTTTGTTTTTGCTATGTGCCATCATAATTCTGGTGCATAACATAGAAATGATTGGCACCTTGCCGTCTTGATATACGATGGTTAGTAAAATGGGGTAATACCTCTCCATAACACAAAGCCTGGGCTGTATTTAGAGACGGTGTGGTGCCCATATAGCACGATTCCTCTCTCGGTCTGCCTACTTTACTCCAGAAGAAAGGTAACACCAATACGTATAGAACAGAACAAACCGCATAAGCTGCCGGATCAGCAAAGTACTGCTCTAATTGTCCGCATATCGGAGCTTAAATCCTTGATCAGCTGCCTACCAAGACTTATGGCTTAGTCTGTCCTGCCATGACATTTAGTCTTTAGGTTGCATTTCCTCGCATTTGGGTAAGAAAATATACACTCTCCCAATTGCCCTCCTCAGCCTAAAGCCGCTGGCACAAACCAGGGAGTACCGTCTACTGTCAATCGGTAGCTCAGTCTTCTCTGACTAAGACCTGACTTTCTCAGAGAGAAGGAATACCATTCTGTCCAGGAACAAAAACCATATATGCCTTTTTATTTCAGATGTTCCTGGCTGTCATGCCCATATGACCCAGAGTAATCTGGTTACATGATGTTGTAATTGAGAGATTTTCTCCTTTTGACAATGATAATGGTCATTTCTTGGGGGATGCCTATGTGAACATTCTTTTTTATTTTTATTTTGATGCAACTATGTATTGCCTACATGGAACTGGGTGTTGATTTTGATGTCAGGATTGCTGGCATTGTTTTGCATGTGGACTGCATATTCCTCATGGCCACCCATAAGCAAAGGTATTGTCTTTTGTCAGGGGCTGATGATTTTTTTTTTTCATGTTAATGGCACGCACAAGGGATTTATCCCAATCTCCCCAGGGGTGCAGACTTTGCTTGGTTGTGGGAACAGCCATTTGTTGAATGGAAGGAATGTAATAGATGGATACGACTCAACATGATGGTGCTGAGCTTATGTAACCTCCAGTTGTTGTTGCTTGGCTGAGGCACGCTGGGTAATTTACCCGGTAAAAATTGAGTGCGCATTTCGCCCGAGTCAGTTCAGTTCTGAGGCAGCAGGGTTGCCATTCTAGATATTTTATATCCAGATCTAGAGGTTTTTGCCGGCGTCTGGATACCGTTTTCTGACGTTTGGATGCTGGATGCAATTCTAGATACTTTTCATTTGGAGTTGGATATTTTGAATACTTTCTAGATTTTCCTTTCTTTCGGTGTCATTCACCCATCTTTTGTTTGGTCTGGGCGCGCGTAAATTATGGTAACTGCCATTATTTAAACTTTGAATTGACTTGGGTCAACACTCAACAATCTGACAACCCCTCCCCCCCCCCTCCGGTAATGAGTAAAAGAGCGCATAAATTATAATAACATTATTTGAACTGCAAAATCACCGTGTTGCGAATTATTGCTGTGATGCCGACTTTGTGATTTTATTTCACGTGATTTTTAAAAAATAATTACTCACCTTCATATGCGTTTTCCACTTCGAACAAATCTTTCAACATGCCAAAAATAAAGCAGTATGAACAAACATTTCGGAAAAAGTGGCTGCAGGATGACATAATTAAAGATTGGGTGCTGTCAATTCATGGAGATGCGACTAAGGCTCGTTGTAAGTACTGCAAGTGCGAAATGAAAGCGAAAATACAAGACTTGAAGAAACATGCAGAGACTAAAAAACATAAAAATGCAGTGCCATTTAGGGATATGCCACCGCTGACATTTGTTTTCAGAACTACACAGAGTAATGAATCATCAAAAGTTGAAGGATCTGTAGCAATGTTTTAAAGTTCTCATTGTGCAATCGTGAACTGTGATCATTTGATTTATTTATTTAAAAACACTATTTCTGACAGTAAAGTGCTAAAGGACGTGAAAATGCATCGCAGCAAGTGTACAAATATGATCAGAAGTACTTTGTTTTCTCACTTTGAAGAAGATATGATCAGTGATATTTCTACAAATAAATATAGTTTATTATTAGACGAAACGAAAGACATTTCTGTTCTGAAAGTGCCCGGTGTTTGTGTTATATATTATAGCAACAGCAAAGACAAAGTAGTTTCTAAATTTCTTGGACTAGTTCACTTGGAAGAGTGTAATGTAGAAAGCACTGAAGAAACTTTTTGGTCAGTAAACATTTAAACTTGAAGAATTTGGCTGCATTTGGAACCGATAATGCATCGGTAATGGTTGGTATCAACCATGGCGTTTATGCAAAATTGAAGGAAGATATCTGCCGCATGATTGCGCACTCCGTCTTGTTCACTGCTGCACATCACAATTTCAAAACACACTTCTCACTAAGGGTTTGCACTAGAGAGAATTGGGATGCTAGGAATGTGGCGTCAACAGTATTAATAGCTGTGACACCCAATGATGGACAGATCATGTGGTTTAAGCCCGTTCTGTCCATTGGTTAACCATTTCGCCCGCGAAATATTCTGGGTCCAGCGACGCTAAATTTCGGCACTTGCAGAGCGACCGGCAAAGCATCTAGATGTGGTTTAGGTCTCTGTATGTCCCTCATCCTGATTCAGGGGGAAAGCTTCAGACGAAATTATGGCTGAGTTTGTTTATTTCTGAGTCAGGTAAAGCTTTAAGTATGAGAGTGTGTGTGTGTAAGTTCCGGCACTAATATATATATATATATATTTATTCTTCTATTGGAAGATAGAACCCAACTTTCAACCAGTCCCAAAATGGCTACTCTCTGCCAGCACTGATGTAGATATCTGACTCCATCTCTCATTCGTTTCCAGAAGAGTGCTGTACAATCACTATGTCTGAAGCTGTGAAAAGAGGCTCAATTATGCCCAGACTGTTTCCTATTCTTCAGTCTAGATCCCACTGGCTTGCTGACTGTGTTCAGAGCAGGTTTAGTACAAGATAAACTATGATCTGTGTGCTGGGTGTCGCCTTGGTTGCAATCCACAGCGAATCGCCAACACACGCGAATGTGAGAAGGAGGAATGAAAGACTCTACCTCTTATCTTATATGTTCGTGGCGTGAAGACAGAATGTGTGTGTAACTTTTAGCACTCCGAACAACAGTCCAGCTAACAGACCAACACCGGCACTCAAGTGAACGAATAAAAGAAGAATGGTGTTAGTTTGAGAGAATGAGTACAATGTGGTGTCTCATCTTTCTTTCACTCTGTATATATATGTGTTATTGAATGAGAGGCAGTGTAAATCCTCATAAGGAACATTTCACATAGACCTCCACATTCATACCCATTATATGTTACTTATATTAACTTTAGAGTGAAATAATTAATGTATGTTTCTTTACCTTATTACTTTGATGCAACATGTGGAATGTAGTTTATTAAACCATCACCCTGTTTGACCGAGTAAGTAAAGGACATAATATGCTATCATGCATAAGCACTTCTAAACTGTCAAGGGGAAATATCCCCCCAGTGTCAGAAGAAGTAAGTAAAGGAAATGACAGAAGAGGTGAGAGGGTATAAACAGGAAAGTATCCAGGCAGACTAAAACAATGGTGGCAGCACTGATTGGTAACAGGAGTTAATGAGAACAATCATCCTATTCTGTTCCATTACTATGTAGGGATCAGATATGCTGGGTACATCTCATCATTTACTCTCCATCATTCTTTTCTGGCCTTGTCAGTCACTGTGTCTGTGTCCTCTGTGAGAACAACGGCCAACCGGCCCTAGGTACAAGTACAGTAAAAAGAAAGCTTGCCTAATATAATTGCTGATGTCTAATGCCAGTACAAGGAGACACAATGTAGCTCTTAACTTGTAGGTACTTCCTGAATCTGCTACCTTCTGTACCTCATGTCTGTAAACCCTTTTCATTCTTGTCCACTGGAGAATCATCATCCTGTGGCTAGATATAAATGTGTTCTGGATCATGACAATCTGCGAACACCGCCATCCTCACCTGAGGTGGATAAACATGGTGAACACATTTATATCTAGCCACAGGATGATGATTCTCCAGTGGACAAGAATGAAAAGGGTTTACAGACATGAGGTACAGCAGGTAGCAGATTCAGGAAGTACCTACAAGTTAAGAGCTACATTGTGTCTCCTTGTACTGGCATTAGACATCAGCAATTATATTGGGCAAGCTTTCTTTTTACTGCACTTGTACCTAGGGCCGGTTGGCTGTTGTTCTCACAGAGGACACAGACACAGTGACTGACAAGGCCAGAAAAGAATGATGGAGAGTAAATGATGAGATGTACCCAGCATATCTGATCCCTACATAGTAATGGAACAGAATAGGATGATTGTTCTCATTAACTCCTGTTACCAATCAGTGCTGCCACCATTGTTTTAGTCTGCCTGGATACTTTCCTGTTTATACCCTCTCACCTCTTCTGTCATTTCCTTTACTTACTTCTTCTGACACTGGGGGGATATTTCCCCTTGACAGTTTAGAAGTGCTTATGCATGAAAGCATATTATGTCCTTTACTTACTCGGTCAAACAGGGTGATGGTATAATAAACTCTCAATATGTCACAATATCCCATCTTTAATCCTCATAAAATGTGCGTATCATTCCTTGCAGCTAGCATTATCACATGCCTCATCAAAATTTTTACCAAGGAATCTGGAATTCCTTATTGCTTAATCACATAACTGGTTCTCCAAATCATCTGTCAGACAACAGCAATATAATAAGTTATATAAAGCATTAAATGATAGTTCCACATCACTGAAAATTCTATCATATTGCAAAACTAGACGGTTAGCAATTCAACCAGCTGTTTAAGTAACTGTGAACCAATGGTTGGAGTTGAAGAGACCCTTCGAAATAACAAGACAAAGTGAAAAGTGCTACACAGCTGAAATACTATATTTGGCATTCCTTCTCATTTTACAACCCATTTTAAGTATAAGTTACCAGCGCGGCTTGAACCGCTGCCGGTTCGGGCGCAGCTGCGCTACTCACGAGAATATACGGGGTTACGGCGAAAACCGTAAATCCTTTCGCCAGGGAGACGGCAGTCACATCAATACATACGTAATTTCTTACTTTCTCAATCTGGATATTTTCCCTAGATACTTTCCAACGAAATCTAGATATTTATGGATGCTGTTTGGATATTGAGCACAACCCATTACTGGCAACGCTGATCGTATTCTTGTATGAACCTAGGGCCTATCCACGTCAATATGGAAGCACTATACTCGAGTTTCGCCCTCGTTTGAGCTCGTCGGGCCGTTTCTATATATTTTTGGTCAAAAAAAGTAGCAACCCTGTGAGTAAGCTCCCGCTGAAGGCGGGCGCATCAGCCCAAGTCCAGAAGAGAACTGCCACCTCCCCCCCCCCCCCCCGCCTCACACCACCTCCATCCCTAAGCATGATTGAGATACAAGCATGACCAAGTTGGGTCACAGAATGCTTGGGGGACAAGTGCATAATCTTGTAATGAATTCGAGGAGGCGTCTGAAATCGCAAGGCATCTCTGCTAGAACTGGTGCACGACTGTTGATTATGTGACTCTCCAATCATATCAACGGGGAAGAACATTCCTGATTTTTTTTCCTTATGGGGTCTTCCTCCCACCCCACCCCCCCCCCCCCCAATGTTTCCTCCTCCCCCAACTGACCCCATAGTCGAGCTTTACATACCCTAGTTTATGCCTGTATGGTTAGTGTTGCAGTTTTTCTTTTCTGCTTGACTGGATGGTTGTTTTCCCACTAATGTTTGTGTCCATGACCATGATTGTAATTATGTTTTTGGTTAGGTTGCAACTTTTTCTTATGCTTGTAACAGTCAGTTTGGGGACGTGACTTTCTCTGGTGGCATTAGATACAATATTGGATTGGGCTGAGGCACAGGGGTCTGATATCTGGAGCTCAATCCACTCATTTCCGCTGTGAACTGCAGGGATCCATAGTGTTGTGTTGTGTGTCTCAGGATGGTGAGTTCTCGTCTCCGCGCTATAGGGCTCATCCTCAAATTTAGAGTTGTGTTCCTTTTCATTTCCCAAGTAATGGGCTCTCTATTGTCCAGTCTTGGTCAGCCGGTATCGTGGCATGGTTTTAGGAACACCCTGTAGGCTCAGTCACAACGGGCAACGGTCTGGCTATATGCGGCAGACTGCCTATAAGATTGCCTGTGATATAGATTGTTGATTGTTTGCTCATAAGTAACCACACCCTGTATCCGCAGTTTAGAATATGTGCTACAGGATTGGACAAAATAAAGACTCATGCATATTATTCTTATCGTGTTTATCTAGTCCTTCTTGTTAATGATGTCTTTTGTTTAGTCTTTGTTGTTAAAGTGATGTTAATCATTATTTGTTCTAATCATTAATGTTGGTCCAGCCCACCTCAGTGATCCATTGTCTGGAATATGCATTAAGGCATAATTCCCCTCTAGAGTCCTGAAGTTCTTCTGGTTAAATTTTTTATTTTCTTGTTAATCGTAGAGATAAGATGAGATCCTCATTGTCTTCATTGTATTCTTCTCTTCGTCTATGGCCCATAAGCAGTCAGTGTTGTGCCTTTATCTATATCATCTCTTTATGCGGTTACATAAATATAAACAAAATCTGGTGAAGGACACCATTTTGATGTCATCTTGGATCACGGTAATGATTGTTAGGAGGGGGAAGTGTGTGTGTGTGTGCGTATGTGTGTGAGTACGTGAGTGAGTGAGAAAGTGAGTGATACTATTGCTATAACACATCTTAGTACACACTTGCCGTGCTCATTGCATGCCACAACGCTTTCCAGGTAAATGTCTTGCCCTTTGAAACATCGATGGTTTCTTTCGCGCAGTCTGCCGAATCCTGTCTTCACATGCTGGGTAAGCTTACCCTAGTTCACCGATTGGTTTGACGTCGGATCTGTTACCCTCGCCTGGTCTTGCCGGCCTGTCACATCAGTTGTCCGTGGGGTGGTGGTGGGGGGGGGGGCTTTAGCATGCTGACAGCTACTAGCAGCCACAGGCGTGAGCTGGATGTCCGGCTTGGACCATTGGGGGATGGGCCCTGACAAGAGCGTGACAGCCATCCTTACCAAAGGTACTACCAATGCCTGTCATCCCAGACCACCGTAGGAGAGGTAACACTTTGGTGACCATAAAAAGAAAATCCACAAACTAATGTATGTCACAAACAAAGCTAAACAATTGTTAACATGATTATTGAAAGTTTATTGTGGAGCATAAGTATCCGAAAAACAACTGGGCATCTACAGTGGAGAATATCATGAAGAATAGTAAATATTTCAATGTTTTAACTAAATACTCTATACCAGTGAAAGCAACCAGCATAACATATGACTCGAGTACAAAACATCCTCAAAACTGAATCCAATACACCTGTGATGTGTCAGCCACAATCGCCAGCAACTGATCAAGTAACACTTGACACATAAAAACCTAGACACTTACAAATAATTTGCAGAACTGATCTTCACCAACAAAATGTCACTCCAGCTGAAATAAGAAATCCAATTCTAGGGTCATTAAACTAATTGAAATTCTTAAGCTAATAGACATACAAAGAGTTGGTATACGCTTGCACAACAGTACAGCTTACATGAATCAAATCTTGTCTCGCCAACACTTGGGCACTTAGAGTTAACTTTATCAAATCAAATTTCAGTAAATAATTATTCTATAACCAAGCTACAAACGAGAAGAACAGTAGGGAAACACATAGCTATTTACCACTAAGGAATTCTAAGAATGACATATTCCCTAGTTAAGAATAATGTCTCTAGACACCCCAGGTAGAAATAAGCTTTCTATAAAATCCAAGCTAGAAATAAGATTTCTATGAAATCCCAGCTAGAAATAACGCTTCTACAAAATCCCAGTTAGAAATAAAGTTTTTAAAAAATCCCAGATAGAAATAAGGTTTTTACAAAATCCCAGATAGAAATAAGGTTTCAGAACCCCAGGTTTGACCCAATGAAGCCGAACTATGTGTTGTTTAACCTTTTCTGTAACAATAAAGAGTTAGCTCTAACTAATGGTGGCCCAGCAACACTGTAATCATACATCAATGCATTGCCAAATTACACCAAGAGAAACGTGCGGTGTCTGCGAAGAATACTTGGCATTAAGTGGCAAGACAAAATCACAAATACTGAAGTATTGGAAAGATCGGGTTGTGTGACGGTTTGTTCCATGCTCAATCTTAGCAGACTTAGATGGATAGGGCATCTTAGGAGGATGGACGATGGTAGAATACCAAAGGACATCTTTCTTTTGGTGAATTACAGATGGGTAACAAATCTCGGGGATGGTCTATACTGCAGTACAAAGATGTGTGTAAGAGGTACATGAAAGATGCAGGTATTAATATCAGTTAGCCACCAAGCCACCAGTGTTAATCATTCTCAAAAGAGCTAATTTTCTTTGCTGGCCCATAAAACATGAGTATGAAACATTCTCAAACAGATAACAAGTGCCATTCTCTCATTCCTTCACCTCTAGCCTCATAGTTCACTAATTTAACAACTCCCTAGTCATTATATGTTCTCAGTTGTTCAGGAATATATTATTTTATATTCACGTTAAAATCTCATTTACAGACTCCTTGTCCAACACTTATTTTCATTTACAAACAATGTACGCATAATTTAGTTAAATATTTGTACACAAATGACTTAGCACACAAATTTAGTCAATCCTGATTTACAAATAACTTTCCAGCACATTTAGTAAATCTTGGTGTACAAATGACTTAGCACATACATTTAGTAAATTATGATTTACAAAGCACCAATATTCTTAAATAACAGCTTCCTCTATTTTGTACTCAAAATGCCCAGAAGTCATGATAAGAATCATTCCTCTAACTGTAAAAAACACATTTGGGACTAGAACAACATCGACATAGACCGGAGGATGGCAATGAATTCTAACACACTAACATAACATGAGAAATAAATTAACAGGTATTGATCAGGACTCATAGAAAAAGAAGAAAGAAGTAGAAATTAGAGGACACACTAGACAATATAGAAATTAAATATTATTAATATTTAATTAGTATTAATTAAATTATATAAAATTGGCTGAGTGCCATTGCTATATTAAAAATATGGATCAAGCACCACGTGCCCAATACACCTTCAGAAGTGTAAGGGTCATTTACTAGTTGTTTTTTTTTTTTAACTTTGACTCAGCGGGAAATCGGATGGAATATCAGATGAGATAAGGAAAAATCAAATACATCCTGCCAGAAGACAGCAGTTGCCAATGAAACATGAGTATGCTGACTGTGTGGGATCAATTAATTAACAGCTAGGGAATGTCAGCAAATGGACATACCTGCAGGTATGATAAATCATTCCTGAAACAGATATACCAATATGGTCGTGAATGGAATGCAGAAGACATACAAAGGTATATTCAGATGCAAACTCCAAAAGTATGATAGAAATTACAATAACTATGCCATTGTCTTGTAACCAGTCAATGTTGTTATTAAGGATAAGGATGGAAATTAAAATTTGTTATTAAGGAGTGTTTAAACATGTGACATTACAGTGTAGATGGGCATGGTGACGTCATAAGGACAGTTTAAAGATGGTCGCCCCACTTTTGATATGCATTAATTAGGAGCAGTGTTCTGTTATCCTTTTTTTTTAAATCAGTGAACTCCATTTCAGCGTGTACCACATCCCCTGTACTCGCCATAGCTAGCCCCAAGTATTCTTCACATGTCACTGTGTTTGTCTGCAATGTGATATCACATGCTAAACACTCTTGACACAATTAACAACAATATTGACAGGTAACAAGACAATGCTGTGGTTATTGTAATTTTTATCACACGTATAGAGTTTCCATTTGAAGTCCCCTCGTAAATGTGAATGAAAATGAGAGTGGAATGTTGAGCTCTTTCTTACATAATCTATATTGCATACATTAGTACCACTGGCATACAGGGTGCAAAGGCACAACAGGAGAAAGACATATGGGAATCATGACGCAAATGGACCCACAGAGAGTATAAAGAAGATAAAAATGTGCAAACATTCAAAGAAAGGGCACACTTTCTGACAATCAGAAGTCTCTGCTCCCCCTCTCAGGTCTTGGTAACATATGAGCAAATCCTGATATGTATTATGATAACAATTTCTCATACTGGTATTTATTATGATAACTCCTCTTAACCTATATATTTATTACACTAAAGCATTTAGGCACAATTATTATGAAGGCACTTCATTTATGAGTATCCAACAGTGTCACTACTGGATGAAAATTGCAATAAACAAAGTTTTACATTTTATTTGTGCCAGAAAGGTAACAAATAGCTGCCCCAGGTGATACATAAAATAGAAGGGACCAACTGTCACCTATAACACAATGGTAGTGGAAATCTTATTGCTGATAAATGGTCCCAGATGGATATAAGGAAGGGTCCAGCAATTTATAAATAGAACTAAAATATGCCAGGCAAGAAATCGTGCAATGTTTTACGAGTATTAATGGTGTCCATGTTTAAACACATAATCTCATTTCTAATATCACAAATTATGACAATTCATTCATTATTAACCAGTAAATCACCATACACTGATCAGATAAATGCAAAACTAAAGGCTTCCAGGGAAAGTTTGTTCCCCCCTCTCTCTCTCTCTCTCTCTCTCTCTCTCTCTCTCTCTCTCTCTCTCTCTCTCTCCTCCTCTCTCTCTCTCTCTTCCACCCCCACCCACCCATACACATAGACACACACATACAGACAGACACACACACAAATTATGCCCACTGACAGACCTACATGTCAACCAAAGATTACAACTTGACCTATTCAGCTCTTAACCTCTAACATGCATCATTTTCCTGAATTTGTGATTACCCCAAATACTGGAATTTATTGACTTGGTTTAAGCACTTTTCTTTAAACTGTAATATTCCATTTTGGTCTTGCTTTTTTCTTTGATATAACCAGTGCTTCTATTTTCTAGATATTCATGGAAAGTCCCTTTTTTTACACACTTTATTACAACAGCCGATGCTGTTGCAAAGGACTTATGAAAGCAATTCGTAATCCTGCGTACAGTATTCGCAACACAGCTGCAGGCGATTTGGAAGCAAGCCTTGTGCTGGTTTTCATTCGGTGGTATGAGTGTCTGTCGTTCAGAAAACAATGGCAATCTACTGAAAGTAAACTTGCCAAGAAATCACAAACAGCCAAAAGATGTTGGGGTTGACTGCGACGTCCTGTAAAGGATATGCAGCTAACTTATTACTGCCCAGCAGATGTCACAGATCAGCAACAACTAATGTATTACTTCAATGCCCAGCAGATGTCACAGACCAGCAACAACTAACTTATTACTACAATGCGCAGCAGATGTCACAGACCAGCAACAACTAATAATGTATTGGCTCAATAATCAACACCAATAGGGACTATTCAAATGAGCGCAATACCAAAAACAAATAAAAGTAAACATGTTGAGAACATACATCTTATGCAATCAGTAAATCAAGGATTTTGAACTTAAAAATAACTGATGAAATACTTTCACCTTTGCATTCGATGTCTATGAGGGATTCCAGGATAAAAAGGAGACAGTGGCGGTAGCTCTTGACCTGGAGGATGCGTATAACAGGGTTAGGTATGATCGGTTAATACATACACTGTTGGACATGGAGGTCTTCCCTTGCCTTGTTAGATGGGTTGCGGCAGTCCTTTATGAGCGTAAGGTTGCATTGCGCATGGGTTCCTGGACTTCTGACCCCTGTACTATTACACCTGGGTTGCCGCAGGGATCTGCCTTGTCCCCGGTGCTCTTTAATGTCTACACCAGCAACATTGCAGCTATTGAGACACCAGGTGTGGATAGAATCTTGACATTACAAGATGATGTGCTGGTGTACAGACAGGGAAGAGGCAGGGCCAGTTTGGCGAAAGACTTACAGGTGGCGGTAAACAGGGTGGCGGAGTGGTGCAGGGCCGCAGGGGCCATTATAAACCCTGACAAAGCATCGGTTGTGTGATACTCCTTGGATAACCGGATCGTCAAGGCAGATATCCCAGGTATTATATTGAATGGATGTCCTCTTAGTCGAGAGTGTACATTGAAGTACTTGGGTATCACTTTTGACAGGTGTTTGTCTTTTAAGGATCATGTGGAGGCTTTGGTGGTGAAGGCTGGTAGGGGATTTAATGCATTGAGGGCTATGGCAGCAACAGGGAAGATCAGATGATGCTGTACAGGCTCTTTCAGCAGTTAATAATTTCTGTCATTGAGTATGGTTTGGGGCTGCTGACAGTATCAAAGAGCCAGCTTGAAAGGTTGGAGCGCATACAGAATGCTGCCATGCGGTTAATCCTGGGGTGCACAAAGGACACACCAATTATATGCATGAGGCATATCCTAGCGCTACCAACAATGACGGATAGGCATAGGGTCCTTCAGGCCAAATGGTACCTGAGAGTTGCCGCAGACAGGGATCACCCGCTGCATGTAGCAATGGATATGGTTAAGGGTCATAGACTAAGACGAGGCAGGTCCTGGATGGCATAGGCAGAACTTTCTATAAGTCAGGTGTGTGATCTAGAGACCTCAATCGTGAAAGAGAGTGGGTAGAAATTCTGGAAGACATGATGGACTGGCACAATGTAATAACACTAGGTCGTGAGTGCAGAGAATGGGCAGTGGGTCGCACTGAGTTTGAAGTGCAACAGCTGATCCAGAGCAACACACATCAAGGTGACATAGTCATCTACACCGATGGGTCAGTGGTGAGAAACAGACGTAGTGGCTGGGGCTTTATTGCAAAGGCTAATGGGCGAGTCTTGAAAAAGGAAAGCCTGGCATATGAGACTACGACCTCCAGCATGAAAATAGAGGTGGAGGCAGTAACAGCAGCATTCTGGTGGCTAGAGGAGACTACTGCAACACACGTTGTATTCATTACGGATTCAAAGAATATGCTTAGCAAGGTGGAGAAAGGAATGTTTCGTGTGGAATGCCTCTCGTCGCTTCCGAGGTCACAGATCGTGAGAATTGTATGGATATTTTGCCCTGGCCATGCGGGTGTACGGGGGAATGAACAGGCTGATAGGCTAGCAGGGAAGGCACCTCTTGGTGGTATTTTGCCTATGGACAAGGGGGAGGTGGTCGTGCGCTTGTGAGACCAGGTGGAGAAAGCGGAAAAGCAGATTGAAAACTCATATGTGGAAAGAATGAGATTGCGGTGGATCGGCAAGGGTTCTGGAAGAATCTCAAAACTGAGAGGGAAAACCAGGATAATTTTTAATCAGATAGCGGTGGGAACGATTAGTAGTATGACTCTTCGCTGGCTGTTGAACGAGGGATGGAGCATGTATGGGAATGTCCTGAGTGCAGTGATGTCGGTTCTTAACTCAACTTAACTATTTACATTCATTCAATCTATGGATTAGACACATTCAAATGATGGATAACCACTTTTTGTAATGCTAGAGTAATGCCTACTTTCACAAAATTGTTAACTTGCTTTGTGTAGAAGTTAATTATCATCCCGTGTATTCAACGCTTCAAAGTTTAATACCGTTTGTGTCAGCTGGTTGTGATGCCCTTGTCAGGTGGTAGTTTGTATTTCGACAAAACCGAGATCTGCATTTGTAAATTACTGAAGCAACAATAACAACAGTAGCAAGTGCACCAATAACTGAGAAGACAATTATTAATAGTTGAGTACTAACGCCCTCTTCTGCTTCCGGTGGAGCTGTGGTGCTGATATTACTGGCAGGGTTGACGGTAGTTTCATTCACAGTATTGGAAGTCTCACTTGTAGGCAAATCATTTCTTACATTAGTTATTTCATCGTCCGGAACAGCTTTACTTGTAGTTGTGTTTGGTATGCGGAGGGTGTTTCGACTTTCTGTGCAGTTTCTCGAATTGTTTTTGTTGTCCGAGCATTCATGGCGTTTAATGCAAAATCTAGCAGCTATTTCTGAGAATAGAAATTATAACAACACATTACCATAAATGTTCAAATTCTGGTGTGGCCACATTATGGTTTTTAATGTTTATGTTGTATAGTGAGTCCTTTTGTCTCTGCTTATTTTGTTTACTTACATAGGTGCTGGGAAAAGTAAAATAAAACTAATAACTCAAATTTGACCAGAGTAATTTCAAAATTAGCCTTTAGCAAGATGAAAAATATACTGACCAATACAAAGATGTCAATTGCAACGAGAAAAAGAGTGTTGAGGGGCTACATAGAACCTATACTTTTATATGGATGTGAAGCTTGGACAATTAGCAGTCAAGCTGAAAAACATCTGATGGCTGTAGAAATTTGATTTCTGAGGAAAATGCAAAGAATACCATGGACAGACAGAAAAACCAATGGACAAGTCCTTCAAGAAACAAATGAAGATCGTAAACTGATTAGAGTCATTAGACGCAGATCGTAAAAATGTGTGGGCATGTTATGAGAAGAAATGACTTGGAGAACTTGGTGACAACTGGCAAGATCGAAGGCAACAGACAAAGGGGAAGACCTAGAAGTAAATACCTGGATGGCTTGGCGGCATGGCATCGTCGAGACAGAAACACGGAGCTGATCCACGACCCTGGTGATCGAGTGAGAGGACAAACCATGACCGCCCACGCTTATCGGCATGGCACATGATGGATGGATGGAATTTCAACATACCATGCACAACCAAATATGAACAATCCAAGTGTTTTAAAAGGATGTGAAAAGTAAACTGTAAACATTCGACTTCTTGGTGGTGTGTGTTTGTTGTGTGTCTATTTCAAAATGAGTCACAAACAGGGCAGCATGCCTGATGTATATGTGTGTGTTTTTCTTTTTTTATAGTAACATATTTTAGCTTGTCGGGTTGTTTCCGTGGGTCAGATTGTCATTCTCTTCCTGACAAAATCAGGACAGTCTTGTAGGTGCCAGAGTCAACAAATTGGTGAATAGTTGAGTTGAATGAAGAATCGACATCACAGCACTCAGGGCATTCTCATACGTGCTCCATCCTCATCTTCAACAGCCAGTGAAGAGTCCCAATACTAATGATACCAGTAACCATCTTATTATGTGTCTGCCATGAAGAAGGTGCGTTCTAAGACAGTACTCTTTTCTGAGTGTGAAAATCATTGTCTGTTCAATTCTATCAAGGTAATTTAGGCTATTTTGCAATCTGATTTTTATGTCTGTCTTGTTTTACCTCTGAGTGACGACTGTCAACCACAGCCTCTGACCACCTCCTGCTGCTGCCTTTTCTCTAGGCCATGATAGTCTATCTGTTCTTCTGCATTATTCACATTCTCCTAGAGGGACTTCACCACTTCTACCTTATAATGTATCAGATTAATGACGCAGCACCAGCCAATCTGCCTGCCTGTTAATTTCCAACCACACCAGAATGTCCTGGAGAAAAGATCCAGCCAATGCTCACAACCCACGACCTCTGAATCGATGCACACCATTCTGCACAAAGCATGCCAGTCTTCACCTGTGCCAGCATGCTTTGTAAATCACTTACAGTCACAACAGGCGTATACAACATGTTCTCCAACCAGCGGAAAGCTGCAGTATTCTAGTATTCAAAGTTGTAGTTACAAACTATGCTAAGCATGCATATGAAACATGGCCAATAAGCACATAAGCTGAGAAACAACTAGCAACAGTGGAAATGTGGTTGCTCGGGAAGATGCAAAGAACACCGTGGACAAGCACACAAATAAATGAGGCTGTCCGTCAAGAAAGCTGAGAAACAACTAGTAGCAGTGGAAATGTGGTTGCTCGGGAAGATGCAAAGAACACCGTGGACAAGCACACAAATAAATGAGGCTGTCCGTCAAGAAAGCTGAGAAACAACTAGTAGCAGTGGAAATGTGGTTGCTCGGGAAGATGCAAAGAACACCGTGGACAAGCACACAAATAAATGAGGCTGTCCGTCAAGAAACACTTGAAAATTGTAAATTGATTAGTGAAATTAGGTGAAGGCGGTCAAAACATTTTTGTTCATAAATAAACATACATAGTATTGTTTGACGCCCATAGAAGTGAGAAGAAGGAAGCAGAGACTAGAGGACACACTAAGGCAACATAAATATTGAAAGCTTTAGTTACATGACCAAGATTCGAACCTGTCACCTCCAAATGACGACGGCGCCAGACTGAAAGTTCGAGGTTAGTTGGTCATGCGTCGAAGTACACTTGTTCCCGCAGCGAGGTGCCGTTATTATTTGGAAGTGACAGGTTTGAATCCTAGAGCTGCCAAATTGTATGTTGTCTAGTGCGTCCTCTAGTCTCTACTTTCTTCTTCTCACTTCTTTGAGCGCCAAACAATACTATGTATGTTTATTTACGAACTGTCTAGTGGCCTCCTAAAAGGGTTCCCCAATTGATTACAGTAAGTTTTTGGCGCATTATGAGGAGAAATGGCATTATTTTGAATCAACAGATTGCAAAAGCAGTTAACAGGTTTTGAGGAATCTCTGACAATGCTATTAGTGAAACTCCATGTCAAGTCTGTGATGTTAATATAATACGAGCATATGCTACAGTATTGAAGATTTGTAGAAAGAGAGATAGAGGAAAACTGTGAGAGAAGATTCTTCACAGGCTTCTGTCCTGGCATGGAGCGTTATCAACATACAACTTAATACATCCAGTGGGATATACAAGATATGGAGAAGCTTGAAAGCTCACACCAGTCGGCAAGACACTTGGTGATGTCGGTGCTGATAATGATGATGACGATGATAATTATGATGATAATCTTTATGATAATATTATGATGATAATGATGATGATAATCATGATGATAATCATTATAATGATAATGGTGATAAGGATGATGATGTGAATTATGATGATGATGATGATGAAGATGATGATGATGAAGATGATGATGATGATGATGATAATGATGATGATGATGATGATGATGATGATGATGATGATGATGATGATGATGATGATGAGGAGGAGGATGAGGAGGAGGATGAGGATGATAATTGTGATGATAGTGATGATGATGATAGTCACGATAATGATCATGATACGTGTGGTGATACAATGATTTGACCCCACCCCCTCCAAATGACAAATAAATAATTTACTGTTTTCTTCTCTGTTAAAATTGTCTGGTTTGCATGAACAATGACATTACTTCTATCCTTACGTTTCAAATGAGGGAATTTAATATCGAGTAAAGCACCATCACATGGAAAGCACGACGAGCATGTATGATTTCTTAAATGCACGAATGTACCTGGAAACAAAAACAAAAACAAGACATTAATGTTGTCTCTTTCATATTTGGTTGTTTTCAGGGCACATAAATATTGCTTAATCTATAAACATTCTTCTTTCAGATTTACTGATTCAGTGCCAAAGGATAATATATCGCCAAATATGACTGCAATTTGAACAGAAGGATGACATATCGCCATACTGTTGTCATCATGTTATTTTTTTTCTTCTTGGCATCTTCTGCACTTTCAACGCTCAGTGAATGGAAATTTACATGATAATACTTGTTAATTTAATTGCGTACCATGTCTGGTCGAAACCTACTTGTTTGTTTGGCACTGAAACAGATAAGATTTCAAGTTTAAATAATAGTTAACGTGATAGTTGCATTCTCATAAACCGTTTTACCGTCAAAAATGGCTGGTGTGCGGCAGGGAGTGATCAGAGGATTTCGCTGACACTCAATTCTTCGAGGAAAGGCCAGATGGAAACATAATTAGACTGGTACCATAAGAATTGGGACTCTTCGCTGGTTGTTGAACTCAACTCATTTTATTTATTTTTTTTTTTTGGGGGGGGGGGGGGGGGGTTATATTTTCCAGCATATGTGCACCTATCAATTATTCAAACCATCTGGTTCATTGTATTCCGATAAAACCAAATCTCCAATGCCTCTATACGTTTAGGGCATGTCTATCCACTGTGCTTATTTCAGTACCATGTAACAAAACTAGCCAAAACCACAAATGGCTGATTCTTTCCTGCATATCAAAGTACACATTCTTTGATATTAAGAATTTTTTAAATGTCTAATTAAAATGAGGTGAATTGCGTTGAGGCAAGAACAGACATCACACCATTCGGGACATTCCCATATGCTCTCCATCCTCATCTTCAACAACCTGCGATGAGTCGCAGTAGTTGTAGGACCAGTTGCTGTCTCATTATATGGCCATCTGGCCTTTCCTCTGAGAACTGAGTGCCGATCAGATTCTCTAGAGTTTAGACATTGTCTGCCGCACCATTCTCACCAGACTAAGATGGGGGGGGGGGGGGGGGGGGGGGTTCTTCAGCATGGACGGGGAACGTCCGGGCCGCGGGTCATATTAGGGTCGTTCAGAAAGTAATGCAATGCATCATTTTTCTCATCTAATAATGGAGATGGAACATGAAATTGTGCACACTTCAATGCACTTGTTGTGTGTGCCGATTGTGTGCACTAAACTGGAACCTAAGCGGTCAAATAATATGGCAGCCCTAAACCGTTGAAACGGAGTGTATTAGCAATCTGCGTTATAAGCAGCAAATTGTGATAGATTTTCTTGCTACAGAGAAGGAAACTGTTGTGAACATTCACAAGCGTCTATGTGATGTTTATGGAAGTTTTGCAGTCAACGGGAGTACAGTCAGTCTCTGGGTTTGGGAAGTAGAGATACGGATCTGCTTGATAGGCCGCGCTGTGGGCGTCCTAACACAGCCACCAAAGCAGAAATGTTGAAATATGCTGAGGGCATTATTCTTACTTATAGGCGAATCACTCACTGCTCAACAAGTGGCCTTCCAGCTGTCAGTCAGCAATGACAGTGCAAATGCAGTTATAAAAACTCTCAGATTTTCTAAGGCTTGCGCAAAATGGGTTCCCTGAATTTTCACAAATGACCACCTATTGCAAAGAAAAGCAGCTTCTTATGAATTGTTGTAGCGATTAAGTTCGAGAACATTTTGGCTAAAATCGTCGCAGGCAATGAAACCTGGGCACATCATTTTGAACCTGAGACAAACAACAACAAAAAACAGTCAATGAGTGGCATCATCCGCAATCACCACAAAGAAAGAAATGCAAGACAACTCCTTCAGCTGGAAAGGTCATGATCACTGTCTTTTGGGACACTGAAGGTGTGATTCTTGTGGATGTTATGCCAAGAGGAGAGACAATCAATTCGCAAGCTTACGTTAAGACATTAAAAAAACTCTATTAACGTTTTCGGCCGCACAAGAATGCAGGAGACCTACTTCTCCTTTGCTAAAATGCGCGCCCTCACACAAGTCTGGCAACACAGCAACAAGTTGGTTTGTACTGTACTACCCCATGCACCCTATAATCCAGATTTGGCACCTTCTGATTTTTATCTAGGTGGTCCACTTAAAACTGCACTCCGTGGGACAAGGTTTGAAGATAATGAAGGGGTGATTAATGCAGCAAAGACATGGCCGCATGATCAAAAAAGAAAATCTGGTACGGGCCAGGAATACATGCACTTGTTTCGCGCTAACATAAAGGCACACAAGTTGATGAGAATTATGTTGAATAATACCGATGTTTACATGGCATATCCATATATATATATATATATATATATATATATATATATATATATATATATATATATATATATATATATATATATATATATATATATATTGTATAAATGCCATGCTTTTTAAATAAACCGCTCCTGAGAAAAACGATGTGGGCATTACTTCCTGAAAGCCCCTCATAAATGGTCTACGAAATCATCTGGTCTATCCCTGTCAAGGCAACCATAGGTAGGACTCGAAATTCAATAACTCTAGGAGCTTTATAACCAATCATCAATAAATCTATTAGTATCATCATCAACACCAACTATCATCACTAAAGATAATAAGTTTCAGCCATCACACTGTTTTTAAAGTTGCATATCCCGTACAGGACATTGCTGTCAACACCAGCATTTTTCAGCTTCTGTTGATGTTCTTGGCAAGATATTGCACAGTAGTTTGTCACTGCTTTCCGAGCGACCGGCTCACATACCCCGTAAGTAACCAACGCGATGCGATCCGCTGCCGAATATCTCGCAACTGTGTTCCTCACGTGGATATACGGGATTACGGAGAAAGTCGTAAGTCCCTACGCCAGGGAGACCGGCGCCATCACATTAGAGGTGAATTAACTGATTAAGTGCCATGGGATGATTAATCGTCTTAAGCTACTTCCAGTTTCTGCCAAGCACTTATAAATCGCCAAAATGTTGATATTTCATTATAATAATATTGACAACTTTAAAGCCATAACTGTGACAAACTCCAACTTCCTATTGTCCGTTTTTCATTTTTGTTTGCTACAGAATCTGTTAATTAAAAGTTTGACCAAATATAGCAGGATAATTTTTAAGTAATAATGTTTTATAGCCCATGAATAATGTTCCTCATCATGTGCCATGCCGAAAAGCAAAAACGGTCATGTGTCGCCATCTGACACGATCACCAGAGTCGTGGATAAGATCTGTGTTTTTGTTTCGACCATAACATGTGGCCAAGTCATCTAGATGTTTACTTCTCTGACTTCCCGTTGTTCTTTTCCCTTCAATCTTGCCAGTTGTCACCAAGTTCTCCAATTTATTTCTTTTCATAACTAGTCCAAACATTTTGACTGTCTACCACTAAGTTCTCAGTTTACGATTTTCATTTGTTTCTTGTAAGACTTGATGTTATGAATATGCAAGTGCCCCTTATCAGAAGAAAGGTTCACCACCCTTGTTCTACACTATTCGCATTATCACAATGGACCCTGACAAAGCTGCCTTAGCATGCATTAATACCCCATCCTACAGTGCAATCCAACCAATCTGCCTGCTCATTTCTCAACACACCAGCATGTCCTGGGGACTTACGCAGTATTCATTAGAAAAATAATGTTATTAAAACATTAAAATGTTTACCATTGTGGCATGGAATGCAACGGAGAGTAACGTTGTCCATCTTTTGTCCCTCAACGCACTCTCCAAGATCGCAATAGGGTTGTGGATTGAAAGCAAGCAGAACCGGTAGTACCAGTAATGCGACCACAATGAACTTAGACATCATATTGTAGTTACTGAAAAACAAAGTAGCTATTATTACAATTGGATTTGCGTAGATGATAGACATAGCAAACTAAGCTATCTTTTAGGGGTGTCTATTTGGCCATGCGTTGTTGTGCGCTTGCTCCTTAAGCGACTCACTGTCGTGATTTGGAGACTGCAGGTTCAAATCCCATTGTGGCCTCTATAGCTTTCAATTCTTACGTTGTTTAGTTTGGTCTTCAAAGAACAGTGAATGAACGTACAAACGAACAAACTTTATTTTCAAAAGGTCACAAATTGGGCACACAGGACCGTCTTACAATCAGCCCTTCCAATCACTCATCTTTTGTTCATCAATTATCTATTGTGCATGTTATATTCACATAAGAAGAAACACATTGTCAAATGCATGTTGTAAACATAAATAATTTATATTACCAGGCAGGCAGACACACGTACAGACGCACATGCATAAACACATATACACATACCTGCATACATATTTACATAATTTACACATACTCTCACAGTTATGCGCCCACTCAATAACAAACAAATACACTCTCTCGCATACACATATAATCACAATCACAAACTCACTAACAAAAGTTTACTTATACATACATACACACACACTCGCTCTCTCTCTCTCTCTCTCTCTCTCTCTCTCTCTCTCTCACTCTCAGTCTCTCTCTCATATATATATATATATATATATATATATATATATATATATATATATATATATATATATATATATATATATATATATACTAGCTGACCCGGCCCGACATCGCCCAGCTCCTGGTGTGAAGCATCTCATTTAATTTATATAAGTAGTCATATAAGTTCCTGTTCCCGACTGTCTATCTGTCTGTCTGTCTGTCTATCTGTCTGCCTGACCCTGTCCGGCTTCATTAAATTCATACAACAAAAAAAAATGTAACTTAAAAGAACGTTCTACCACACACCATCCATTATTTTTAATGAAAACTCTTTCTAATCACCTGCATGACTACAGTAACTTCTTAAGCAAAAAAAAGATGAGTTACAATGTTATGCATTGTGCATCATTTTTATGAAAACTTTGAAAATGCCTTACAGATTGTATCATTATTTATTATAACTCATATGCCGGTACATAACTATGGACAAAGAGTTTATAAATCTTTGAAAACGATGCCACAATATGACTATAAGTTATACAGAAAAGTTATGCCCCTTGAAATAACTTTTACAGAGTTAGGTCCCCTGAGATATATGAAATTATGATGAAAAATGAAAAATGAAATAATACTGAGTAAGCAGGCGATTTCACACTAACAAAATATCACAGTTGACAGCTCTGGAATGAAAGGAAGGCGTGTAGAAAATTTCATCTCAATCGGATGGGCCGTTCGCGAACAAATAAAGGACATACATACATACATACATACAGAGATACGCACATCCTAATTTATATATAAGATATTTAACCATACATAAAACCACGCATGCATAAGCACACTCCTTCACACAGTCACTCAAATTAATATGCACATTCTCATGACCACTGTCATGAGCATCCATACAAAATAGAAAAATATGTTACATATACACACTTAATTTATATTAATGCAATGCAACAGGATAATATTAGCTAAAGCTGATAAAAACAGTATGAGGTAAGCTGTGCAATAGTTTTTGATGGAAGGCATGGTACTTCTTTTTTTCCCGTTCGATTGCTTTGAACTCAAGCGTAGTCCATACACATGATATTGCTTCCAGTGCACTGGACTGATTTATGAGTGTGGATTAGTTTTCCCTGTTACCAGTGTACCTCGCCATCAGGCGAACCCACTTCGACTTCAGAGGTACTTGTAATTTACGTCCCAAAGTCAAGGACGAGAAGTCAACATTTTAGTCCAACTGGTGTAGGGGTTGAACCTGCTACCTCGACAACAGTACACCGGATGTTTAAAAGTGTGTGCTCTTATCCATTCGGCCATACTGACCTCTATTACTGTGCTTTAAGTGGGAAAAGATAACACTGCTACAGCCTCTGTTGATATACTTCTTCTTCCTCTTCTTCGTTCATCCGTATTATTTTTTTTTCAGACGTAATTGCATTGTGCCAGTTTTACAGCAGAGCTGCGATACTTGCGCCATTAGGCTGACACATCCGACTTCTGCAGGCATTTGTTGACCGGGTTAACCTTCTCGGGTTTTTTTTTTTTTTGGACGGTCACCTCTCACTATTGTAGTGTCATCCCCATCCCAGCTGGTCCAGTCAGATCAGCCAGAGACATGACGGTCAGGCCTCAAGGGAAGGCAGGGGCGGACGATGGGTATTCCCCACCATCCATGGAGGCTTCCATACTTGCAAGGCCGGCACATAGCGCTCTGTGACTAGGCTCACACTAGCAGTCGTCACGTCCTGCACATGGCTGCTTAGCTTCCCTTCCGTATATTAGGCCTCTCCTCCACCACAAGCTGTTCCTCCGGGAACCAGGAGGGATTAGTTTGCAGATGACATCCACCCAGCGAGTTTTTTTATACAGACATTTCACGTTATGGATTTGCTAGCCAAGCAATATTTCATTTCTTGCCACTGGGACATTTTTCAATCGTTCACGTCCCCCGCAAATGGGCTTTCGATCCAGACTTTCCAACACAGCTCACCGACGGAACAGTCAATGTTGCGGGATTTCAGGGTTTCCTTAACAGGCGGCACCTCGGACAGGCCATTCTGGTCCGCGACAACATACTAGTGTCTGAGATCGATATGTCCGCCTGGAACAGCGATGCCCTGCAAGTGCAGGCATTAAGAATAATGACACCAGTGCAGCTTGTAATCGTTAACGTCTATGCGCGAAATGGGAAGGTCGACGTGCGACATTGGCAAAGTTTGTTCGATATGGATGAAAGGCATATCATCTACTGCGGGGACTTCAATGCCAGAGGCAGTCAATGGGGGAATTGCATCACCAATAGACAGGGAGAAGATTTGGAGGACGCCCTGGCATCTGCTGCCCTAATCTGTCTGAATGATGGGAAGGTCACTAGAATGGCCACTCGACCAGGCGACTCTGACAGCATCATTGACTTGGCTCTGGTGTCGCCCACCATCGCACCAAGGTGCCGGTGGGGCACACTGGGATACCACGATAGTGACCACTACCCTTGTGTCATCCTGATCAAGAAAGACGGGGCCATGAGTCAAAGAAACAAGACCAATGCCTTCCCGTACGACACCACTGGTCAAGACGCCATAAGCAAGATCAGATGAAGGAAACTAACTTCCTCCCGTAGGAGACAAGAAAGATGGCTGCAGCCACCATGGTGGAATGGAGAGGTCGAGAAGGTGTGGCTGGGAAAGAGGCAGGCTGTCAAAGACTGGCAAAAGGCCAGAAAGGCTAACATGCCACAGGTTGAGTTGGCGAACCTGAAGACTGAGGTCGTTAGGACGACGACTTTATTCAAATCCTGCGCCAAACAGGCCAAGGCCGACAAATGGGACGAGTTCTGCAGGACGGTGTGCTCCGAGCAATCTCTTACGACATTCTGGCGCCTCCACAAGAGCATGAACGGTGCTGCACAACGTAGGGGTATTCCAGACTTTCAAGGCACAGACCTCGCATGGAAAAAGTCGGATGCGGATAAAGGTAAGGCCCTTCTTGCACGCTACATAGAACAGACTGACCAGAAAGACGAGCCCGCCAGACAGAGGACCACAACAACACTCTCTCAGTTGTGCGAGGGGGTCGGGACAGACGAAGAATGGACAATCACAGTTGACATATTGCGTGCGATGCTCAAGAAATCACCTAACACCGCCCCAGGCCCAGACGGCATCCGATATGGTGACCTAATGGTGATATCAGATGATGACATGGAAGAACTGGCCAGAGAATTCAACACCAGTATCCAGAGGGGTCAGGTCAAAGAAGAATGGCTACACAGCTACTTGCTGCCGCTGCCAAAACCGAACAAAGACCACTCCAAGATAAGCGGCTACAGAATCATTACGATGCAGAATACTGTTGGCAAGCTACTGGAGAAAATTGTAGCACACAGACTTGCTTGGGACTTGGAACAGCTCGGCTGCTTCCCGCCCACACTTGGAGGATACAGACGCAACAAAGAGTCATGGCTGAATGCGGCGGTCTTTGCTCAAGATGTTTACGAAGGATTTCAGGTCAGAGAAGAGACATGTGCGGCCGCCATAGACTTAGAGGACGCATATAACAGAGTATCTTTCGAGCACTTGATGCAAACCCTCCTCAGACTGAAAGTGCACCCTCACCTTGTACGATGGATAGCTGCAGTTCTACTCCAAAGGAAGGTGGTGCTAAGATGCGGGAGTTGGTCTTCTGAGCCGATAACGATATGTCCAGGATTGCCGCAGGGTTCACCACTGTCACCAGTACTATTCAACGTGTATACGGTGCCGATCACTGAACAACAGTTGGATGGGAGGGGTAGGACTCTATCATTCGTTGACGACATCCTCGTGTATCGACAGGGTCGAGATAGACAGGCGGTTGCCAACTATATGCAGGGCGAACTAGATCGAATATCCTCATGGTGTGCTGATGCCGATGCCCTTGTCAACCCTGCAAAGGCAACGGTTACATGGTTCTCACTAAACAACCATATTGTGAAAACAGACTTGCCGGCAGTAAGAATGGATGGGAGCATTCTGAGTAGAACCCAGTCAATGACATATCTTGGCGTGAGGCTTGATCGTAGCCTGTCCTTCAGAGATCATGTCGATTATGTCATAACGAAGGCTCGAAAAGGTTTGGCAGCAATGAGAGTCATGGCGACTGCCAATATCGAGCAAAGACTGCTATTACTTCTGTTCCAAGGACTTGTGCTTTCACGCATCGAGTATGCCCTGGCCATCCTCACTGTCAGCCCTACACAGATTGGAAGACTTGAAAAGGTACAAAACGAAGCCATGCGCATCATTTTGGGCTGCACGAGAGACACCAGCTGTGTAGCAATGAGATACCTCCTTGACTTCCCGACAATGGAACACAGGATCAAGATCTGGAGAGCTCGTGCATACTTAAAAATAAGTGCAGATGAGCAGCACCCTCTGCATGACGCTGTATTCAGAGAAAAGGGTGACAGGCTAAAGAGGGGCAAATCATGGATGGGTCGGGCGGAAGATGTCGTCGGACAGGTCTGCAGTCTTACCAGTATCAACCCCGGCAAGGAATGGGTGCCGGTGCCTCCAGCTTTTAAGTGTACCTTCTCCTGCATTATCACACTCGACAGACGGTGCAGAGAGCAGAACCCTGCCGCTGTCAATGCAGAGGTTAACGCGCTCATCTATGATCACTCAGATAGCCCCGAAGTGCTCATCTATACAGATGGATCTGTTGTAAAGCAGCAGAGAAGTGCGTGGGCATTTACAGCCCGTTCAGCGGGCCGAACCGTTCAAGAATCCAGTGGTGCCCACTCTATGACCACGAGCAGCATGACGATGGAGGTGATGGCAGTTACACAGGCTTTCATATGGCTGGAATCACAGCATTATACCAACGTGTGTGTACTAAGTGATTCAATGAGCATGATTCAGAAGGTCGAAGCTGGATCTGTACGTAGACAGTGGACTGAGTCGCTGCGGAAGTCTGTTGTCCGCAAAGTCACCTTCATCTTCGTCCCGGGACATGCGGGAGTCGAGGGAAATGAACGAGCTGATAAATTGGCTGGCACTGCACCCCCTGTAGATGGCCAGCCCATGGATCGTGCCGATGTTATTAACGCCCTTAAAGATATGGCGAGAACAGAGGATTTTGACGCCAGTGATTCCACATCGCTTTCCAGGATGAAAGACCTGGAAGTAAGAATCGGCACAGCCAGACGCGAGAGGTACATCGGGAAAACAAAGCGCCTCGTCAACCAACACAGAACTGGCACTATTAGCCACCGGACGCTGATGCATATGCTGGGGGGAGGATCTGAGCACCTATGGACATGTCCGGAGTGCAACGAAGATACCCCAACTGATAACTAACTAACTAACTAAGGATTTGTTAGCCAAGCACTATTCCATTTCGCGCTACTACTATTATATCCACCCTTGACGTCGCCCACATGTTGGGCTTTCGATTTGGACATTCTACGTAATGGATTTGCTTATCACGCAATAATCCATTTCGTGCCACTGGTACGCTTTTTCACCTTTAAAGACGCCCACACTGGGCTTTTGATTCGGTCTTTCCACGTAATGGATTTGCTAGCCAAGGTATATTCCATACAGAAGTCGCTAGTCGGCATCCAGGCAGCGGAAGGTGAGTAACGGTCAGGCCCTCACATCCGGGGGATTTTGACTTAAAGGCGTTCAGCCATATCCCTTAGATCAGTGGTTCTCAACCGGTGGGGAATTCCCCCCCCCCCCAATCTCCTCCCAGGGGGGAATTTTAGGGTTTCCATTGGGGGGGGGGGGGGGGGGGAAATTAACATTATTTCAAAATCGCTTTAATATAAAAAGCGATTACTTGATATTGTTTTTCGGTTTACGGCTTTGTACTTCTTGACTTTCTGAAATTCATTTTGTAACGTAAGTAGACCAGCAAATCACGTTTTATGTAGACGCCTGCCATATAGTGCGTGCAGGCGAGATGACGTAATAGAAGAAAAGGGAGAAATCTCGACAGAAAATATACGGGAAATCTAGGAGACACTTGGATACCGAGAAATACGTCAGAGGACAACTTGGGATCACAACAAGAAGGACACGGACTGCGAATGAAGGAAGGAGGCCGTGAAAATCCAAATGTTGGCTCTATGGATTAGTGTTGGCACATAAACCAGTGGCTGCGACTATACTAGCAGGAAAAGAAGATATTCAGTGATTGCTACAAGGTGTCGCTACAGAACCAACGGGCAGACCTAGACATATGTATTGTACAGAACAGCAAAGCAAACGATGGGCAGAGTGACAGAAGGTCAAGTGAAGATGAATGAAAGGATGGTCTTTATTTAAGCAGGTTAGTTATTGTAGATTATCAACATGTTCCTATCAATAGATCCTAGGCCCAGCCTGGCGGTAACAGGCTCCTAGGAATGGACCGTATTGATATCATTTAAACTTAACTAGTTTAACTTAACTTTAACTTAATTAAATTTAAGTTAACTTAAAGTTGACTTAGTTAACTTAATTAACTTAATTAATTAATCAATCAATCATTAAACTTAACTGTTATTAAATTATATTCCGATCCAAATCTTCAACATGACAGTTAGCTTCGTCATTACCCTGCCGTTCCAGTTCTGAACTTTGCTCGTTTACTTGTACAAGTTTGTGTCGAGCCGAAATTATTGATCATGCTATTTGGACATTTTGCGTTTAACTGTTATGAATGCTGGAGTTATAGCATGGCAGCCTCATTTGAATTTGCACGGCCTTCTTCCTTCATTCCCAGTCCGTGTCCTTCTTGTTGTAATCCCAAGTTGTCCTCTGATGTATTTCTCGGTATCCAAGTGTCTCTTAGATTTCCCGTATATTTTCTGTCGAGGTTTCTCCCTTTTCTTCTATGGCCTCATCTCGCCTGCACGCACTATATGGCAACGTCTAGACTTGTTCTAGTATATGTTATTAAGTTTAGCTTCCATTCTTAGGTAAATTGTGTAGGGGCAAAGGGGGGGGGGGGGATTTATAGTGAGGAAATACGAAAGGGGGGATGACATTCTTAATAAATGTTGAAGGGTTTTATAGGCCCAAAAAAGGTTGAGAACCACTGCCTTAGATGAGAGCCACACACCAAATGTCTGACCTGCCTCCCGAGCATGTTTTGTCGTCGAAGCAACTCGTGCGGATGGCTAGTCGGCATCGTTTATGGTCAGAACTACGATGGTATCTGATCGTCTTCGAGCCTCTGACTTTCGTTCTTGATTAATGAAAAAATTATTTCGCAGTAGCTCGTCTCGCGGCGATCCAAGAATTTCACCTCTAACGACGCAATACGAATGCCCTAGTTTGTCAATGTTAATCATTACCTCCAGTTCCGAAAATCAACAAATTAAAACCGAGATCCTATTCTATTATTCCGTGCACCATTATACAGGCAGCCGAGGCTTGCTTTGAACACTCTAATTTTTTTTTTTTTTAATTCAAAGTAAACACGTCGGCTACCCGGGATCAGCAATGAGCACCCACGGGAGATATAACAGAGTAGCCTGTTATAGGGGTTGTATGGCATTGAGGGGCTAGCTGGTGCGCAACGTAAAGATTTATTATTGAACAGTGCACGGGTGAGCACCATGGCTGGAGGTAACTAAGGGGGTGTCGTGGTACCATCCGCCAGACAGGTCATATGAATTGGGTTCCATCCGTAATGCTTTATGTTGAGCGGGCTTCGATTTTGAAGAGTTGATCCTTGTTTTGTCAACTGATTCGAATACTACTTTGCCATTTTTGATATGACAACCAATAAACGATGGAACTTGAAAGCTGCAGACTTGAGTTGCTTGTATTCAAGATCACCTCTATGCGACACGGCTAACCTTGGCTCCCCTACTCTGCTATAGGGGATAACCAAAATTGGCGCCAGTGACCAGTGATCCTGACCTGGGTAGCGGAGCAGCTCTGCGAATTTCTGCACGTTTCACGCCTTCTTCTTCGACGCCTGACCAGAGGCGAATTGCTGTACGTGTTACGCCTTCTTGGACGCCTGACCTGGGGCGGATTGCTGTACGTTTTACGCCTTCTTCGACGCCTGACCTGGGGAGAATTGCTGCACGTTTTACGCCTACTTCGCCGCCTGACCAAAGGCGAATTGCTGCACGTTTTACGCCTTCTTCGACGCCCGTCCAGGGGTGGCATTTCCATTCGTGTCAAATTATTAGAAGAGCCCGTCCAGGGGTGGCAGTTCCATTCGTGTCAAATTATTAGAAGAGCCCGTCCAGGGGTGGCAGTTCCATTCGTGTCAAATTATTAGAAGAGTCCGTCCTGGGGTGGCAGTTCCATTCGTGTCAAATTATTAGAAGAGCCCGTCCAGGGGTGGCAGCTGTTGGGTGTCGTCAAAATCGCTGTCGTCGAGAAACTTTTAACGTGTTGAACTAGAAAGATGGAGCAGCAACAACTGTTGTTACTGGGTGTGTAAGGTGTAGTTAGAACTTTATTATAGATTTAGAAGAAGCAGCTAATTGATATAAGAATTGTACTTGTAATGGAGGCTCAAGATGTCTCACTGGGTCAGGTATTAGGAAGCATGGGGGGAGCTATATATAGGTTAGACACGTCACTGAAACAACAAGGAGTTGGTACTGATATAGAGAAATTTTGTGGTCAAGCAAAAAATTTTAAGAAGTAGATGGTAGCCATAGAAAAATATGCCTTTTTGATGGGAGCTACTGACGAAGAGAAGAAGAAGATAGCTTACCAGAGTAGTTTAACACCGGTTTCGGATCACATTAGAAGGAAATTAGAAGGAGGGGTGGCTGAAACTTGGGAGGAGTTCAAAGATGATTTAGCACATAAATATGCTGAGATCACAGATCCACAACATGCCTTCTCGGTTTTAAGACAGTCTAGACAAGAGAATAGAGAGAGTGTACAGTTATATAGTGACAGATTAGTAAATTTGGCAGAAGAGGCATTTTTGGGACAAAACGTGCCGGGTGAAGAAGTAGAAAGAATGTTAGTGGGGATATTTGTGGACGGGTTACGCTCAGATGGACTAAAGTTTAAGTTAATGCGGAAAACCCCGGTACGGTTGTCGCAAGCAGTGGATATAGCTATACAAGAGGAAAGTTTAAGAAGAAGATTTAGGTTACGTGTAGGGAGAGAAATATGAAGTAATAATGAACAAAGAATAGAAGAACCTATGGAAGTGGGGCAGGCGAGATGTAGATGGAGGAGAAATAGAGTGAATGAGCCTAGGGCTAAAATACAAGCAGTGGCAAGAAATAATGAAGGGGTTTTGAATAGGGAGAGGCATATGTTAAATATGACAACTCCTGCAAGAGGGACAGTAAGTAGTCCAGGTATAGTCTGTTGGAATTGTGGACAGAGTGGACATGTTTTTAGGTTTTGCGGAAACAGGCTTGGTCGGTTAGATACACAGAATCCTGCTAATGGGAAGCAAAATAGAAATTTTAGAGAAATGGAAAGAAATTTTGGAAGGACATAAAATAAGGGAAACTTGCGTCCACGCAAAAAAAGGAGAAGAGAGTAGGCTGAGGAAATATATCCCGAAACATTTAGAAATAGAGGTATTAAAAGCATATCATGAGAAGTACAGTCACCTTGGTCGTGATAAGTTGTTCAATGCCCTCAAGACCTAGTACTATTGGCCGAATTTATTTAAGAGCATTTATGAGCATGTTGATGCCTGCGAGAAATGTAGATTGAGAAATATGAAAGAAATCAGATGTTCCTTGCAGGAGATAGATATTCCCCAATTTCCCATGCAGAAGGTAAGCTTGGATATTTCGGGTCCTCATCCTAGAACGTTTTCAGGAAATGTCTTTCTGTTACACATAGTAGATTGTTATAGCCTATGGCCATAGGTGTATCCAGTTCCGGATAAAAGTGCCGATTCCATCATCAACATCTTTTTGCAGGAATATATATCACGTTTCGGGTGTCCACAGACAGTTCTCACTGATAACGGAAAGGAGTTCGTGAATAAGAAGTTTCTAAAGTTATTGCACGAATTGAATATCTTTCACATCAAAACTTCTTTTTATCGGCCTTCCTCAAATGCAAAAAACGAGAGACAGCATCGGACATTGTATAACATCTTAGCTAAAAATGTTGAGGAACATAATAGAGATTGGGATCTATATTTAGGACCTGCGTTAGAAGTAATACGAACAAACCACAATGAAAGTACCGGTTTTTTATAATTCTATTTGATGTATGGGAGAGAACCTATATTGCCCATTGATAATTTGCTGAAACCTAGACGAAAATACATGGGAGAAGAATTCCACGAGGTAATCTTACAAGAGATGCATAAAGCGCATGTGAGACTGAGAAGGAACGTAAGTAAAGCTAGTGAAAGACAGAGGAAGTATGCAAATCGAAATACACGATTACAAGAATTTAAAGTGGGAGATAGAGTATACTATAAGAAACGTAGAAGAAGTTCCAAATTCGATAGTCATTGGGTTCCAGACTATTATATTTTACAAAAACTAGGTCCAGTCTCATATTACATCAAGAACCAAATCACGGGGCATAATGGGCGTGTACATGTGGAACATTTGAGAAGAGACGAACAAAACAACGTTGAAAACATTCATTCGGAAGTGCAATTTAGTAGACGAACTAAGTATGTGATTCCTCCGGAACAGAAAAGATCATTGAACCTGAACGAACAACATCAAAGATATATGATGGCCCTGGTGAATAGACAGTGATGAGACCGCCCACCACTCTTGTGGAAGATGAAAAGGAGGTACATGATATGTCCAGTACTGATAGTGGTGATTCTATTGAAGAATTAGACGCTCCTTATAGGAACACCAGACAAACATTAAAGAGAAAACTAGATAGACAGAAAGAGAGTGAAATCAAAAGAATGAGAAGAATTAGAGAAAATTCATCAAGTGAAGAGGATATCCCGGTCCTGGAAAGACTTTTAGGAAGTCAAGATAGAAAAACTAGATTAGATTTCGAACGAAAGAATTTAGAGGCCAGTACCTTAAATTCAGGACAACAAGAAATTGATGAGGAATCAGGGACAAAAAGATATACTAGGATGAGCGAAGACGTTTCAAGTTCTTGCCTTGATAATAGTGATGAGGACGCTGACAAAGTTATGGCTATCGTCGAGAGTAATAAATTATACCAAAGATATTTAGCATTGTTGAAGAATCAATTAAAGAAGCGTAGAGGTAGTGTAGAAGGCTAGAATAGAATACAAATGAGAAAATAAATAGGATGGGTTGCGTTTATGCTTAATAGGTGGAAGTGATTGTTGAACTTCCAGAGAATGAGATAAGAATAGGCATTTTCGTTAGTTATTTCTGATGGGGGTATATATTAATTTGCATGATTATAGAACGTACTGTCCGTAAAAGCGACATAATGGGGGGGGGGGAGGTTTGTGTCTTTATTTATTAACTTGGTTATTAATGATTCATGTTTGGTGTCATATATTATGAAGGGAGTGGGAAATCACTGTGGTGCATGCCCCATTTCTAATCAAAGAAGTTGGGCCCCATCCTCTTCTGTCTTCAATAACCCCAGAATATGACCCTCGAGTTATCTGCAGGCCTCGTCTTATTTAATTTAGTCTAGGAGATATAGATTATGGCCCTGGTGAGAATAATGAATACCAACTGGGATTCTGCCCCTTCTCCAAAGATTCTTATAGCTCTGGAGCCCCCCTTTTGTTTATCAAATCTGAGGAAAGTCTGGAGAATTCACTCAGCCTGATTTATGTTAAGAAAGCATGGATATTGAGCAGTTGATAGACCTAGTCTTTCCTCCCCATTTTTAGTATTTCATCATGATTGAATTTGTTTTTAAACATTTAAACACATAACCAATCACAATAGATCTTGACCACATGATGTACACATTAAATGGTGAATCACAGATAGGTTGAACTAATAAATCAACATAAGATCAGGGACAGTTAATTATTTATTGAATGGGCCTGTGTCTTCTGGCCTGGTAAATACACTTTCTCTTGTGGTTTGCACAAGATAAATTAGAAAAATGCATATAGGACCAATGTCACAGATCAACAACATCATCAACAAATAAGCATCAATACATGAGATGTCAATAAGAGTGGAAATATGGTATACATTTGAATGTTGTACATGCCAAGTGTGAAGATGATGAATCTGAGTGTTGTGTGTTTTCTTTCTAAGAGAGAGATAACCGTATGATTCGGAGGATTAGGATAGGCCTGGGTCCATTGACTGATAGATCCACTTCAGGTCTGCCCGTGTAGCTCCTCTGAAGGCCTCCCCATACTCTGCTCATGGCCAAGTCATCCTCCATCTCAAGTGCGGTTCATCTCTTTCTCTCTGTGGTCTGGTTTGGTTGTTGGCCAGTTGGATGCCAATTGGTTGCCAATGGGTTACCAACAAGACTTCACTGTGTAAAATTCACATAAACATATACAATCCTACCAATGCAATATTCTAGAAGTAGGTCGGAAGAAACCTAAATTCCTGAAGTAGGAACTAGTCCCCCCCCCCCCTCCCTTCTTTTCTCTAATCTAGTGTTGGGTTAATTTGGGGTGGTCAGAGTTTATCACACGGTGTACGCCTTGTCTCAGTTGGTTCCTGCTGTATGTAAGTTCTCATTGGACCTGGGGTCAATGAGACGTGTACAGTGAGACAGTGACAAGAGTGAGGAGGTGTCAAGGTGCATGTAAATAAATGACATACATTTATAACATTTCTATCACTCAATTGGGTTTGTAGTGTGTATAAATGATTCTCTGTGTTTTCCCAATTAACCAACTTCTTCTTCTTCTTTGTATAATAACTCCTTTCCCATTATCTGTTGTTGTTGTGTTGAGTGTTGGGTAGTGTGGTTTTGAGTGTTGGGTGGTGTGGGGTTGTGTTTTTAAGTTGTGTTGAGAAATGAGTTAAGTCAACTTCTGGTGGTGGAGTTCCGCGAAGCACAACTTTTCTGATGTAATGCAGTTCATACGTGCCCTTATCTAATTAAATTTTGACACAAATATAAATATTTATTCCATCAAACCCTATTTCTTCAATAGATGAAGGAGAACGGGAAGATTTGATTTCTCTTTCAGCTTCCTAAATTGAAAATAGACATAGATAAAACTGTTTTAGAACAAGGCACTCATTCTAGTACACGAACTGTCATTTTAGCTGTAGATAGTGATAGCATTTTTAGCAGTGTTTCTGATGAAAGGCACAAGATTGCTTTAGAATCATCACTTCGTACAGTTGTCCAGAATATAATGTAGTAGTATTATGCACTTCTTAAAGTTAATAATTATCTTTAAGAATATCAGAGATTGCAGTATTCGAAGAGAGTAGTAGATTGTCAATTTGCCCGGGAATCGACTCTGCGTCGTCAGAATCTACAGTCGATCATTTTACATTTCAGAGGTTTTAATTAATAATAGTACATTTCATTTGACATTACAAACACTGGATACCATTACTTGATACTTGATAAATCTGGTCATCAGTCTAATCTAAGGAATTACAAGCTCACCTCGGATTCAGACATTCTGCCTTCCCTATTTGAAAATCGGTCACACTAGCTTTCACGTCTGTTCATCAGGCAGTTTGCAGAAAGAGTGCGCGATTAACATATTCTAAGCGGGTTTTCAAATGGAGGCGTTGTCACGTGTCTCTTTTTAGCCAATGATCTCTTGTGCCTTGGCTGATGAAATCTTTCCCAGAATTGACGTCATCTGTCACTTGTTCAGTTCCAGTTTGAGTTGTGCGCCGTCAATTGTTTTACATTTTCCCCTCTTCTCGGCGTGCATTCTTGGCAACTGAATAATGGTGGATAGTGGTTATGCCACATTTGGAAGTTGTTAACATTACTGTGGTTTTTTTTTTTAAATTTCTTTTGGTTGGTACTGGTAGGATACACACTGTCCGTAAAAGCGACAGTAATAGTATTAGATATGAATCATTTTGTTGCAAATATGTTTTTAACTTTTATTACATTAGCTTTTGGATTTTGGTGTTTTCTGTTATAATTATCAATTATGATGAGTTGATTAACGAAATTATATTGAAATAATGTAGACTGAGTGGCGTTGGTGCCATGAGGTTAGAGTTTTTAGGAGGTGATGTCCATAATAAATGGACATTGATAGTATCTTTGGGTTGCTGTAGATAACAGCATAACCTGGGGTGGCCATAGATTGAATAACTTCTTCTTCTTCTTCTTCTTCTTCTTCTTCTTCTTCTTCTTCTTCTTCTTCTTCTTCTTCTTCTTCTTCCTCTTCTTCTTCTTCTTCTTCTTCTTCTTCTTCTTCTTCTTCTTCTTCTTCTTCTTCTTCTTCTTCTGCGTTCATCCGGATTTTTTTTTTCCGGATGTGACTGCGTTGTGCCTGTTTACAGCAGAGCTGCGTTCTTACGCCGTTAGGCCGACACATCCGACTTCTGCGGGCATTTGTTGACCGGGTTAACCTTCCCGGGGAGACTGAGTAACGTTCAGTGCCATGAAGTTAGAGGTTTTAGGAGGTGATGCCAATAATAAATGGACATTGATAGTATCTTTGGGTTGCTGTGGATATCAGCATAACCTGGGGTGGCCATGGATTAAGTAACGTTCAGAGCCATGATGTGGAAGTTTTTAGGAAGTGACGCCCATAATAGATGGACAGATAAAGAATATCTTTGGGTTGCTGTGGATATCAGCATAACCTGAAGTGGTCTTTGATTAAGTGACGTTCAGAGCCAAAATGTGGATGGTTTTAAGCGTTGAACCCCATAATAAATGGGCAAGTTGATAGGTTTTTCGGGTTTTTACAAACATGAACTGACTAGGGTGAAAAAGGAGCTCAATTATGAGGGTTGTGCTGGGATTTTTTTAAAGACTTTATTACATAAAGTCTCAATGGGACAATGTAGGGTAAATGTGAGTGTTTTTGATTTTTTTTTTTTTTTTATTTGATGTGAGGAAGTGTTCTTCTTACCTTCTCTGGTGGCCACCAGTTCTGTGTCTTTCTTTCCTGTGTTGTGTGGGTCGCTTCAAGAAGGTTATGTTGAATTTTTTAACATATTAATGATTAAGGGTGATGTAATTGTAATAATTGTAATAATGGTGGTGTATAAATGTTGATGATGATAGTAGGGTGTAAGAATGGAATATAGTGAGGTCTTAAGCGGATTTGCTGTGACCATGGGGAAATGATGACGAAGAAGAAGCATTAATGGTCCATAAGTAGTTGAGAGTTGGGAAGTCTTGTGGGAATAGCGGATAACTATAATTTCCATGGGTAGTTGAGTAATACTGGATAGTAGTCGCCCTTAATTAATGAAGAAAGTAATAGGAGTCAGGAAGATTCCTATGACTGGTTTGATTTTGACTTACAAAAATTCCCATGATATATGATTGTATAGAATATGTTAGTTAGATTTTTTTTTCGTGTATGTTTTTAGAATTTAGAGATTATGTTAGGGGTTGAGTGTTAAAGTTATGAAAAATATAAGTTTTGTTCCAAGACTTTTCTGGGAAAAGTCTTGGTCATAGGGAAAGTAGGAATCTATAACAGAGTAGTCTGTTATAGGGGTTGTATGGCATTGAGGGGCTAGCTGGTGCGCAACGTAAAGATTTATTATTGAGCAGTGCACGGGTGAGCACCATGGTTGGAGGTAACTAAGGGGTGTCGTTGGGACTGACGACAGCTAGTTACAGAAGAGAAGCCGTGGTACCATCCGCCAGACAGGTCATATGAATTGGGTTCCATCCGGAATGCTTTATGTTGAGCGGGCTTCGGTTTTGAAGAGTTGATCCTTGTTTTGTCAACTGATTCGAATACTACTTTGCCATTTTTGATATGACAGCCAATATACGATGGAACTTGAAGGCTGCAGACTTGAGTTGCTTGTATTTAAGATCACCTCTATACGACACGGCTAACCTTGGCTCCCCTACTCTGCTATAGAGAGAGCCGGGCAGACGGGAGGGTAGACACAACGGGTAGTGAACCGGCGTGGGCCGCACCGCTCGCCTGCACCCGAGATCCAACTACGAGCTTTTTAACTGCAACAACTTTAATATACGCTATTGGAGCTGGAATTACCGCGGCTGCTGGCACCAGACTTGCCCTGCAATAGATCCTCGTTAAATGGTTTAAAGTGTACTCATTCCAATTACGGGGCCTTGATAGAGCCCCATGCCGAGAGTGGGTAAGTTTCGCGCCTGTTGCCTTCCTTGGATGTGGTAGCCGTTTTTCATGCTCCCTCTTCGGAATTGAACCCTGATTCCCCGTTACCCGTTACAAACATGGTAGGCATGTCACGTACCATCAACATTTGATAGGGTAGACATTTGAAAAATGCGTCGCCGGCAAGTAAGGCCATGCGACCATCACAAAGTTATCCAGAGTCACAAGTAGGAACACCGCGCCCTGCGAAGGGCATCGATTATTGATTTTGAACTAAAAAGCGCTCTTTCTGCGAGGACGGAGCTTGGTAATAATGTATTAGCTCTAGATTTGCCACAGTTATCCGAGTAGGATCGTGTCATCTAAGGAACCTAGACTGATTTAATGAGCCATTCGCTGTTTCACCGTGAGACAGTGTGAACTTAGACCTGCATGGCTTAATCTTTGAGACAAGCATATGACTACTGGCAGGATCAACCAGATATATATCGCACAGACGAACTATTCACGCATACGCAGGCCAAGAGCAGCATCGCTAAAGTGCGGCCTCTCAGTGCCCGGTGCCCGGTGATAAATGCAAAACCACTGGACGCCTACCGACGAGCTTCAAACCATGCCAAGCAGAACTGACCGAAAAGCTACGCCAGATTACGACTGCAGGCCCACTACTCTTCGAGAGATAGTGGGTGCTTATTGAGACCTTTATCGAACCATAATACAAAAATTGCTCTTTCGCCCGCTCAGACCATGACGTCGGTTTCATGCTGCGGTCACATTCTCGAAACGCCTGCCTCGCTAACTTGCGTCGGTTGGGAAGTTTTCGACTGGGTGCACCTCACACAACCATCCGAGACAACTAACGCCAGACACGGGAATGATGTTGCCAACCACACCAGCCCTCACCGTTGATATACTACTATGTTAAAGTTAGCTGCATCTCCCTTCACAAGACGTTGAAATCAACCCCAGCATTTATAAGCCGCTTGTAATTTACTGGACAATGTTTACATTCAGTCGTTTGGCATTGCTTTCTGAACGGCCAACGCATATATCATCAAAATCAACGCAAAGAAATCTGCTGCCAAGTCGCCTTTGGCTGACTTCAAACTCTTGATCCGGAATGTTGGGGAATTGTGAAACGACGTTCCCTAACTCCTAAGCGATAGAAGGTACAATGGTATCGCACTGGAAGAAAGGGCTCTACATTAACCGTGTCCGAATACATGCAAACTCATTTCGGGTCTCGGGAGAACTAGGTCTAATGCATCGGACTTGAAAGAGTTAAAACTCAGTGTCGTTCAGATGAATCACAAACACAAAGCATCCAAACCTATTAGTCTTACAAAACTGTAAGACATGGTAAAAAATATTCATGATTATCTTCTTCCACTTTAGCCGCCAAGCTTCATGGGGGGGGGGGGGGGGGGGGGGGGGGGGCATCCTCATGCCCTCGTATCAGATCTTCTTTGGTTTAGAGCTAGTGCTGGTAGTTAATGGTGTTGCATTCTAAAGGGATGGCCCAACCATTTCATAGCAACAAATATTCACATGATCAAAATTTGGCTCGAAAGAGAGAGATGGATAGTTGGAGCAGTCCCATTCTAAAAGATATATGATGCAAGACTTAGAAAATACTGTTTTTCCAATGACTGTGCTTACAAAAATGGCAGACGCTGTCTTGTTCAGTGGTGTTAGGTTTCATACACTTTATAGAAGGGCTGTGTGGACGGAATGATGTGTGTCCACAAATTAAACACAGTAATGCAAAAAGACGGGTAGATAGGAAGAAAGGAAGGAATGACAAGAAAGAAAGAAAGAAAGAAAGAAAGAAAGAAAGAAAGAAAGAAAGAAAGAAAGAAAGAAAGAAAGAAAGAAAGAAAGAAAGAAAGAAAGAAAGAAAAAAAAAGACAGAAAAAAAAGACAGACAGACAGACAGAAAGACAGAGACAAAAAGAAGAAACAACAGAAGGACAGTAAGACAGCAAGAAATACAGCAAGAAAGAAAGGAGGAAAAAAGAAAGAAAGAAAGAAAGAGAGAAAGAAAGAAAGAAAGAAAAAGACAGACAGACAGACAAGTAGACAGACAGACAGACAGACAGACAGACAGACAGACAGAACAGAACAGAACAGAAGGACAGTAAGACAGCAAGAAAGGAAGTAAGAAAGAAAGAAAGAAAGAAAGAAAGAAAGAAAGAAAGAAAGAAAAATAGAAAGAAAGGGATGGTGCTTACAGATTATTGGCATGTGTTATACACCCGGCATATAATACATAGCACTGAATGCTAAACTAAAACATACAACCCTATTGACCTATTATTGTGATGCGCCGAATCCCAAAGAAATCCGGAGCCTTGGAAAGTGATCAACATCGAACAATTAGTATAATGAGTCACATCACGAAGATTTTGCTAAGAATTATCATGCAACGAGTTAGGAGGAAAATACAACCTGATAGAGGAGAAGAGCAATGTGGGTTTGTAGAAGGCAAGGGCACAGTAAATGCTGTGTATATACTGAGAACCGTAATCGAACGTTCTATAGAAGTAAACAAAGATCTACACCTTTGCTTTATTGACTACATAAAGGCTTTCGATAAAGTGAGACATGTCAACATGATAAGGATGCTTGAGGATCTACAGATTGATGGAAAAGACCTTAGACTTGTAAAAAACATATATTAGAAACAACAAGCTGCCATAAGAGTTGATAATGAAGTAAGCCAATATCAGCCTATTAAGAGAGGTGTGAGACAGGGATGTGTAATGTCTCCAGATCTGTTTTCCCTGTACAGTGAACGTATTTTCAGAAATATTGAAGATATGGAAGGAATCAACATTGGGGGACGATGCATCAATAACATTAGATATGCAGATGATACAGTCTTGATTGCAGACAATGAACAGGACCTGCAGAATTTAGTAGAGGCGGTTGTTACACACAGTGAACAACTAGGGTTAGAATTAAATTGTAAAAAGACACAGATTATGGTCGTCACTAGAAAGAACGAAATACCACAATGTAATATACAAGTAAATGGGAATATTCTTCAACAAGTGAATAGGTACAATTATCTCGGAACAGTAATAACATCTGATGGGAGATGCCTTGAAGAGATTATAACAAGAATCGCCATGGCAAAAGTAGCCTTTAGCAAGATGAAAAACATACTGACCAATAAAAAGATGTCAATTGAAACGAGAAAGAGAGTGTTGAGATGCTACATAGAACCTGTACTTTTATATGGATGTGAAGCGAGGACAATGAGCAGTCAGGCTGAAAAACATCTGATGGCTGTAGAAATGTAGTTTCTGAGGAAAATGCAAAGAATACCATGGACAGCCAGAAAGACCAATGAACAAGTTCTTCAAGAAACAAATGAAGATCGTAAACTGATTAGAGACATTAGACGTAGACAGTCACAATTTTTTGGGCATGTTATGAGAAGAAATGATCTGGAGAACTTGGTGACAACTGGTAAGATCGAAGGGAACAGACCTAGAAGCAAGTACCTGGATGGCTTGGCCTTGTGGCATGGTCGAGACAGAAACACGGAGCTGATCCACGACTCTGGTGATCGAGTGAGATGGCAGAACATGACCGCCAACGCTTACCGGATGGATGGAATCAAGTTGAATGGCTGGTTCCTGGAGCACGAGTCGATAAACGAATGTCGTCTGCTGGTACACAGCGACCCCGCGTGGCGGTCTTGCTTCCGTGTTCAGATTGTTGTTTGTATTGATGTAGAAATCTCACCTTAAGCGGTGGAATCATACAACTATTTGTAGTTCTGGTAAGGAACCTACGACAGGTCTAGCACACCGGTAGGTAATTTACTTGATCTTAGAAATATTATGTTCATGAATCACGGAGGAGGAACGTCTGGCCGAGTGGCTAGAACGCCGGACTCTCATTCGGGAGATCCGGGTTCGACCCCTCAGTAAGTTGTGGGATTTTTTCTGTCGGGAGCAAAAAGAAAATCCTAACCTGCACAGTTCGTGGCGACAGCACTAGCCAGGCGGCCTTAATTCCTCAGGCTCAAAGACCCCTCTGCCATACACCGCAAGGTACTATATTGGCAGTAAATGACAGTGTTTTTTTTTTTGTTGTTGACAGAATCACGGAGGAAATCATTATGTGTCATTCCGATGGGCGGTCATGTTTCGCCAAATTACGCGTTCACCAAAGTCGTGGATCAATGTTTTGGCTCGACCATACCACGTGGCCAAGTCATCTATACATATTACCGACGTCCGTTGCTAATCGTATGCATAGAGGACAACCTGGCAGAAAGTGGAAAAGGGGGGGGGGGGGTGTGAGAAAAAGGGAAAGGGGGGGGGGGTGGATTCGCACTTTCACTTAAACCTATCCTCCGTCGGTGTGGAAGTGGAATCGTTTCACACGTCGATCTGTTGAACTTCAACGTTGATCTTCTCGTTCAGAAAGAAATGCCAAGCTCATACAGAAAAAGTAATTGAATTACGTGTCCTTTGCAGGACGTTGCCATCAACCTCAGATTAATTTTCTGAAAATTTTATGTTCAGTAGTTTGCAATTGCTTTGTCAACGGAGTGATATATTCCTTCCAACTTAATGCCTGTGATTGGGTTAAACCGGCTACATCACCATCAGCTCACCGGAAGCTTAAGAGCGAGCGCTCTTATCATTTTGACCATGTCGGCGTGTCTTGTAGGACACAGTTAACGCATAACACTGACCAAAAGTCGCCGTGGTCAACACAGCGTATAAAACTGACCAACAGACGCCATGGTCAACGCAACCTATAAAACTGACCGACAGACACCATGGTTAACACAACTTATAAAACTGACCAACAGACACCATGGTCAACACAATTTATAAAACTGACCACAGACACCATGGTCAACACAACTTATAAAACTGACCAACAGACACCATGGCCAACGCAGCGTACAACACTGACCAACAGACACCATGGTCAACACAGCGTATAACACTGACCAACAGACGCCATGGTCAACACAACTTATAAAACTGACCGCCAGACACCATGGTCAACACAACTTATAAAACTGACCAACAGACACCATGGTCAACACAACTTATAAAACTGACCGACAGACACCATGGTCAACACAACTTATAAAACTGACCAACAGACACCATGGTCAACATAACTTATAAAACTGACCAACAGACACCATGGTCAACACAACTTATAAAACTGACCGACAGACACCATGGTCAACACAACTTATAAAACTGACCAACAGACACCATGGTCAACATAACTTATAAAACTGACCAAGAGACACCATGGTCAACGCAGCGTATAGCACTGACCAACAGACACCGCAGTCAACACGACATATAACACTGACCAACAGACGCCGCAGTCAACACGACATATAACACTGACCAACAGACGCCGCAGTCAACACGACATATAACATTGACCAACAGACGCCATGGTCAACACAACGTATAGCACTGACCAACAGACGCCGTGGTTAACATAATGTGCAACACTGACCAACAGACGCCGCAGTCTTTGTTTTACTTTCGGCGAAGAGGTTAAGGGCGTAATTTGCAATACCGCATACGGCGTTCGAAACACAGCTGCTCGCGATGTGGCAGCAGACCGCTTTTCGCTGGTTTTCATACAATGGTATGAGTGCTGGTCGTTAAGAAAGCAATGGCACACTACTGGCCGTAAATATGCCAAGAAAACTCAAATGGTGCGGTCCACTGCGACGTCCTATAAAGGATATGCAACTAACTTGTAACTTTTTAATGTGACATAAAGCAAACTGAAACCCTAAGTACTGACTATCATTTTGTGAGTCCATGCGCCCCCTGAATAGATAATAAGTATCTGGTGCGCTCTGGTGGGGTTACGCCTCTGCTTAGCCTGGATCTACGGGTACCTAGACTTCACTGGGAGGGAGGGAGGAAGGAAGGAAGGAAGGTAGGTAAATAGGTAGGTAGGAAGGTAAGTAAGTAGGTAGGTAAGTAGGTAGGTAAGTAGGTAGGTATATAGATAGGTTGGTTAGTATGTAGGTAGGTAGGTTGGTATGTAGGTAGGTAGGTATGTAGGTACGTAAGTAGGTAAGTATGTAGGTATGTAGATAGGTTGGTTGGTATGTGGGTAGGAGGTAAGTAGGTTGGTTGGTAGGTAGGTTGGTTGGTTGGTATGTAGGTAGGTAGGTAGGTAGGTAGGTAGGTATGTATGTAGGTAGGTAGGTTGTTTGGTATGAAATCAAATCAAATCAAATCAACTTTATTAGGGTCACAAATTGGGCGCGCAGGCCCGTCTTATATTCGGCCCTTTCAATCACTCGTCTTTCGTTTATCAAGAGCATTATACATTTACATAGGAAGAAAAATAAACATTGTGAAATGAATGTTGTAAACATAAACAAGGCTAATTACCATGTTATGAAGCCCATCTCCCACCTATCCATACATCACCTCACCCACACAACCCCACTTACCCACACACACGCGCACCAAGGGACACATAAACACCCCCACCTACCCACACACACGCACACCAAGGACACATACATACCCCACCAACCGACCCATCCCCCCCCCCCACACTGCCCTCACCTGATCCCCCAACCAAAACACACTCGCCACCCACAAACATTCCCCCACCAACCCACACATCCCACGCCCATCCACATCTTAACCCACACATCCTCTCCCCACCCACACCTCAAATTACCCATCCCTTAGCCACATCTCCATCGACAACATTTTCCCCACCCATGCACACAATCCCCCACCAACCCACACATCGCACATTCACCCACACATCCCCAAACCATACACACACATCCCCACCAACTGACATGTCCCTACCCCCCCCCCCCCACCACCCACACACACACCTCCCTAACCACCCATACATCCCCAATCCACACACACACACCCCACCACCCACATATACAACTTCCACCCACCCACACATGCCTTAACCTAAACCCCCACCACGCAATTCCCCACCCGCACATCACATACACCCCCTACCACGCACTATTCCCAACTCACGCACCACACACACATATATCCCTCACCAACACATCCCCACTTACACACCACACATATATCCCCCACCCAGATACCACACAATATTCCCACCCACACCCACACAGATACCCTTACCCATCCACCCCACATACCCCCACTCACACACCACAAAAATCCCCCACCCACACACACATACCTCACTCACACAATATCCCCAACCAACACACCACACACCTCTCCCCACCCACACACGCATTCTTTACCCGTCCACCAAACACACTCACTTACGCATACATCCTCCACTACGCACTCACACACCCCCACCCACCCACCCCCAACCAAACATCTCTCGATCACAATACCCCTACCCACACACATCCTCCACCCACTCACACATCCCACCCCGACACATACAACTCCCTTACCCACCTACACATCCCTAAGCCACTCACACACCCCCACCCACACATTCCCCATCCACACACACATCTCCCACCCACACACCCCCGCATACTTCAACCAACAACCACAATCCCCTACTCACCCACACATATACCCCACCCATACGCACATTCCCCGCACCCATCACACACATCCCCCACACCACACACTATCCTCCACCCATACCACCACAAACATACCCTCCACCCACACATCATTCACACATCCCCCACCAACACACCGCACACATATCTCAAACCCACACACCATACACATCTCCCCACCCGCCCTTGCATCCCCAATCCACCCAACACAATCCCCTATCCACACAAACCCGCCTCCCACACATACTTCCTCAAACCATCCACACTCTCCACCCACATAAACACACATCCCCCGCATCCGTCCCATACACATATCCTCCACCCATACACACATCCCCCACACCCATTCCAACACCCCTACTTTCACCCCCACACATCCATCCACACATCCCACCAACACCCAAAAATACCACTACCCACCAAAACCCACATACCCCAACCCATCCAAACGCATACCCCCACCCACGCACCCCCACCCACACTTATCCCCACACTCACACACATCCTCCACATACAGTCACACTTCCTCACATCTAGACACATACAAAATGTCTCACGTTAGTATTGAAACTAGTATGAAAAAACTCCCACACTTTACTCACACACATACACTGACACTTGTCATGAGCAGTCTCATAATAATGTTAAACATGGAGAAAAATGTGTACATAAAATGTATGTGACGTAAAAATAGTGATGCTCTCTCTCTCTCTCTCTCTCTCTCTCTCTCTCTCTCTCTCTCTCTCTGTCTCTCTCTCTCACACACACACACACACACACACATTCACTCTCCCGCTCATTCTTTCACTCTCACGCTCACTCGTTCTGTCTCTCATTCACACTCACCGACTCTCTCACTCAAACTACAGTAATGAACATGAGTTTATATTATGCATGATAATCAATTGGTATTTAACTGATAATATGACAGATGAGAATACACAAACATATGGATTCGCGTGTTACATAACATGCGTGTTACATGACATGCATCTGCTCAGCTCTCTCTCTCTCTCTCTTTCTCTCTCTCTCTCTGTGTATTCTTTCGTATACACACACTCACACGCATGCGCGCGCGCGCTCACACACACACACTAACACATCAACTATCCCACTGTCTCACTCTCTAACACACAATCCTACACACACACACACACTCACTCTCTCAATCACACTCTCTCACACATACACGTACACATGAACGCATGCACGCACGCACACACTCCCTCACTCACTCTCACACATACACGTACGAATGCATGCACTGACACATTCCCCCACCATTTCTCGCTCAATCACTCTCTCCACACACACGCATGCACACACGCATTCACTCTCTCCCTCTCTCTGACACCCACACACACTGTAGATAGGTAGGTAGGTAGGTAGGTTGGTTGGTTCGTTGGTTGGTATGTATGTAGGTAGGTAGGTAGGTAGGTAGGTAGGAAAGTAAGTATGTAAGTAGGTAGGTAGGTAGGTATATAGGTAGGTTGGTTGATTGATTGGTTGGTTGGTTGGTTGGTTGGTAGGTAGGTAGGTAGTTAGGTATGTGCGTACAAATGTACTTATTATGGGCTGAAGAGCGAACAGATAGAGGGGGAAGAGCGTGTGTGTGTGAGTGTATATGTGAGAGTGTGTATGTGTGTGAGTGTGTGTGTGAGAGAGAGTATGTGTGAGATAGAGAGAGAATGTAAGAGAGAGAGAGAGTGTGTGTGTGAGATAGAGAATGTGTATGTGAGAGAGAGTGTGTGTGTATGTGTGAGAGAGAGTTTATGTGAGAGAGAGAGTGTATGTGTGAAAGAGATAAAGTGTGTGTGATAGAGTGTGTTTGTGTGTGTGTGTGTGTGTGTGTGTAAGAGAGAGAGAGCGAGTGTGTGAGAGTGTGTGAGAGAGAGAGACTGTGTGAGAGAGGGAGAGAGAGAGAGAGAGAGAGAGAGAGAGAGAGAGAGAGAGAGAGAGAGAGAGAGAGAGAGAGAGAGGAGAGAATGTTATTTTAATTCAACAACACACAAACACATCGGATAGTTATGTTATTCCTAAGCAAAAAAACTTACCAGCCTAAGCGTATTTGTCCTATCAATGTACCACACGGCAGGCAACACGTCCTTGTATGTAGAACCACCAGCGCGCACAAACACTTCCCCACTGCCAAAGGCACGACAGCCTAATAAGATATTTCTGGTGTCGCTGTCAACGAACACGGGGTGAGCGGTGAGTAGCGGTGATGCGTGATAGCCTAGTGGCTAGACGCTTTGCCCGTCAGTCCAGTGGCCGTGATTTCATCATCGCGTGAATTACGCTACAGTTTAGTTAAGTCTGTGGCTCAGATATTCGGAATCGGTAACAATTTGTGGTCGGGTTTGCTTTCCCAAAGTCTTCGTGGGACGTAACAGTAGGGAGTCAATGTGGCCGACGTGATACCGACATCACTCACCGAGAGCCGATTGATCTATAAAAACCTCGGTCTAGCACCATATGACCATGTGATGTTTTTCCTTCTTGTTGTTTTTCTGTCTACCTCAAGGCAGTGGGTTTGTGTCTCTCTTCCACTTTTTCCTATACATTGACCTAACCAACACGGGAGAACCTACCAGTAGCGGCGCTACCGTCAGCATAGCTCTTGGGAACACTGCAACGCGCAAGCCTGTCTACTACTTCAAGGTGGATAGACAGCAGAGGGTGGTCGGTGGCGTCAATGGCTCGAATCTGTATCAAGGGGCCTTTTGAAAATTACCTGGGCACCTAGATAGAAACAGCGAAATATGGCTACCAGAAAATGTCTTGGGAAGTAGATGCGGCCGGTGTGATGTTTAGCACATCACTACCGGAATGTCGATTAGTGTATACAAGTGACGTTGTAATATTCTGTTGTGATAATTTAGCCGTGTCCAGTGTGTGCCGCGTGGTTACACAGCCGCTTCACACGCCAGTGATCCGGGGCTTGTTTACGGACCCGGTCAAAGATATGCACTACTGACGAGCTCAAACGAGAGCGAAACTCGAGTCTAGTGCTTCCACACTGACGTGGATGGGCCTAAGGTTCATACCAGAATACGATCAGCGTTGCCAGTAGTGGGTTGTGCTCAATATTTAAATATGGGTCTGGCTACATATGCTGAGTACGCCTGTAAAAGGATCCTTCACCTTTTACTTGGACTGTTTTTTATTTTTTTTTAATATGTTAGCAAACTGATTCGACAAATTAGGCATAGACAGTCACGATTTTTTTTTTTTGGGAGCTCATTATGAGACGAAGTAAATTGGGAAAACTTTGTGACAGTTGTCACATCTGATGGGAAAAGCGCAAGGGAAAGGTAGGGAGATAAATATCTGAATGGTTTGGCCACGTGGCATTAATCAATTAATCAAGTTGCCTCTGCATAATGAAAGTTGGCTGCAGTGGATCTGCAACACTGTCTGTCTCGCCTTGATTGTGCATACTCTTCGTCCATCTCTTAATGCAATCTTCCCATTTGTAGGGAAGTTAGTTGATATTATTAATAGGACGTAGCAATCAACCCCAGCATTTTTGGGTGCTCGTGATTCCTGTGCAAATTTATGTTCAGTAGTTTGCCATTGCTTTCTGAACGACCGGCATGCTTAACATTTAACTTTTAAAAAAACCAACGCAAGCCGTTCTGCTGCCAAATCGCTTGCAGTTGTGTTTCGAACGCAGTATGCAGGATTACGAACTGTGTCTGTAACACCTTCGTCGCGGAGCCGGCGAACGAAAAGACAATTAGCAAACCGGGTAGTCTAAAATATACCAATGTTGGTGGGCAAGAGAGTTAATCAGTCTTCAGGAATCCCTGTGCAGTCAAAAGGCTATAAAACGCCATCATAGACGATTTTTAAACAACTAATAAAACTATGGCCTCAGCGCGAAATAGAAAAAGCTTGTTGTATACTGTATTCAACGAACAATAAACGATTGCTGAAATATAGCGAGGCGTTAGCAATCAGGCGGTCCCAGCCGGTTTTGTGCAGAGTTTGTTGTAAATTTTGAATTACCGTGGGGGGTAACATATGTTCCACATTCGAACAATACCTGTGACTATGTGTTTTAATTGTTTCAGCTTCAGTATTATTCGTGTATATACTTGAGATGATACATAACCCTGCAGTATGCACCTGACAAGATGCAGCAAAATATACCAGGCAATAAAGTGCAACATATTGTTTGTTGCTTCTGTGTCTAAATTCACTAAGTGAACACTGTTTTAAACCGGTAGGGAATTTACTTGATCTGAGAAAAATACTGGTCATAAGACATGGAGAAAAATGGAGGAAAGGCGCAATTCACGGGCGCTGGAACTTCAATTACCACTCCACAGGATGCAAAATATTAAATCGGAGTCGCTAATTTTAGAGCATTCGCCTAGCGATGAGAGCCTATCGGTTTCAATGTTTATTAACTCACTACACATTCCAGGTCACGATACAAGGAATGGTAGACATTTGCTTCCTTGTCGCCTTTCCTGCCCAGAAACTGAAATGCAACTAAATTGAAATATAAAACTTACCAGTTCTAGCTTCTGCCCAGATCTGAAATGTAACTACAGTGAAATATAAAATTTACCAGTTCTAGCTTCTGCCCAGAAACTGAAATGCAACTAAATTGAAATATAAAACTTACCAGTTCTAGCTCCTGACAAGATCTGAAATGCAACTAAAGCGAAATTTACCACTTCCAGCTCATGCTTGTTCTGACAATAAACTTTGCGTCAGGAGATACCCCTGTGATTTGAGAACATTCTCCTGGCTTGTATAGCTTAACTATCTTCCCTCGCAATGCGCGGGCGGCTTAGCTGTTGCGAGTGTCAAAAGTTTGGTGGCTCGGATGCGTCACCGATTACGTAGTAGTGAACAGTCTGGATGGAGATTATTCTGGCGAGATGATGACGTCGTTAAGATCGAGTTGTTGATTTGCAGGGAGCAGTGGAAATGTGGTTTCTAGGCGGTTGCCTTTTGCAGGTTTTCTCAGTATATCCCAGCCTCATTGTGTTTGTTTTCCCTAGCCTGTGATTATCCTTCTCCCTTTGTTTCTTTTCACCAACATACAAGGCAGCAGGCTTGTGTATTTCTTCGTCAAGTCCATATCCCTTGACGTGTCCCACTACCTGTAGCTGCGCCCTGGCTGGCGTAACTCTTGCGGTCGCTGGAACGTACGGGCACCGCTACCAGTCCATGGCGGTTACACATCAAGGAGGGGGGGGGGGGGGGGGATGTGAGAGGAGGGTCATGGCTTTGAATCCGCGTTGCTGCGGGTTTTCACAATTGATCTGGGCGCCCGGGTTGACCCAGCTGAAACTGGTACTAGGAAATATCTGTGGAGGTGAAGGTGATCGGCGCCATATTGACCACATCACTTCTGGAATGCAGATTTTTTTTTTTTTTTTGCATATCCTTTACAGGACATTGCTGTCAACACCAGCATCTTTCAGCTGTATGTTGATTTCTTGGCAAGATTACGCTCAATAGTTTGCCATTTCTTTCTGAGCGACCGGCTCACATACCCCGTAAGTTACCGATGCGCTTCGAACCGTCATCACGTTACTCACGAGAGTATACGAGATTACGGAGAAATGTCATAACCTCTAAGCCACGAAGCCGGCGGAATGCAGATTGGTCTATAATAATATGAGCCCAGAACAATATGTCCAGTACGGGTTAGGGCATGTAAAACGGCTCCTTTACTTTTAAATTCCACGGTTGCTTCAAACTTTTGATTTCCACTTGTTTTTCCAAAATTACTTTGCGCTGTGAGTGGTAAACGTTATGTGCATGTCCCTTGCAGGACGTCGCAATCGACCCTAATACACATTGTCTGTGATTTTCTAGGCAATTTTACTTCAATAGTTAGTCACTGCTTTCTGAACGGCCAGCGCTCATACATTAAGTTTACGCCCCTTTTTAAACCTCAAAAGGCAACGGGCTTACTCTGCTAGACTTTGCATAGACCAACCGCCACTTGGTGGGTGATGTTGTCATATCATGCCGATCGACATTACTTTCCCAATATATTTCTGGGTACCGATTTTAGTCTGGGTCGACGAGAGAGCCGACATTTCCCACTGCGGATCGAACCTGTGACAGGCGAATGCGTAGCCACTACACTACGGAGGCTCCCCTGTGTTTTGTTTTATTTTCTAGGCAATATTACATTCAACAGTTTGACATAGATTTCTGAACGGCCGACGCTCATACCGTTGTTAAAATCAATACAAATTGATTTTATTTGCGAACAACACTCGGCAGCCGACTACAATCCAGGTTTGACGGGATTGTGACATTTTGCTCACTACCCTAAAATCACAGGCGCCGACCCTGATGACAGTATTGAAGTAATAGAGGTCAGCGAGGCCGAATGGATAAGAGCGCTCTCTCTCTCAAACTTCCAGTGTGTTGATGGCGAGTTAGCGGATTTAACTCCTACATCGGTCACTTGAACTAAAATGTTGACTTTTCGTCCTTAACTTGGGGATGTGAATTACAAGTACCTTAGAAGTCGGAGTGTGTTCGCCTAATGGCGAGGGACACTGGTAATAAGGAAAGCTAATCCACACGCAAAAATTAGTCCAGTGTGAACTACACTCGAGTTCAAAGACCGCGAACGAAAAATAAACTTAAAGGGACAATCTCTGCCCTACAAGTGGGAGATTGCCGGTAGTGGCTTGTAGGTTGAATCTGTAACTTTCTGACTGCCGCTGTATGCGGGATTGCGAATTGCGTTTCTGAACGACCGACGCTCATAAATTAAGTAAACAACATTTTTCAAATCTCATAGGTACAACAGCCTTACGCTGCTAGACCCGCATTTGTATAGAGTACAGACCAATCGCCACGTGGTGGGTGTTGTCGTCAGTACCACAATGTCATCATTACCCGTACCCCGTTCAACCTCAAGGAGAAGTTATAGTAGGGTCCATCACCGGCTCAGAATGATAGTCCTGTGACTAGACAGCCACCAAAGCAGCTGCCCATGGTTTTACCCTCACAGTCTTATCAATCCGAAGTTGATTGTTGTCCACATGGCGTAATGGACGATAGTGCTACACTTCCCAAGATATTTATTGTTTTAAGTTGACAACTTTAAATGCGATAATTATATTAACTTGTACGTAGGTTAAACAAATAAACATCTCTCTCTCTCTCTCTCTCTCTCTCTCTCTCTCTCTCTATTTCTCTCTCTCTCTCTATCTCTCTCTATCTCTCTCTCACACACACACAACACAGAGAGAGAGAGAGAGAGAGAGAGAGAGAGAGAGAGAGAGAGAGAGAGAGAGAGAGAGAAACAATAAATAATGCTACCCCGAAACAAACATCTTACCTGCCCGAGCCAATAGGTCGTTTATCACATCAAAATCTCCACTGCAGTGTATAAATAGTAACTGAATGTCAATTCTCGCCTCAAGTTGCTGGGGCAGGCAGAATATCTCGCGATTGAGGGATTCTAATATGGATAGTATTTTAAACCTGAATGAGCTCATTCATTGTAAGCGATGTCCAAATTTATCGGTGAAGCGTCGTGAAATATAACACAGGTAATTGAAGCGCGTCAGTAAAAGGCGATGGCTAGAAGTACCAGATGTTAGATGTGAGGGAACACAACAGACAAGAGAAAAACTTGTAGCAGAACAGTTGCGGCGTTTGTACCACTACACAAAACATGTGTAACTAAATACCACCGGTTCTACATGGCGCCTGTAAACTATATACCACCAGTACTTCATACAATCAAATCATAACAAGGTACTTCAATTTTAATTCACCGCAAACAAAGAAGAATCCCTTCGAGCCTCATTTGCATCGGTCCGGCAATCATTTTCTGGTTTAGTGTTCGGTGGACTGCTAGACCGATCGATGGATGTTTTTTATATTATTATTATTACTATTTATAACAACAATACTGAACAACAACAGTAACTCTTAGCAACTAAAACCTGAGTACAACTTATTACTACATACCAGCTGTACTCCGTAACAATTATAACCTGAGTACCTCTGAAGTCGGAGTGGGCTCGCCTGGATGACGAGGGACACCGGTAAAAGGGAAAACAAGCCCACACGCAAAACTCAGTCCTTTACTACTTTAAACAGTGTGTAAGGACTACGCTCAAAGGGGGGGGGGGGATTTTAGGGTTTCCAGGAGGGGGGGGGGTGAAGATTATTTCAAGATCGCGTTAATACAAGAACCGATTACTTGATATTGTTTTTCCCTTCATACTTTGAGGTTCTGTACGTCTCACCCCTTCTAAAATTCATTTTATAATGTAAGTAGACCCACAAATCACGTTTTATGTGGACGTCTAGACTTGTTTTGGTATGTACTTCCATTATTACGTATACTGTGTAGGGGCATGAGCGGGAGGGGGGGGGGTTTAGGTAGGAAATACGAAAAGGGGGGGGGGGACGTTGTGAAAATATGGTGAAGGGGGCACAGGTCAAATTTTTAGGTAGGAAACACGAAAAGGGGAGGGGGGAGGGAATGACGTTCTGTAAATATGGTGAAAGGGGGCACGGGCCAAAAGAGGTTGAGAACCACTGCCTTAGTGTAATCATTTCAGATTTGTCTGATCCAGTTCACTAAGGAGTATCACGCGCCACTTCTGGTGTCTTTTAGTAGTCGGCAACCATTAGTCGGGGATATATCTCTCTCCATTTAAAATACATGCCCCACAGTCACGCTGGAACTTTGTGCACAGTGGGTCGACTTCTCTGGGACACGCAGAAACAAAACAATACAGGAGAGACAAACTTAAGTGCGCAATTAGTGAGCCTCTCTCTCTCTCTCTCTCTCTCTCTCTCTCTCTCTCTCTCTCTCTGCATGCGTTCATGCGTACGTGTTTGTGTGAGAAAGTGTGATTGAGAGAGTGAGTGTGTGTGTGTGTGTGAAGGATTGTGTGTGTGAGAGTGAGACAGTGGGAGAGTTGATGTGTTAGTGTGTGTGTGTGAGCGCGCGCATGCGTGTGAGTGTGTGTATATGAAAGAATACAGAGAGAGAGAGAGAGAGAGAGAGGGGGGGAGGGAGGGAGCTAAGCAGATGCATGTCATGTAACACGAATGTCATGTAACACGTGAATCCATATGTTTGTGTATTCTCATCTGTCATATTATCAGTTAAATACCATTTGATTTTATCATGCATAATATAAACTCATGTTCATTACTGTAATTTGAGTGAGAGAGTCAGTGAGTGTGAATGAGAGACAGAATGAGTGAGCAGGAGAGTGAATGAGTGAGCATGAGAGTGAATGAGTGAGCGCGAGAGTGAATGAGTGAGCGCGAGAGTGAATGAGTGAGCGCGAGAGTGAATGAGTGAGAGTGAATGAGTGAGCGTGAGAGTGAATGAGTGAGCGCGAGAGTGAATGAGTGAGCGTGAGAGTGAATGAGTGAGCGTGAGAGTGAATGAGTGAGCGTGAGAGTGAATGAATGAGCGTGAGAGTGAATGAGTGAGCGTGAGAGAGAGAGAGAGATAGTGTGTGTGTATGTGTGTGTGTGTGTGGTGTGTGTGTGTGTGTGTGTGTGTGTGTGTGTGTGTGTGTGTGGGAGCATCACTATTTTTACGTCACATACTTTTTATGTACACATTTTTCTCCATGTTTAACATTTTTATGAGACTGCTCATGACAAGTGTCAGTGTATGTGTGTGAGTAAAGTGTGGGAGTTTGTTCATACTAGTTTCAATGCTAACTTGAGACATTTTGTATGTGTCTAGATGTGAGGAGGTGTGAGTGTGTGTGGAGGATGTGTGTGAGTGTGGGGATATGTGTGGGTGGGGGTATGCATTTGGATGGGTTGGGGTGTGTGGGTTTTGGTGGGTAGTGATATTTCTAGGTGTTGGTGGGATGTGTGGATGGATGTGAGGGGTGAAAGTAGGGGTGTGGGAATGGGTGTGGGGGATGTGTATATGGGTGGAGGATATGTGTTTGGGATGGATGCGGGGGATGTGTGTTTATGTGGGTGGAGATGGGAGATGTGTGGATGGTTTGAGGAAGTATGTGTGGGTGGCGGGGTTTTGTGGGTAGGGGATTGTGTTGGGTGGATTGGGAATGCAAGGGCGGGTGGGGAGAAGTGTATGATGTGTGGGTGTGAGATATGTGTGCGGTGTGTTGTGCGGGATGTGTGCATGATGTGTGGGTGGAGGGTATGTTTGTGGTGGTATGGGTGAGGATATGTGTGTGGGTGGAGGATAGTGGGTGGTGTGGGGGATGTGTCTGATGAGTGCGGGGAATGTGTGTATGGGTGGGGTATATGTGGGGGTGAATAGGAGATGTGTGGTCGTTGGGGGAAGTATGTGGGGGTGTGTGGGTGGGAAATGTGTGCGTGGATGGGGAATGAGTGGGTGAGGGTGTGTGAGTGGCTTAGGGATGTGTAGGTCGGTGAGGGAGTTGTATGTGTCGGGATGGAATGTGTGAGTGGGTGGAGGATGTGTGTGGGTAGGGGTATTGTGATCGAGAGATATTTGGTTGGGGGTGGGTGGGTGGGTGGGGGTGTGAGTGCGTAGTTTAGGATGTATGCGTGAGTGAGTGTGTGTTGGTGGACGGGTAGGGAATGCGTGTGTGGGTGGGGAGAGGTGTGTGGTGTGTTGGTTGGGGATATTGTGTGGGTGAGTTATGTGTGTGTTTGTGGTGTGTGTGTGGGGGTATGTGGGGTGGATGGGTAAGGGTATATGTGTGGGTGTGGGTGGGAATATTGTGTGGTATCTGGGTGGGGGATATGTGTGTGGTATGTAAGTGGGGATGTGTTGGTGAGGGATATGTGTGTGTGTGGTGCGTGGGTTGGGAGTATTGCGTGGTAGGGGGTGTATGTGATGTGCGGGTGGGGGATTGGGTTAAGGCATGTGTGGGTGGGTGGAAGTTGTATGTGTGGGTGGTGGGGTATGTGTCAGTGGTTTGGGGATGTATGGGTGGTTAGGGAGATATGTGTATGTGTGGAAGGGGGGTAGGGACATGTCAGTTGGTGGGGATGTGTGTGTATGGTTTGGGGATGTGTGAGTGTATGTGCGATGTGTGGGTTGGTAGGGGATTGTGTACGTGGTGGGGAATATGTGGTCGATGGAAATGTGGCTGGGAGATGGGTGGATTGAGGTGTGGGTGGGGAGAGGATGTGTGGGTTAGGATGTGGATGGGCGTGGGATGTGTTGGTTAGTGGGGGAATGTTTGTGGGTGGCGAGTGTGTTTTGGTTGGGGGATCAGATGAGGGTAGTGTGTGTGGGTGGGGGATGTTCGCGAGGGGGATGGGTCGGTTGGTGGAGTATGTATGTGTCCCTGGTGTGCGTGTGTGGGTAGGTGGGGTTGTGTGTGTGAGTGGGGTGATGTATGGATAAGTGGGAGATGGGCCTCATAACATGGTAATAAGCCTTGTTTATGTTTACAACATTCATTTCACAATGTTTATTTTTCTTCCTATGTAAATGTATAATGCTCTTGATGAACGAAAGACGAGTGATTGGAAGGGCCGAATGTAAGACGGGCCTGCGCGCCCAATTTGTGACCCTAATAAAGTTGATTTGATATGATTTTATTTGATTCTCTCTCTCTCTCTCTCTCTCTCTCTCTCTCTCTCTCTCTCTCTCTCTCTCTCTCTCTCTCGCCACCCCCTCCTCCCCAGCGTATCGGCATGGCACATAATGATGGTGATTTAGAAAGAAGGACGACATATCGCCGTACTAGAGTCATCGTGTTATATGTTTTGTTTCGTGGTATCTTCCACAATTTTAATGCTCAGCTTGTGGAAATTTACATTATAATACTTGTTCATTTAACTGTGTACAATGTGTGGTCAAAACGTACGTTTTGTTTGGCACTGAATCAGTTAAAAGCTACAGAATACAATATCGTTGACGAAGAAGAAGAATAAATACTGACATTTTACAGTATTCTAAGCATCGGAGAAAATTAGCTCATACTCAACAATGCATCTCAAAAACTGATACACCGTGACCTTATTAAACAATGGCTTGGAAAGAAAACTAAAAACTGATGGAGTGCATGGTTGCCTCTAGAATAGATTGGGATCGACGAGTGCAAAGACGGACACACGGCGTTACAGAAACCTTGAACATGAGGGTACATTAAGCAGGAGAACTGGCTACGTATCAAGAACCTTTCGACGGGCGATGATGAGCGTTTGTTAAATTCATTGATAGGCAAAGACTTAACTGGTTCGGCCACTTAGTGAGAATGAACCCAATATCGCCAGCGACAAGAGCATACAACATGAAACTGGAAACATCAGGGGAAGACCCCGAAAAAAAGATGTATAGACGGAGTCATCAACACCTTAAAAACCGACAACATCTCAGCATACCAAGCGAAGGAGCGAGCCCTAGTTCGTAAACCAATCATCAAACAAGCCTGCGACGCCTAAAGGCTTCGAGCAGTGGTGGACAAAAGAAGAAATGATAAGTGCGACGTTCAGTAAAGAGCCTGCTATTTGACGGTGTTGGGGGATGGAGTGAAAGAGTCTGAATTATCCCTTTGTCTTTGTGATCTCTCTGGGAAAGTTTCATATTCTCCAGGCAAGAGTGATTTGTTGACGACGTTGATAGGGAACTGCACTGATAATGTCATGTGCGAACGTCGAGGTGCACTGATGGTGATGTAGGCGATTCAACCCCTACATCGGCATTAAGTTGGAATTAAAAGTTGACTTCTCGTTCTGAAAGCAATGGCAAACTACTGAACGTACAATTGCCTGAGAAATCAATCTGGGGTTGATCGCAACGTCCTACAAAGGACGTGAAGCATACAATTAAAGAAGTCGGACGCCTGGGTTCATCGCCTGCTGAGTGAGGGAAGTATTGCCACCAATTCCCCACATGCATTCAGGCCTACAAAATGTGACGGCCATAGCATATCACATACCAATGACATTCAACGGTTTCGACACATGAGTGAGTTACGGGCAGGTAGACATTGCCTCTCTGTGAGCTGTCGTTTATCCTTGCCTAGACCTATACGAACGTTAACTGTGTGTATTGTGTTCGTCAGCAGTGGCGATGAGCACATCAAATCGCCTGTGTACAACAACCTTGCCGCCTGGAATCGGGCAACAATTGACGCAACAGCGAGTATTGTGAAACACACCGTCTCCTGTGACACATCAAAAGAGTAAATCAATTAAAACAGTAAATGCGCAATTGGAGAGTTTGTATACATTCCCCCAACCCCACCACTCCCCGCCCTACCCAACCCCGCCTTTTCCCCTTCGGGTTCTTCGTGACGTGCATCTTGTCGCGTGCTGTCAACTAGTATTTCTCTGAGTGGGCGATAGGCGAGTCAAGAATACCAGACTACTCATCTTTTAGGTATGTGCCGTTGCCAGAGGGTTACGGTCGCAGTTCGTAATCCCGCATAGCTGCGTTTGAAAAATAGCTGTGTTGGTTTCTTTTATGAAATGGTATGGATGCCGGTCTTTCAGAAAGCAGTGGCAAACTACTTAACGTAAACTTTCTCAGGAATCACGAACAGCCAAAAAAAATGCTAGGGTTGATTTTATGTCCTGTAAGGGACATGCAACTAACTTAACTAGCATTCCAGGGTTTGTGCCGTCTATCTCTATACTTCGTGCTTTGCCTAGACTGTGTGATCTATATTGTTAGGAAACAATTGTATCGTCTTGTTTGTTGGCCCGTTGTTGGTCCCTGAGTTCTATCAGCGCCATTCTTGTAAGTCTTCCAACGCTGCCTTGTATTGTCGTACTTGTTTATAATAACTGTGTATAGAGCACTGGCGATGCATCAGAGACGATCACAAGACGATCTCGAAACGAGACAACTAGTGACTTCTTTTGACAATGAATGAATCACCGAAAAACGAGAAATAGATTGTGAGCTTTACTGAAACACGACTACAAGAAACAAATTGGACGTTGCGGCCAAAGCCTTCGCCAGCACAGAACAAACAAACACAAATCGACACAAAACTACATGAAACACACTACAAGACAATATTACATTAATTAAAGGTACTCATTTGAATCTGTATCCTTGCTAGGAGCGACTGGCATGCGTTGGACGACGGTCAGTGGATTGTGTGGACTGGATGTATGGTAAACGGGTCAAAGGTCAATCCCGTTAGAAGCTCAGGTATTTTCTGGGCCGCTGGGCGGGAGAATAATCGCGAAGGTGTTGCATATCTTACCATATTCTCCCGTGTGTTGCCGGGGCCCATAATGGAAGCAAAGAATAGCAACACTGTAGCCTACCACGCATGTCGTAAGAGGCGACTAAGGAGGCTTGATGGTTCCGTCGCCCTGCTACTGAGTGAGTGCGTGGCGCGACACTGTGAGCTGTGAGTTTCGTGTGAAATGCTTTTGAATCTGCCCGAGGTTTTTTGGAACGTGACTGCATGTTCGGAGCGATGGCAGCTGGCTATGTCCCAGAGTTGACCGGTTTTTGCCTTATGCAGAAATGCGTGACTGTTGGGCTTCTGGTTGACTGCCACTGCCATCGACGATGAACTGTATTTTCTTGGACTATGTGGGTGAACATCTAGGAAACATCCAGATGGGAAAATGACTGCCGATTCCGTCAGAGATAAACTGGATGTTTCATGGGGGACTATTGTGTTGACATTCTGGCGGCGGCATTATGCACAGTGTATCTGTGCGGGCTGTTGTTTGTCGAGACTCCTGTCTTTTCCACTTTTCACATTGGGCAGTGGGGAGCGTTTTATGTGATATTCACTGGCACAGGAACGGAGCATAATGGGGACGACCTGTTGCTGTGAAGTTGGAACCGTGACTAACTAACTAACTAATAATCGCGAAGGGAGTCGCCAATGTGAGCGGAAAAGTAAAAATTGGGACTGGCAAAGATGTCGCGGACGCAGTTCACAATTGGCAATTCTCGTTAAGCGCTCGAAACACAGCTGCGGAAGATTACATTGTGTTGGTCCTCACAGAGGGGCATGAGAAGCGGTCGTTCAGAAAACGATAGCAAAACACCGAACACAAAACTGCCAAGAAAGTTGACTGTGATGTCCTGCAAAGGACCTGAAAATACCTTGATAGTGGACTATAAACTAGGGGGTGGGAGGGGGTGGTGTTTGGAAGTGAAATGAAACCTTGTTGGACATTGAGGCCGTGGGGGAAGAGTGTGCCCAACTGGAAGATGAGACGGTGTTCCAATGTCTTCCGATCCCGTTCGTGGGATGCGCATGATTTGATGGCCGTGACCTGTATGTCGGCCACACCATAGTGGTCAGGACTGTTGAAATGCATGGATACTGGTTTGTGGGTGCCACTGGTGATATCAGAAAGATGTCTAAATCTGTCAGCAAGACGTAAGCTTGTCTTACCGACATATCTCATGTCGCAACGTGTACAGGTAATCGCATAGATAACGTTGCGACTGATGCATGAGAAACCCTCACGGATGTGGAAGGTCGTTTTAGGGAATGTCAGACTCTGGGTTTGAAGTACGTGTGGGCAGGTCTTGCAACGCGACCGAAGACAAGCCACCGTGCCAGGAAGAGACTTGTGAGGTTGGGGTAGCCTGCTATGGACCAGCACATCCCTGAGGTTACGATCCCGCCTATACGCCACCAGAGAGGCATCTGAGAAGACATCGCGATTGGTCGGGTCCGCCCGGATTTATTGATAGATGTCTCAGGAGGATATTCTTGGCAGCAATATTGTGGGGATGGTAAGTTAGTGAGAGGACAGGTCTATTATTTCGTGGTTTCGGCTTGGAGGAGAGAGCCTCATTACGACTGACAGACTGGCAGCAGTGAAGAGCTGTAGATAGAACATTCATAGAACATACAACATAGAACATGTAAACGAAAACGAAAGCCGTAAACAGATATGAGAAATTAGACGTAGACGGTCAAAATTTTATAAGCACACTATAAGAAGAAACACATCAGAGAAATTGGTGACAACTAGCAAGATTGAGGGGGAAAGAACAAGTGGGGGGGGGGGGGGGTGGGGGGGCGCAGAGATGTGAATCTCTGGATGGTTTGGCCACATGGCATTGTCAAGATTACTGAGCTGATCCACGACTGTGGTGATCGTACGAGATGGCGAAACATGACCGCCCATGCTTATCGGTATGACACATGATGATGGTGATGATGATGATGATCAGGATGATGAGGATGATGATGATGATGTGAACAGAAGGACGATATAAGCCGTACTAGGGTCACCGCGTTATTTGTTTTGTTTAGTTGTATCTTCCGCAATGTCAATGCTCAGTGAGCGGAAATTTACCTTATATTTGTTCATGTGGTTGTTTAACATGGTTAGCGGGGTAAGAGTATCCCCTATCAAAGGAGATGTAAGACGCCTCCTTTCCTCCGTTAGTCTACGGGACACCCTTGGGCAAGGTGGAGTACCCGTTTAGCCCCCCGATCAGGGTTACGTGAAGCCATGGAAGCAGGTGGTGGATGGAATGTGAGAGCAGCCGACAGATTGTTGTTGGTTATGGTCTTGCACTCTGCGGCGATAGGCAGATGATCACATCAGTGGAGACAATGGCTATGGCCACCGACTAGTACAGTCACTGCCCAGAAGGAAAGCAATGGCAAACTACCTTCTGCAAAACTTGCCAAGAAACCATAACAACCATGAAAAAAAAACATAATAAGAAAGAGATCTGGTGGCGAGACCCCCAGGCCAGGCAGATCAGATAACACTGGGGAAGAGTGTGACGCAGGGACCAGTACTAGTAATCGTGATGACGGAGTTAATCCTGACTGTGTTACCAAGGAAATCCCCTGTGTCAGACTAAGAAACAGAGTGAGAATGGCAACGTGGAATGTGAGAAGTTTGTATGAGGGAAAGCTTAAAGTAGTGTGTGATGAGATTGAGAGGTTAAACATTCAAATTTTAGGAATTAGTGAACATCGCTGGAGCGGCAAGGGACATTTTACAACTGAAAATTGAAGTATTTTCATTTATTCTGGTAGAGATGTCGGAGGCCAGAGTGGAGTGGCATTTTGTTTAGATAAGACAACTGCAAAATCTTTAATGGGATATAATCCAGTTAGTGATAGAATCCTCACTATTAGACCGTCCAAAAAGCACAACCCTCATACAGATATATGCACCTACTTCAGCAGCAGAGGAGGACGAAATTGAAGATTTTTACAACACACTACAAGACACATTAAATAAAATTGGTCATAATGATATAGCAATAATAATGGGAGATTTTAATGCAAAAGTAGGTGCAGGCAGAGCTGAAAATGAGAGACACGTTTTAGGAAAATTTGGATTAGGAAATAGAAATGATGCAGGTGACAAATTAATTGAATTTTGCACAGAAAATGAGTTAACGATAGCCAACACACTTTTTAAACAACATCCAAGAGACTCTTCACATGGAAGTCTCCAGACAGTTTTACCAAGAATCAGATAGATTATATTTTAATACATAGAAGATGGAGATCAAGCATAACATCTGCAAAAACCCTACGAAGTGCAGACTGTGATACAGATCATCAGTTATTAGAAGCAGATCTGAAATTAAAACTCAAAAAGCTTACCCGAGGACCAAGGCCACTTCGTTTTGATCTCACAAACATACCAGACGCATACAACATAGAAGTTAGGAATCGCTTTGGGGTCTTGATGTCTGTGCAAGAAGAAATGACACCTGATGAACTGGCAGTACAAGCTAGAGATATCTTGATAACTGCAGCCAAAGATCTAATTCCGACCAAGAAAAAGCAACTTAAGCCATGGATTACATTAGACACGTTAGAATTAATAAACAACGAAGGGAGCTGAAACAGAAAGGATAAGAATCAATTAACCGCAGGATGAAGTATAAATCTTTAACTCGAGAAATAAGAAAGAACACAAGAAAGGACAAAAATCAATATATACAATATTGCTGTACCAGAATAGAGCAATATCATAAGGCTGGAAGAGATTATGAAATGTTCAAAGAAATGAAGTTATTGACAAGAAATGTTCAACCTCAATTGAATGTTATCTGTGACAAGATGGGAAATACCTTAACAGAATGTAGACAAATTCTAGAAAGATGGCAGGAGTACTGCAGTGAAATGTATGATATGAGTGACAGTGAGGATATGAATGAGATACATGAGCCAATGACAGTAGAGACAGAACCTGAACCCTCATTAGATGAAATTGCTTGGGCTATAAAGAATCTGAAGAATGGTAAATCACCTGGATGTGATGAGATACCAGCTGAACTAATTAAAGCGGGAGGAGAAGAAAGCATACACATATATCATGCATTATGTACAAAGATTTGGAAATATGGTATATGGCCAAAAGATTGGAAGAGAACTATCTTCATTCCAATACCAAAAAAGGGCAACCTGAAATTATGCACCAACTATAGAACTGTTGCCCTGATCAGTCATGCAAGTAAAATTCTACTGAAAGTCATAATGCGAAGACTTAGTAAAAAAAAAGGACAAGGAAGAGGAACAAGAGATCACATATTCAACATGCGTTTAATAATAGAGAAGTGCAGAGAATTTAATGTAAACCTATTCTCATGTTTTGTGGATTATTCAAAGGCATTTGACTGTGTACAACATCATAAACTTTGGGAAATCATGAGGAATATGGGCTTCCCATCACATGTAGTACATCTCATAAAAATGCTATATCTAGACCAACAAGCAGCAGTTAGAATAGATGGCGAGGCATCAGATTGGTTTGACATCAAGCAAGGAGTCCGTCAGGGCTGCGTGCTATCACCCTATTTGTTTAACCTGTATGCCGAAAATATAATGAGAAATGTAAGAGGTGATATAAACAGGGAGCCATATGATGCTCTAAATATTGGCGGTCATGACATACCAGAGATTCGATATGCTGATGATACAGTATTACTATCCACAACACAGAATGGCATAGAAAACCTAATAGCCTCAACCCAATTGAATAGTGAAAATCACAACTTATATCTTAACATAGCAAAAACAAAGATAATGCATACATATAAAACTACTATGGAGAAAGAAATATACATTAATGGGAGAAAATTGGAGGTGGTGGAAAATTTTGAATATCTTGGGTCATTGATTACCAATAACGGTGACACAATGAAAGAAATTAAACGGCGACTGTCCATTGCTCTTCAAAGACTAAAGCAGATGAATAAATTATGGAGTGGGACAGACAGAACTACAAAAATTAGATTTTTAAGAGCATGCATATTTCCCATTGCAAACATACGCCTGTGAGACATGGACACTTACTAAACAAGCTGAACAGCGCATAAACGCCTTTGAATATAAATGTTATAGACGAGTTCTAAGAATATCTTGGGTAAAGAAAAGAACAAATGTATCCATACTTCAAGAGTTGAATATTGAGGAGGGATGGCTATTAAAGACGATAAAACAAAGAAAATTGAAGTATTTTGGTCACTTGAAACGTCACGAAAGTTTGGAGAGAACAATAATGAAAGGGTATATGCCTGGGAAGAGAGGAAGAGGAAGGCCAAAGAGAAGATGGGTGCAGGATGTGGCGGATGATCTCGAGATGGGTGTATCAGACGCGGGACATCTTGCTTGTGATCGAGAAGCTTTCCGGAAGGTTGTTATGGGAGCGAGGTTCTGCAAAGGACATGCTACTGAATGAATGGTTGTTTAACATTGTTCGGTCCAAATCTACGTTTTATTTGGCACTGAATCAATTAAAAGCTACAGAATAGAATATCGTTGACCAAGAAGAACAAATACTGACAGTCCACCAGAACTGAACATCCAAGAAAACTGGCTAATAAACAACAACACATCTCGAAAACTGAAACACTGTGGACATATTTATTGTTAGCACTCACTCGCTTTGAACTCAAGCGTACTCAATACACGCCACGTCTAGTAACACTGGACTGAATTTTGCGTGTGGGTTAGCTTTTCCTGTGTCCCTCTCCCCCAGGCGGACTCACTCCGACTTCAGAGGTACAACATGTTGGTCCAAGTGACCGGTGTAGGGGTTGAACCCGCTACCTCGGCATCAGCACACCGGAAGTTTAAGAGCGTGACGTCTTATCCATTTTAAACGTAACAATGGCTTGAAAAGAAAACTCAAAACTAATGGAGTGCATGATTCCCCCAAGAAGAGATAAATTGTCGACCGTCGCAAAATCGGACACACAGAAACCTTGAACATGAGCGTGCATGAGGCAGGGGAACTGGCTACGGATCAAGCGCCTTTTCGACGGGCCGTGATGAGCGCGTCGTTCTGCAAAAAAACCTGCCAAATGACGGTGGTGTGGGCTTGGAGTGAACCAGTGCTGTCATCAATTCGACCATCCTGCCCATTGTTTGTCAGTACTGTATCTTGAGAGAAACTACGAATTTCACTGTTTGTAAAGTGTTTTCCACCAGTGGCGATGAGTACATCAGGTCACATAAATATCATTGTTGGAAACGTTTGAGGCCATCAAGACAGTTAATAAATATATGCACATGCATTGTTTGCAGCGAGGCACTGTCGTCATTTGGAGGTGACAGGTTCGAGTCCCGGTCGGTAACTATAGCTTTCAATTTTTATGTTGTCTAGTGCGTCCTCTGGTTTCTAATTCTTACCCCTACTTCTATGAGAGCCAAACAACACGTGTGTATTTATTTATTTATTCACATGTGTTCAAGACTGTGCTGCCTAAGCCTCAACCTCTCACACAACAGCCCGCGTGAGACAGATATGTACCGTCTCCCAGAATCACTGCGGTAATTAAAACTTTGACCACTGCAGTTAGTGAGATTGTTCCCCTGCCTTCATGTATCTTGTCACGTAGCCTGTATCGTCTTGCTTGTTTGCACGTCCTATGTTTTTGAGTTTATCAACGTCATTTTCGTAGTCTACCAACGCTGCCTTGAATTGTCTTACTTGTTTAGAGTAACTATCTAACCTCAGTGGTTAAGATCTGGCAAATGTTTCGTGCAAGACTGGTTAAATCACATGAATGAATCCTCTTAGGCACAGCGCTGCCAGTGTTGAACACCATTTTCATCTTCCTGAGAGTTGACGAGCTCTCGTTTTGTTCTGTTTTTGTCACTTTAAGTGTGTGCGTGTGTGTGTGTGTGTGTGTGTGTGTGTGTGTGTGTGTGTGTGTGTGTGTGTGTGTGCCTGCGTGCGTGCGTGCGTGCGTGTGTATGTATGTGCTCGTGCGCGAGTGTGAACTTTCAGACACAGCTTATGAAAACAGGGTGTATTGTGTTTTTTGTTTATAAACAGCGCACATGACAACGGCTGCAGGTATTTTATTGATCTTAGAATTGACCCCGCCACGAATTACTAGTCTGTTCGGTGAATCCCCGGACTCTCGCATTGTTCTGATTGCACCACGGATAGCATTGACGGTGTAGGCTGCGGTCATCCTGCCTGTGGTTTCATCAATCTCTACTGACGAGGCCAGCACGGTCGAATGGGTACGAGCACTTGTTCTTACACATCCGGTCTGCTGGTGGCTGGTTCAACCCCTACACCATTCAGTTGGACCAAAATCTTGATTTTTCTACCTTGACTTGAGGACGTAAATTACAAATCCCCCTGAAATCGGAGTGGGTTCGCCTGATAGCGAGGGACTCTGCTAATAGGGAAAGCTAATCCACAAGCAAAAATCAACACAGTGCACTATAAATAATAACACATGTATAGACTACGCTTGAGTTTAAAGCGAACGAAGGCACACACAAAAATCATTCTCTGCTATGTTGATGTGAATGGAGGCATGACCTTGACATTCATAATAGTATAATACGATCACTTGCAGAGCAGTTGCGAGGAATTAAAAGATCAACAAATTCTGCTGTGTCGTTCGACATGTTTGGATATGTTTAGGTTCTAGAAAATGAATAAACAATAATATAACATTATCATACATTTAAACAGAAACTGATTGATATACAACGAACAATCACATTAGGTTAAATAGACTTACCTCGCAGTTGAGACAGCTGCCTGCATTCGATCTTTACAAAAGAAATGTGCGCTTTAGCTTAGCACAATTAGAGGACGCTCTTGCTGTTTTCGACAGTTCTTCTCTCGTTGTCTTCCCTCGTTGTCTTCTCTAGTTGTCTTCGTTTTATTTTCCCTCGTTGTCTTCTCTAGTTGTCTTCCCTTTTAGCTTCTCTCGCTGCCTTTTCTCGCAGTCTTCACTTTTATTTTCTCTCGCTATATTTCTTGTTATTTTCTCTCGCTGTCTTCTCTTGTTATTTTCTCTCGCTGTCTTCTCTTGTTATTTTCTCTCGCTGTCTTCTCTTGTTATTTCCTCTCGTTGTCATTTGTCTCTGTTTTCTCTCACCGTCTTCTCTCGTTATTTTCTCTACCTGTCTTTCCTTGTTATTTTCTCTCGTTATCTTCTCTCGTTATTTCCTCTCGCTGTTTTCTCTCACCATCTTCTCTTGCAGTCTTCTCTCGTTATTTTCTACTTTTTTGTCTGACGTTGAATCATTTAATCACATCGCCCATCAGTTGTCCATAAGTCTGTTGACGATTCAGTGCCCAAACAAAAAGTAAGTTGTGGCCCAATTAACAACGTATGGCGGAAAATGGGAAATAGTGGTGTCTCACAGTTATGACTTAAAAGTTGTTAATATGGTAGCAGACATGTTGCATTATATATCAAATTACAGGAGGTTGCATAAGATAACTACTGTAGCTGCGTGGTCTCGAGGTATGGTGTCCACCTCGAGTGCTGGAGGTCCCGGGTTCAAGCCCCGGTGATGACCGGGATTTTTTACACGTGAACTTCTAGTAATAAAATTTCCCCTGGTCTCTGGGTAGTGAGATCGGACGCCCGTGTGTATTGTTGCGCACGTAAAATATCCCTTGGCAGTTGGAAATCGAAAAAGAGTAGCCTAACGGCGCTGCCCGGGCAAAATTTCGAGTTAAAAATCTATTCAAAGTATTTCCAGGATTCTCGCCGGTGCTACGGAGTTCGTGCACTGAGCTGAATTTCTCCAGACTCGGATTTGAGTTAGGAGGAGAACGGAGCACTTATGGGTTACACCCATGTGCCATGATGTTGATCCATCGACTAAACTAAACTAAACTATTGTATATAAGCCCATGGCGGATATGGGAAGTTGCTTAAGACGATTCATCAGCCTACGGCACTTAATCAGTTAAAATATGGGGCTAGCACAATAGGCCAAATACGCCTCTTTGTGTACCATACACCGAATAACCGCTCTGTGGCGAAAGGTTTACAGACACAATTCGTTCGAAACACAGCTGAGGGATATTTTAAAGCAGACAGCCATGCGCTGGATTTCATACAATGGTATGAGTGCTAGTCGTTTAGAAAGCAAGGGAAAACTAATGAACGTAAACGTGAGGGAAAAAAACATCACAAATAGCCAAAAATGCTGGGGTTGATTTTGACGTCCTGAAGAGGATATGCAACTAACCATCATAACGCCGAATAGACCTTAAGGTGTGTATACGAGTCCATTTATTTTTAGATTCACTTCTTCATTTCAAAGTACCTTTATTGTCAATATTATAAGAGGGAAATTATGTAGATATGTAACAAGCAATGTAATATATACATTACGAACACTAATAGAAAGGCCAATAAAGAAACAGAAAGACATATATTTGTGCTTCATCAATTATACTAAAGCATTTGGATAAAGTAAAAAATGATAAACTGATTAACATGTTGGAAGATATCAACATTAATGGGAAAGATTTAAGAATAAATAAAGAATATTTACTGGAATCAAGTAACAGCAATTAAAAATAGGAAATAAAGAGGGTAGTTACGAACAGATTGTCAGAGTCTTGCGTAGGGCAAGATAAGTAGCTCGTTTTCTGGCAAGTGTGAAGCAATATCAAACTATCAAATCACACGAAGTGAATATCCGAAAGTATTATTCACACGCTTTATTTACGCGCTGCATTTATTATCGCACAAACATCGCGCAATGACAATCCATAGCAATCATTACGGCATGAACAATATCACTACAATACATAATCATACATGCAAGCAATAAACATCTCACTTACAAGTCAAACTATTCAAGCGTTCGAATCAGTCTCCCACTGTCGTACAGGCTAGCTCTCAATGCAGATTCAAACACTCCTCGCATACCCATGCGACCTGTCCATTCAAACACCTAAACCCGTCTGCCAGTTCTGGCGTTCTACACGCTACGCGCCAGTCGGCGCTCACGTCAGCTAGTGTGACCCCTGCAAGGTTCACGGGTTGTACTGCTGACCAGCGGTCGTTTAAGCTTCGCTCAATTGCTGTGCTTGGCTGCTTATCCGGGCGTCGTCGAAGACGCCGCGTTCTCTCTGCAGTGTTTAACATCACTCAGGGTTGCGTGTTATGTTGTCTGGCGTTGGTACAGACAACGCGTCGCAACCTCGGATTTGAGACCTTGACACAGATAAAGCTAGGAGTACGACAGGGGTGTGCCTTGTCACCAGATCTCTTCTCCCTATATAGCGAAGTAATAATGAGAGAGATAAAAGAGACGCCAGGAATACTAGTTGGAGGTTATAATTTAAACAATATACGCTATGCAGATGACACAGTATTGGTGGCGGATAATTCGACAGACCTACAACAATTGCTGGACATTGTATTATCAGAGAGTGCAGGGAAATTACTCTCCTTGAATATCAAGAAAATCGTAACAATGGTGATATCAAAGTAAATGGTGATACCAAGATGTGAAATAGAAATAGAAGGGAAAATTCTTAACCAAGTGGGTAGTTTTAAATATCTAGGGTCATTTATAACATCAGATGGAAGATGTACAACAGAGATTAAAAGCAGAATAGGGCAAGCAAAGGCTGCATTTCAGAAAATGAACAGTATCTTATGCAATAAGTCACTATCATTGAATGTAAGAAAGAGAAAACCGTCTTTCCTTCCAGTTGGGTTCACTTTCCCCTCACGGCCTCAATGTCCAACACAGTTTTATTTAAGTCCCCCACGCCCCTTATCCACAACCCCCCCCCCCCTCCCTCCATCTCCGCCATCTTATAGTCCACTTCATAGCCATTTGTATGTCCTTCGCAGGACGTGGGAGTCACCACCAGAATTATCTCTGCTTTCTGTGACTTCTTGTTTGGTTTGCATGGGGTCGTTTCTCATTGCGTTCTTAACTACCGTCACTTGTTAACTTGGCGGAATTGCGTACTGCATCCGTTACATCGCAACAGAGTTACACATCCATATTTTTCCATTCGCTCTCCTGGGCGCACCCCGATCCCCCTAGCGCGGGTTCCCTCACCGGTTGAATTAACCAATCACCGAGTTTCTGGCTGTACTGACCTTTAGGCAGTTGACCCCTTTACACAACATCCATTCCATTCCAGCCTTGGATAGCCGTCTCAAGCTTGGACACAGATGAGTTGATATTTAGACATTCATGTAGTGTCGATCGTGTATTAGTTAATCTATTTTTGTTTGTTTGTTCTGTGTTGACGAAGGCTTTGGCCGCAACGTCCATTGTATTTTGTAGTCGTGCTTTGGTAAAGCTCTCAACCTACTTTTCGTTTTCCAGTGATTCATTCAATGTAAGAAAGAGAGTGCTGAAATGCTATGTAGAACCAGTTTTACTGTATGGCAGTGAATCTTGGAATGTAAATGAACAAATTAAGAAGAAATTAGAAGCAACAGAGATGTGGTTCCTAAGACGAATGTTGCGAATTCCTTGGACTGCCAGAGTAACTAACAACGACTACCCGAGACAGGCTAACGAAACTAGAACACTATATACAACAATAAGAAAGAGACAAACAGCTTTCTTCGGTCATGTGATGAGAAGAGAGGCATTGGAGAACATTGTGACAACTGGAAAGATCGTGGGGAAGAGAGTCTTCATCAGCAAACAAACACTTTCACAAACAAAACATACAGTTAAGGAGATCTCCTGTGACTACATCAGAGGTGACGACAGGGCGAGAAGAACAAAAGCAAGGAAAAATGGAAGCAATGAAGAGAAAATAAGAATTGAAAACAATGTTAATTGAAAAGAATGTTAGTTGAAGAAAATGTTTAATTGAAAAAAATGTTAATAGAGAAAACGTTCATACTAACCTCACCGTTCGGATCTGTAAGTGACTAAGAAAATCTCCGATGTATTCTGATACCCGGTGCCGGTTGTTACGGTTCAGTGAGCACATAGAAGGAATGGGGCGGGGCAGGAGGACGGTAACTGGTCTGGTAAGGATATCTGAGCAATCACAGTGGATGTACTAGTGAAGTACGAGGCGCGCTAGATTGAGGGTGGTACTAACCAAAACCCCATTGTGTTATTATAGGGGCGAGTCTTAAAGTCTGGGTGGACTGATATGCGTGAACGCGCATACATACATAGACACACCTCAACAGACAAAATGCTATTGTATGTGGGCATGTGCAAAGTATATGTAAGAAGAGAGAGAGAGAGAGAGAGAGAGAGAGAGAGAGAGAGAGAGAGAGAGACAGAGACAGAGACAGAGACAGACAGACAGAGAGAGACAGAGAGCGAGCGAGAGAGAGAGAGAGAGAGAGAAAAAGTGCCTGTGATATACCACATGAGGTATGCGGAGTACGTCGGTCTACACGTACGACGTTTAACTCATACTGTACCCTATGAAATAGTCAGTATGGTTGATTGTTATACAACATATTCAGTGCTTGAGTTATTGGGGCTGTATAAGATCCAGCCACTGGTAATACACGTGAAGTAGGTAGGCATAGAGAAGCAAGATGCAAGGAGAGAGAGAAAGAGAGAGAGAGCGAGAGAGAGAGAGAGAGAGAGGTTGGACAGCTGCCTGCGACATACCGCATGAGGAATGCGGATAGGTCGGTCTACACATACGAGGCTTCACTCCTACTGTTCCCTATGAACTAGAGCCAGTAAGGTTGATTGTTATACACCGTATTTAAAAATTAAAATCGCCCAGTGCTTGTTTTATAAGGGCTGAATAAGACCCAACCACTGGTAATACCCATGATGTAAGTAGGCACAGAGAAGCAAGATTATTAAGAGAGAGAGAGAGAGAGAGAGAGAGAGAGAGAGAGAGAGAGTAGAAAATTAACTATAAAATAAAATAAGAAAGGTTGGAAAACTGCCTGTGACATACCACATGAGGTATGCGGAGTGGGTAGGTCTACAAATACGTGGCTTCACTCATACTGTTCCCTATGAAATAGCGGCAGTAAGGTTGATTGTTACACAACGTATTTGAGGATCAAATCACCCAGTGGTTGTGTTAAAATCAGACCACCAGCAATATAGTTGGAATATGTAGGCACAGAGAAGCAAGATGGAAGAGAGAGAGAGAGAGAGAGAGAGAGAGAGAGAGAGAGAGAGAGAGAGAGAGAGAGAGAGAGAGAGAGAGATTGGAAAAGTGCCTACGACACGCCCCTGATGTATGCGGGGTCGGTCGGTCTACAAATACGAGGCTTCACTCATACTGTTCCCCATTAAATAGAGGCAGTAAGGTTGATTGTTATACAGCGTATTTGAGGATCAAATCACCCAGTGGTTGTGTTAAAATCAGACCACCAGCAATATAGTTGGAATATGTAGGCACCGAGAAGAAAGAGAGAGAGAGAGAGAGAGAGAGAGAGAGAGAGAGAGAGAGAGAGATTGGAAAAGTGCCTACGACACGCCCCTGATGTATGCGGGGTTGGTCGGTCTACAAATACGAGGCTTCACTCATATTGTTCCCTATGAAATAGAGCCAGTAAAGTTGATTGTTATACAACGTATTTGAGGATCAAATCACCCTGTGGTAGTGTCATTGGGACTGCACAACATCAGACCACCAGCAATATAGTTAGAATAGGTAGGCACAGAGAAGCAAGATGGAAGAGAGAGAGAGAGAGAGAGAGAGAGAGAGAGAGAGAGAGATTGGAAAAGTGCCTACTACACGCCACCTGATGTATGCGGGGTCGATCTATCTACACATACGAGGCTTCACTCATACTGTACCCTATGAAATAGAGCCAGTAAGGTTGATTTTTATACAACGTATATGAGGATCAACCCCCCCCCCCCCCCCCAGTGGTGGTGTTATTGGGGCTGTATAATATCAGACCACCAGCAATATAGTTGGAATAGGTAGGCACAGAGAAGCACGATGGAAGAGAGAGAGAGAGAGAGAGAGAGAGAGAGAGAGAGAGAGATTGGAAAAGAGCCTACGACACGCCACACATGACATGGGAAGGCACAGAGAAGCAAGATTGTTGAGAGAGCGAGAGAGGGAGAGAGAGAGAGGGACAGAGAGATAGAGAGATGGGCAGAGAGAGAGAGGGGGTTGGTGTAATATTATTGCGAGAGAGAGAGAGAGAGAGAGAGAGAGAGAGAGAGAGAGAGAGAGATGTGTACATAAACACATACACATATGAACTAGTATCACACCCGACCGCATATACAGTGTAGTTGCTAACTAGTAGGGGGATTGATTGCATTACTGGTGCGCGCTGAATTGCGTACATCAGGAGTGCCAAGAGTGGTAATGTGAAATGCCCAGGTAACTAATGGTTCGGTCACTCGGAATCAGGCCGAGGGAGATAGGGTAGAGGATAATATTAGTGGAGAAAAGGACTGGTTGGAGACCGGAAGAGGGTGACACCTAGGAGGGTGTGGAAGCAACAGAGTGGGGAGGGGAGGGGAAATGACTACGATTAGATGAAACTATGTTGGGTGTTGAGGCCGTGTGGTGTTAGGCACCCCATAGTGAATATGAGCCGGTTTTCTGTATTCTTGCGATGTTGAGCACCAGATGAGCAGGACTGGATGACAGTGACCTGGACATCGGAAGCACCTTGATGGTTTGCGCTGTTGAAGTGGGTGGAGACAGGCTTGGGGGCGTTGGTGTTGATGTCCATCAGATGTTGGCGGAATCTATCGGCTACCATGAGGCCCGTCTCCCCAATATACTTCATATCACACTGTTTGCATATTATGGCATAAATGATGTTGCGACTAGTGCAGGAAAATTCTTCTGTGATACGTAAACTGCCTTTAGGGAATCGCACCACTGGGGTGTGGATCCCATATGGGCAGGTCTTGCAACGAGATCTCAGGCAAGCCTTAGTTCCTAATTGTGATGGTGGAGGTGGAGATCACTGTACTCTATTATGGACGAGTACATCTTTGAGGTTGAGGTTACGTCTGTAGGCCACTAGTGGTTTCTCTGAAAATATCGCGCTTGTAGTAGTGTCAGCTTGAAGGATAGATAGATGTCGAAACAGGATATTTTTGACTGAAATATTGTGCGGATGGTAGGTAAGAGAAAGTACCGGTCGAAGGTATTTTGGTTTAGGTGCAGAGGCGAGAGCCTCTGCGCGGCTAATGGGTAGAGCCCGGCGGAAGGCTGATGATAGGACATGATCAGGATAGCCACGGGGCCTGAAGAAGTCCAACATTTCCTGAAACCTTTGGCGAAAATCCTCATCATCTTGGCATAGTCGTCGAAGGCGTAGAAGTTGAGAATAAGGAATTGCGTCTTTACAGGACGGAGGGTGAGAGGAGGTGTAGAGTAGAAAGGCGTGAGAGTCAGTCGGTTTGTAGTAGACCGTCGTAGTGAGACCATGGGTCCCAATGGAAACAGTAAGGTCTAAGAAGTTGACAGACGTCGAGGAAATATGGGAAGTGAGTTTGATAGTAGGGTGAAAGTTGGAGAAAAAGTCTATGAATGTTTCGAGATCCGCCAGTGGCATACAGGTGACACCAACACCATCATCAATGTATCGCCTGTATAGTTCAGGGACTCTACCGTTGTAGAGTTGCCATATCTGGTACTCAAGGTGGCCCATAAAAAGGCATGCATAGCTAGGGCCCATTTTAGTACCAATTGCAACCCCGCTGATCTGATTGAAGTACTGGCCGTTAAACTCAAATGAGTTGAGAGTAAGGACCAGTTCAGCCAGGCGCAGATTAGGATCCGTGGCAATAGTAGGGCTGGGGCGCCTGTCCAGGAAGAACTTTAAAGCTGAGAGACCATCATTGCGTAGGATAGAAGTGTACAGTGAGGCCACATCAATAATAAAATCAGCTAGTAACACAAACCAAAGCTTGAATGCGATATTCACAACAAATTATAATGCAGAATGATTTTTTTATCATGGGTTGTCTTACAAACTAGTAAAATGGCACAGGAATATCCCGTCGCTAGATGTTTTGACTGTTGCTATAACACAGGAATATCCCGTCGCTAAATGTGTTGACTATTTCTATGTGTGCTGATCCTCTATTGTATGAAACATGACTACCTTGGCATCTGTAAGGATGTAAAAACTGTGATATGTTCCAATGTTCCCGCACTAGTTATAAAGAGACTATGAACGTGACGAGATATAGCAAAATACGCCAGACAATAATAAAAAATAAAAATTGGTTGCATATCCTATACAGGACTTAGCAGTCAACCCCAGCATTGGTTTTGGTTGTTCGTGATTCCTGTGCAAGTTTACATCCAGTAGTTTGCCATTGCTTTCCTTCTTAGCAATAATTACACTGGTCGATGAACGTAACCATTGTCTCCAAAAAAGAGATCCTCTGCCTACCGTCGTGAAGCTGGATACCATAACCTACAACTATCTATCAGCTGCTCTTCAACATCATCCACCACCTGCACCCATGGTTTTACGTAACTCTGATGGGGGATGGGTAGAGGGTGGGGATAGACGGATGCCCCACCTTGTCCAAGGGTACCCAGTGGCTAGTGGAGGGAAAGAAGCACTTTATTTCTCTTTTGAAAAGAGATTCCCCTATCCTGCCATCCACGTGCTAAGTCCCACAAGAAGGAGATGAAAACCCTCAAACTGATGAGAGACATTAGATGTAAACAGTCATGTTTTACACGGTATGAGAAGAAATAAACTGGAGAACTTGGTGACAACTGGACAACTGGCAAGACTGAGGGGAAAAGAACAAGGAGAAGGCAGGGAATTAAACACCTATATGGCTTGGCCACATGGCATGATAGAGACAAGAACACGGAGCTGATCCACGACTCTAACGATTGTGTAAGATGATGAACCATGACCGCCCATGCCTATTCCTTGACACATGATGAAGATGACATGACAACCCTAGAGCAGCACACACCATTGTGGCAAACTCCTTCAGTACCAAAGAACGATGAGATGTTTATTTGTGGCTCCTTCCTTTGGACATTGGGTTGGAGGCTATTGACAAGGAAATAAGTGAAACGTGTGGAAGAAGCATTACCGACTCAGGCCTAATCCCAACTAGTCCATATGTGCTGTGTTGATTACGACTTGGTTACATCCTGATATGCCTCACCCCAGATGTGATGTTCCAGTATCAGAACTGCACACCCCTCCAGTTTCTAGGCTTGGTGAGGGCAAGAAGAGCTCTACAACACAATTCCTGTGGATGTGGTATTTTGGTACCGGGTGGAGAGAATAGTCTTCTCATCAACTTTACTCCGGTATGCCAGCTCTTTATAAGAACTAGAAAAAACGAACGCCAACGCATCAGAATTAAGAGTTAAAGCTCAGTCTCCTAAAGGATTTACGGACCTACCACGTGGGTTGACCAGGGTTGTTGGGGCTCAGGAAGAAATAATGATTCTTCTTCTTCTTCTTCTTCTTCTTCTTCTTCTTCTTCTTCTTCTTCTTCTTCTTCTTCTTCTTCTTCTTCTTCTTCTTCTTCTTCTTCTTCTTCTTCTTCTTCTTCTTCTTCTTCTTCTTCTTCTTCTTCTTCTTCTTCTTCTTCTTCTTCTTCTTCTTCTTCTTCTTCTTCTTCTTCTTCTTCTTCTTCTTCTTCTTCTTCGTCTTCTTCTGTTTTTTTCTTCTTCTTCCTCTTCTTCTTCTTCCTGTTCTGTTACTCCCCTCTCCTGTATTTTTAGTAATCTTCTCCTCATCTTATTTTTATTCTTCTGGTTCATCTTCCCAAGCATGTCAGGCTTCATGCTATATGCTCAACCTGTTTCCGATTCTCTCTACACCCAAAGATGTTACTGGTCATGTCTGTTTTGGAGTATGCAATGGCAATCCTGACTCTCAGCCATAAGCAGATAGAAAGGATGGAAAGGATACAGAATGAAGCTATGCGCATTATTCTTGGATGTACAAGAGATACAGCATGCAGGGCGATGCGCTACCTTCTTGATTTTCCAACTATTGAAGAGAGAATACAAGGTTGCAGGACACGCGCCTACCTCAGAATTAACGCAAACACACAACATCCACTGCATAGTGAAATTAGGAAGGTGAAGGGCAGCAGGTTAAAAAGAGGACGGTCGTGGATGGGTCAAGCCGAAGACATTCTTCAACAGGTGTGTTCACTTGAGGACTTAGAACCTGGCGAGGAGTGGGTGCAAGTGCCAACAGACTTCTGCACATTCTTTTCAGTTTGCATCCAACTAGATAGAAAATGCAGACAAGAAAATCCGGCTGCTGTTGAGGCTGAAGTACAAGCGTTGATTTTCGAGAATTGGCTAGACGGTGACGCGGTCATTTACACAGATGGGTCGGTCGTCCGACATGTGAGAAGCTCATGGGCCTTTACAGCTCGGGCCGGAGGGAGAATTGTGAAGGAGGACTCTGGTGCTTTCACTGAAACCACAAGTAGCCTGACCATGGAAGTCATGGCAGTAAGTAAAGCAATAACATGGCTCGAGACACAGGCATTCACTAGGGCTTGTTTCCTTAGCGACTCAATGAACATGAACAAGAGGATAGAGGAGGGGTCGATCCGAAGAGAATGGTTGCTGCCTCTGGAGCGGTCTCGGCTGGCAAAGATTAGTTTCATCTTCGTGCCAGGGCATGCGGGAGTACAAGGAAATGAGCGGGCTGACAAGCTCGCAGGTGAGGCTACTGTGGAGGGCGGACGCGCCATGGACCAGGCCGACATTCTGAATGCTCTACGAGAAGTAAGGCTTTTGCGAGAACCAAGTGATGACTGTGAATCTACAACAATGGCCAGACTGCGAGAGCAGCAAATTAAAAGAGGGGTGGCCAAACAAGAACACTACGCAGGAAGCCAAAGAAGATTGATAAACCAACACAGAACTGGCGTCGTTAGCCGCTACACGTTGCGGGATTTGCTGAGGAGGGGATCCGAGCACTTATGGACTGAATGGTTCGATGTGCAACGAGGATGATCTGTCGACTAACTAACTAACTAACTAAGAAATAATGATTGTTAAATGGGAAAGGGAGACGATAGAAGAAGGTGAAGAAGAATAATAATAGAAAGGGGAAGAGAAATTATTATATATTTCATCCAAAATATTCATTTATTCACTTCACATAATATATAATTCTGCAGTATACACCTGATGAGATGCAGTGAAATATACCAGGCAATAAATCGTGGAAACTAGTGTTCCTGGCTTCTGTGTGTGAAATAAAAATAGACAAGGTTTCGTAGATCTGTAAGATATTGGCAGTTTCGAACTAGAGAAGAATGTGCTGATGGGTATAGGTAAGTTTTCAAGATAATAAAGGGAAAAGCGGGTTGGAGGTGGGAGAGGGAGTGTTCTGGTTTTTTTTTTTTTGGGGGGGGGGGGATGTTCAAAGATGAGAGGATCGACTTACTTCATTGCACCGGGTTTTATCCCGTATGATTCTGTATCTTTCCACAGGGTGGCCTGCCAAAAGCGTCACACAAAGTATGTGCTCCGTAGATCCAGCGATGACCCCCAGGAGTCTCCGGGGAAACTGCACTAGTGAACCGAGTATCGGAGTCCAGAATTGAACCCACAACCTCTGGAGCGCGAGGCAGGCAGCTTATCCACGTTGCTACGGAGAAGATAATGCCAGTTGTTACAAAAACATTCCAGTGTGGGTGGTGCCAAGTAGCAGCGCAGCTGATATGACGTAAATGAAACATAAGGAGAAAATCGCAAACCAAATACTAGTAGAAACTAGGAGGATGTTGGATGTTGTTGCGTATCCCTTACGGGACGTTGCAGTCAACACCAGCATTTTCAGCTGCTGTTGATGTACTAGGCAAGTGTTACGTTCAGTAGTTTGCCATTGCTTTCTGAATGAATACGTCAAGAATATTGTCAACAACAACATACAGTGAGATCTTGGAGCTTGAACAACGAGGCAGCTCGATTCCATTCTCAGCTAGGAGAGAACTTATATACTGGCTGTACACTTACTCCGATGGCCAACAGATATTAGAAAGAAGAACGAAGCTATTAATACAAGTTGTATATCGATCAGAAAGCCACGGACAAATGCGACAATATTGAAACGGGACTCAGCAAGTGAAACAGGCTGATGCATAGTTAGGATACCTAAGGATAGAAGCACCGGGACATGATGATTATATTATAGATTTTTTATATCTTCGATCGTTTACGATTCCAATCTAAACATGTTTCGTTACCGTCCCGCGTGGCCATAACAGGCACGATAATCCTAAATCAGAACTGATATATTGATTGAGGAATCTGTAACATGTTCAACTCCGGCAAATAAACATTGCCTTTGTGATTTCATCGAGCGGCTTCGAGTCTTTGATTGCTTTTCATTTTCTGCTTCAGTACGTTGCTGGATTTTGTGTCACCCTGGACCATTTATCGTTGATGAGTTGCATTTAAGTTTATCTCAAGACACATTCTAGCAGGTGGGAGATCCCAGCAGTTTAAGTTTTTTGTGTAACAACAAACATTCAACATTCTAACCATATTTAACACAAGCAGAGAATTTGTGATCCAGAAACTACATGGTATTATATGCTGCCTGAGTACAAGAAAACCGTGTGGAATTTGTAACCATCGACAATTAAGTATTAAATGGGCTGGAATTGTTGAAGCTATATACATATTTATTTGTGTGTACATATGTTTATTGAATAAAACAATACTACAATACCGTAGTCAAACAAAGTAAAAGACTTGCTGAAAGGGGCAGAAATGTTGTTTCTTTAGTTTTAGAAAGAGAAAAGTAGCTGATAACAGGTCTTCTTGCCTTGTATTTTATTTGGATAATTTTTATGAACCTTCTTCTCCGCCTACTCCTCTTCTGCTTCGTCTTTTACTTCTTCCTCTTTTGCTTTTGCTTTTTTTTTTTTTTCCTCGTCTGCTTCTTCTTCTTCTTCTTCTTCTTCTTCTTCTTCTTCTTCTTCTTCTTCTTCTTCTTCTTCTTCTTCTTCTTCTTCTTCTTCTTCTTCTTCTTCTTCTTCTTCTTCTTCTTCTTCTTCTTCTTCTTCTTCTTCTTCGTCTTCTTCTGTTTTTTTCTTCTTCTTCCTCTTCTTCTTCTTCCTGTTCTGTTACTCCCGTCTCCTATATTTTAGTAATCTTCTCCTCATCTTATTTTTATTCTTCTGGTTCATCTTCCCAAGCATGTCAGGCTTCATGCTATATGCTCAACCTGTTTCCGATTCTCTATACACCCAAAGATGTTACTCCAGCCAACAACATTCACTACTTTAAGGTCTTGTTTGACATTATTCTTCATCTTCTGTGAACGCCCCCTTGGTATAATTTCAAGTAGAAAACGTACAATATTATTTTAATTGCCTATTTCGAAATCTATTTCTGTATTGAAAGTCAGGTTTTAGTCAGATCTGACTGAGCTACCGTATAACAGTAGACGGTTCTACCTGCTTTCTGTTAGCCCGAATGTTGGTCGGCGGTTACCAAACCCGACACCCCACATTGTGCCAATGGCTTCAGGCAGAGGAACGCATTTGGGAGGGTGCAAGTCTTACTATAGTGCGAGGAAATGCAACCTAAAGACTAAATGTCATGGCAGGGCAGACCATGCCCTAAGCCTTGGTAGGAAACTAGTTTATAGGATGGAAGCTCCGAAAGGCTGACAGAGCATTGCTTTGCTGATCCGGCAGCTTCAGCAGTTTGTCTTGTTCTAGACGCATTGGTGCTATCTTTCCTCTGGAGTAAACAAGACAGGCCAGAGAGATGGATCATACTGCATGGGCAACACATGGTCTCTAATTTCAGCTCAGGCTTCGTGCTATGGAGAGGTATATCTCCATTTTACTAACTGTCGTATATCAAGACAGCAAGGTGCATGCCATTCCTATATTATGCACCAGAATTATAATGGCACATAGCAAAAACAAAAATGTATTAAACGTTACTGAAGCTGTCCAGTGGTAGCAATTAACAATAGCTGGATTTTACTTACGTTTGATTTTTCAAACAACTGACTATTTTTTCTTGTGCTACTGTATTTGTCTTTCATTGATCTGTACCTTGCAGTTACTAGATTAACTCATATTATCTGAAATGTTACTGTAACTATTTCTGCCCCAAAGTGTTACCGCTTTATTGCATTTAGGTCAACGTGTTTATTATTTCAAAGTACTATGCGCCTAGAATTAAGAGTTAAAGAGCCACCAGAAAGAAATGAATTACAATATAAGGAATTAAAATAATTTCCCACAAACGTCTTCTTTTCTTATAGTCTATACTAGGTGGTGTTAATGGTCATATCTGCCCAAAGTCTTCTGTCTCTTATACTGTCAGTCAATTCAGATACTGATGTCCCTCCATGCCATAATGTCAAACTGTCCAGCATCTTCTCTGGCGCATTTTCTATTTCAACTTATCCATTGCCTTGGTGTTCTCTGGCTTTCCACTCCTTAAGGGAGACTCCGGTTCGAATCCTCGGTAAGGTGTGGAGTTTTTTTTTGTTTTTTTTCTGTCGGGAGCAAACAGAAAACTCTAACCTGCACAGTCTCGGCGACTGCACTAGCCAGGCGGATATAATACCTCAAGCTCAAGACCCCCCGCCCCTCCTCCACCGCCATACACCGCAAGGTACTATATTGGCAGTAAATGACAGTTTGACAGTGACAGTCTTCTTCTGATGCGAGTTCATTTCATTGGCACCTAGCCGTCTTGACAGACGATAGCTTGTGCTTTAAAAAGGCATAATAACGTTTACCTATGGCGTTATCGAATGTGACTGATAAGGCCAATTCGTGCTGTAAATGTTCGTTCACAGTGGGTGCATGTGAACACGTGGTCATTTCCACCATCATGCACCATCTTACGTCTCACACGCTCGGTGTGTGACTTATCAGCAATAATTTTCTCCTTTGTCTTTATTCCATTTCTGATCTTTGCCCTCCATGCAACACGTTCAGCGGCGACTTGCTCCCAGTGTGCATTATCAATGTCTGTATCAATCATGTCCCGCTTACACACATCTTAGTATCGTAGGAGAGGCCGACGCTGAGATCTCTTACCCATCTGTAATTCACCAAAAAAGATGTCCTTTGGTATTCTACCATCATCTATCCTCCTAAGATGTCCTATCCATCTAAGTCTACGAAGACTGAGAATGGAATAAACCGTCACACAACCTGATCTTTCCAATACTTCAGTATTTGTGATTTTGTCTTGCCACTTATTACTAAGAATTCTTCGTAGACACTGCATATGAAAGCTGTTTAAACGTTTCTCTTGGTGGGAGTAAGTTGTCCAGGTTTCACTGCCATAAAGAGGAGTACTAAGGACACAGGCTTGATAGACAAGGACTTTTGTTTTGGCAGTAAGCTTCCTGTTCAACCAGACTCTGTTTCTTAATCTGTTCATTGTTGTTGCTGCCTTACCAATCCGGATGTTGATTTCCTGATCTAGGGATAATTTGTTATTTACCACTGATCCTAGATATGTAAAATGGTCTACCATCTCTAGTTCGGCGTCGTCAATAAAGATTGATGGTACCCCATGTGCACCCTGTGACATAATCTGTGTCTTCTTTAGGTTAATTGTTAAACCAAATTCAGAACAAGCATTGGAGAATGCAGATAGTAGATGTTGTAATTCTTCCTCAGAGTGGGTCGTAATCGCAGCATCATCTGCAAAAAGCAACTCTCTGATCAGTACCCTCCTAATTTTGGTCTTGGCATTCAATCTCTGAGCATTGTAGAGGCCGCCATCTGAGCGTGAGTGAATGTATATACCACCATCCTGATCACGATAGGCATATTTCAGTAGAAGTGAAAAGTATATTCCAAAGAGGGTGGGAGCTAGCACACAACCTTGCTTAACTCCACTCTTGATTTCAAATTCTTCAGAAGTTGCACCATCAAACTTGATTATGCCCTTCATGCCTGTGTGGAACGATTCCGCAATGGACAGAAGAGTTGGTGGGCAGCCAATCTTCTTTAATGCCGTGAACAGACCCTCACAACTGACCAAATCAAATGCCTTTGTGAGGTCGATGAAGGCAATAAACAGTGATTCATTCTGTTCACGGCATTTTTCTTGCATTTGTCGCAATGAGAATATCATATCAATGGTAGACCGGTCTGTCGAAAGCCACACTGTGATTCGGGGTAGACTTTATCTCCTAGGACTTGAAGTCTGCGCAGAACAATTTTGGCAAATACTTTTCCAACAAAACACAGAAGTGAGATAACCCTATAGTTGTTGCAGTCGCTCCGATCGCCCTTATTCTTGTACAATGTTATAATGCTTGAATCTTTGAAATCCTGTGGGACTTGTCCTTCTCGCCAGCATAGCTCTATTAGCTGGTGGATCTGTAGAGTGAATGTGTCTTTCCCACTCCTGATAACCTCTATTGGAATCCCATCCATACCTGGAGCCTTGCCAGATGCAAGTTCATTTATAGCACACTTAATTTCTGTTATGGTGGGAAGTATGTCCAGGTGGTCAAGAGTTGGCAGGGCCTCTATGGCGTTGAGGGCATCATCCGCTAGTTTAGTCTCACTTGAGTAAAGCTCCAAATAGTGCTCTACCCATCTGTCCATCTGCTGTGTCTTATCAGTTATGATTTCTCCAGTCAAGGTTTTCAATGGTGCACTTCTTTTCATCACTGGACCACAGGCTTTCTTTATTCCTTCATACATGCTTCTGATGTTTCCCTTATCACTTGCGATTTGAATGGTCTCACGTAACTTGATCCAATAATCATTTGCACACTGCCTGGCAGCAATTTGCACATCCTTCCTAGCTTGCTTTAGCTCACTCAATGTTACGCATTGGTCTTTCCTTGTTTCTTAAGAGAGCTATCTTCTTCTTATCAATCAAGAGCTGCAGAGTCTGGCTGTTTACCAGTCCTGCCTCTTATGATCCACAGTGCCGTAAACCCCTACAGCAGTTTTATAGAGTTTCCTTAAGTTGACCCCACTTTTCATTTACTGTACAATTTTCTGATGTATCAGTGAAAGCGTCTTAAAGTTGCTGTTGAAACTGAAAGCACTTTTCAGGACCGTGAGAGTTAATAATATTAATCCTAGGCCTAGATTTGTGTTTAGCTCTGTAGATTCTCTTTGGTCTCAGTCTAACCCTTGCAACAACCAAAGAGTGATCCGTATATGGTTCAGATGTTGTCTCCGTGTGATGATGAAGTCCAGCTGGTGCCAATGGCCGTATCTTGGATGTTTCCATGTGACCTTACGCAGCTCTTTTGTTTTAAAAAAGGAGTTTGTAATACATAGGTCATTTCTGGTGCAATGCTCCAGCAGCCTTTGCCCATTTTCATTCATTTTCATTCATTCAACTCTTGTTTTAAAAAAGGAGTTTGTAATACATAGGCCATTTCTGGTGCAATGCTCTAGCAGCCTTTGCCCATTATCATTCATGCGACCGATGTTGTATTTTCCAAGGCACACTGGCCATGAACTCGAGTCCTTGCCCACACGAGTATTGAAATCACCGAGCATATAAATGTAGTCAGATTTTGGAACTGCCTTGATCACGGAGTCTAACTCCTCATAGAACGAATCCTTCACATCATCAGAGGAATCGAGTGTCGGTGCATATGCAGTAATAATGGTGGCAAAAACCACAAGATGTTGCCAAGCGCAGGGATAATAGTCTTTCATTTCCTCCTGCTGGAATTTCAATCATTCCCAGTAGCGAATTCTTCACTGCAAAGCCCACACCATGTTGCCTTTTTTCTGCCTGCCCTCTACCCTTCCAAAGAAAGGTGTAATTGTTTTCCCTGAGTGACCCTTCCTTAGCGAGGCGAGTCTCCTGCAGGCCAGCAATATCAATGTTAAGACGATTGAGTTCGGCATCAATCACAGCCGTTTTTCTCACATCGTTAATATTGGTCAAGTCAGTGGAAAATCCTGGACACAAGGTTCTCACATTCCAGGTTGCAAGCTGTAGCTTGAGCTTTCTATTTTTCTTTTTATTAGTAACTGGTGCATTGGTTTTACAGCCTGCGAGTCAGATTTTGTCTTAGCCCCAAGCACCTATTAAAGCAGGCAGGCTGTGGTGGATCAACACTTATTTTGCCGGGGGCTGCCCAGCTTGAGGCGGGTGGTAGCTAATCAGTGACACCTGTAGGTGTCTCCCACCGTCAGAGGCAACGGGAGGCGCCCCATGTCTACGCCAACTGATAGGGGCTTATAACCCGTAACAGTTGCCTCTCGCTTTTATTCCGAGACCTGTTAAGACCAGGGATGGAGTTATTGCCTCTCCATAGCACAAAGCCTGGGCTAAAATATAGAGACCATGTGTTGCCTATGCAGCATGATTCCTCTCTCAGTCTGCCTAGTTCACTCCAGAGGAAAGGTAACACCTCTACATCTGGAACAAGACAAGCTGCAGAAGCTGCCGGATCAGCAAAGCAATGCTCTAACTGTCCGCCTGTCGGAGCTTCCATCCTAGACCAGCCGCCAACCAAGGCGTAGGGCCTGGTCTGCCCTGCCATGACATTTTGTCTATAGGTCGCATTTCATCACACCAGGGTTAGACTTGTACCCTCCCAATTGCGCTCTTCCTCCCGAAGCCGTTGGCACAATGTGGGGTATCGGGTTTGGTAAGCGCCGCCCAACGTTCGGCGCTAACAGAAAGCAGGTAGTATTATGATCTGATGCGAGTAACCAGTTCATAACTAGGCTAGTACAAATATCGTTTCTGTGGCGAAAGTGTTACGGACAAAATTCGCAATCCCGTATACAGAGTTTGAAACACAGCAGACCACCTTGCATTGGTTTTCATACAATGGTATGAGTGCCGGTCATTCAGCATTCAATGGCAAACTACTGAACGTAAACTTGGCAAGAAATCACAAACAACCAAAAAATGTTAGGGTTGACTGCCACTTCCCGAAAAGGATATGCACCAGACTTTAGTATAAATAGACATTTAAATCATAAGATAACTACACCTTATGCAGATATAATCTCGTACAGATGAAACAGCCACTGCCTGCTCATAAAAAAACCTTACACTGTCAAGAGTCCAGGGAAAGCTACTACAGTCACCTCCAACAATCATCAGCACACTCTATGAGTCTCTTAACCAATCACAGCCAACTGGGCCCTTCATAACGTTGGCATATAGCAAGCATCCAGGAGCAAAGAGCATCTGTGAGATGGCAGCTGCAGCAGTGGTCATGTACCTGATAAGCTATCTTGTATATTTTGGACAATTATTGTTATTCTTGTAAATATAAACAAAAACTGATGAAGGACACCGTTTCGATGTCATCTTGGATCACGAAAATGATTGTTAGGATGGGGAGGTGTGTGTGGGTAGATGGGTGGATGGGTGGGTTAGTGAGTGAGTGAGTGAGTGAGTGAGTGAGTGAGTGAGTGAGTGAGTTAGTGAGTGAGTGAGTGAGACTATTGCTATAACACATCTTAGTACACACTTGCCGTGCTCATTACATGCCACAACGCTTTGCAGGTAAATGCCGTCTTGCCCTTTGAAACCTCAATGGTTTCTTTCGCGCAGCCTGCCGAATCCTGTCTTCACATGCTAGGTAGGCTTACCCTAGTTCACCGATTGGTTTGACGTCGAATCAGTTACCCTCGCCTGGTCTTGCCGGCCTGTCACAGCAGATGTCCGAAGTGGGGGGGGGGGGGCCGCTTTAGCATGCTGACAGCTACTAGGAGCCACAGGCGTAAGCTGGATGTCCGGCTTGGACCAGTGGGGAATGGGTCCTGAAAAGAGCGTGACAGCCATCCTTACCAAAAGTACTACCAATGCCTGTCATCCCAGACTCCTATAGGAGAGGTATCACTTTGGTGACCACATAAAAACTCCACAAACTAATCTATGTCACAAACAAAACTAAACAGTTGTTAACATCATTATTGAAAGTTTATTGTGGAGCATAAGTAGTTCCGAAAAACAACTGGGCATGAACAGTAGAGAATATCATAAAGAATAGTAAATTCTTCAATGTTTTAACTAAAAACTCTATACCGGTGAAAGCAACCAGCATAACATATGACTCGAGTACAAAACATCCTCAAAACTGAATCCAATACACCTGTGATGTGTCAGCCACAATCGCCAGCAATTGATCAATTAACACTTGACACATAAAAACCTAGACACTTACAAATAATTTGCAGAACTGATCTTCACCAACAAAATCACTCCAGCTGAAATAAGAAATCCAATTCTAGGGTCATTAAACTAATTGAAATTCTTAAGCTAATAGACATACAAAGAGTTGGTATACGCTTGCACAACAGCATAGCTAACATGAATCAAATCTTGTCTCGCCAACACTTGGGCACTTAGAGTTAACTTTATCAAATCAAATTTCAGTAAATAATTATTCTATAACCAAGCTACAAACGAGAAAAACAGTAGGGAAACACATAGCTATTTACTTCTAAGGAATTTTAAGAATGACATTTTCCCCAGTTAAGAATAATGTCTCCAGACACCCAGGTAGAAATAAGCTTTCTATAAAATCCAAGCTAGAAATAAGATTTCTATGAAATCCCAGCTAGAAATAAGGCTTCTACAAATTCCCAGTTTGAAATAAAGTTTTTACAAAATCCCAGATAGAAATAAGGATTCAGAACCCCAGTTTGGATCCAATGAAGCCGAACTATGTGTTGTTTAACCTTTTCTGTAACAATAAAGAGTTAGCTCTAACTAATGGTCGCTCAGCCACACTGTAATCATACATAAATGCATTGCCAAATTACACCAAGAGAAACTTGCGGTGCCTGCAAAGAATACTTGGTATTAAGTGGCAAGACAAAATCACAAACACCGAAGTATTGGAAAGATCGGGTTGTGTGACGGTTTGTTCCCTGCTCAGTCTTAGCAGACTTGGATGGATAGGACACGTTAGGAGGATGGATGATGGTAGAATATTACAGGACATCTTTTTTTTTGGTGAATTACAGATGGGTAACAAATCTTGGGGATGGTCTATACTGCAGTACAAAGATGTGTATAAGAGGTACATGAAAGATGCAGGCATTAATATCAATTAGCCACCAAGCCACCAGTGTTAATCATTCTCAGAAGAGTTAATTTTCTTTGCTGGCCCATAAAACATGAGTATGAAACATTCTCAAACAGATAAGTGGCATAGTTCAATAGTATAACAACTCGCTAGTCATTAAATGATCACAGTTGTTCAGGAACATTTTAACATATTATATTCACGTTAAAATCTCATTTACCAAGTCCTTGCCCAACACTTATTTTCATTTACAAATATGTACACATAATTTAGTTAATTTATTTGTACATAGGGTATAATAAAGTTTGATGGCTCAACTTCAGAAGAGTTTGAAATCAAGAGTGGAGTTAAGCAAGGTTGTGTACTAGCTCCCACCCTCTTTGGAGTATACTTTTCACTTCTACTGAAATATGCCTTTCGTGATCAGGATGACGGTATATACATTCACTCGCGCTCAGATGGTGGCCTCTATAATGCTCAGAGATTGAAAGCCAAGACCAAAATTAGGAGGGTACTGATCAGAGAGTTGCTTTTTGCAGATGATGCTGCGATTACGACCCACTCTGAGGAAGAATTACAACATCTACTATCTGCATTCTCCAATGCTTGTTCTGAATTTGGATTAACAATTAACAAAAAGAAGACACAGATTATGTCACAAGGTGCACTTGGTGTACCATCAATCTTTATTGACGACGCCGAACTGGAGATAGTAGACCATTTTACATATCTAGGATCAGAGGTAAATAGCAAATTATCCCTCGATCAGGAATTCAACATCAGGATTGGCAAGGCAGCAACAACAATGAACATGTTAGCAAAAAGAGTCTGGGAGAACAGATAGCTTACTGCCAAAACAAAAGTCCTCGTCTACCAAGCCTGTGTCCTTAGTACTCTTCTTTATGGCAGTGAAACCTGGACAACTTACTCACGCCAAGAGAAACGTTTAAACAGCTTTCATATGCGGTATCTGCGAAGAATACTTGGTATAAAGTGGCAAGATAAAATCACAAATACTGAAGTATTGGAAAGATCAGGTTATGTGACGGTGTATTCCATGCTCAGTCTTCGTAGACTTAGATGGATATGACATGCTAGGAGGATGGATGATGGTAGAATACCAAAGGACATCTTTTTTGGTGAATTACAGACGGGTAGGAGATCTCAGGGTCGGCCTCTACTACGATACAAAGATGTGTCTAAGCGGGACATGATTGATACAGGCATAGATAATGCACATTGGTAGCAAGTCGCCGCTGAACGTGTTGCATGGAGGGCAAACATCAGAAATGGAATAAAGACAAAAGAGAAAATGATTGCAGATAAAGCACACACAGAGCGTGAGAGGCGTAAGATGGTGTACAATGGTGGAAATGGCCATGTTTTCACATGCACCTACTGTGGGCAAACATTTTCAGCAAGAATTGCCCTTACCAGCCACACTCGCCACCGCCATGGGTCGTAGTTATTAGCCTTTTTGAAGCACAATGTACCAAACTATCGTCTGTCAAGACGGAAAGGTGCTAATGATTTGTACATAAATTACTTATCAAACACATTTAGTCAATCCTGATTTACAAATAACTTTCCAACGTATATAGTAAATCTTTATTTACAAATGACTTAGCACATACATTTAGTAAATTAGGATTTACAGAGCACCAATATTCTTAAATAACAGCTTCCTCTATTTTGTACTCGAAATGCCTAGAAGTCAGGATAAGAATCATTCCTCTGACTGTAGTAAACACATTTGGGACTAGAAAACAATGACATAGACCAGAGGAGTGCAATGAACTCTAACTCACTAACATAGCATGAGAAATAAATTTAAAAATATTGATCAGCACTCATAGAAAAAGAGGAAAGAAGTAGAAGTTAGAGGGCATACAAGACAATATAAAAAGTTAAAGAAAATGTGTGACCACACCGCGATTTGAACCTGCTGTCTCCAGCACATCTTCGAATGAGCAAATGTATTTTCAGGGACGAACTCATGAACAAGCTTTATTTTTAAAAGGTCGCATATTGGGCACGTAATTCCTGTCTTACATTCGGCCCTTCCAATCAGTCATCTTTCGTACATCAATTATCAACTGTGCATGTCACATTCACATTTAAAAAGAAAACAAATTAATCTTGTGAACATAAACAATGCATATTACCATGTTAGGAGACAGGTAGGCAGGCAGGCATGTACACGCACACACACACACACACACACACACACACACACACACACACACTTACATCATTTACACAAACTCTCACAGTTATACACCCACTCAATAACACACAGATCACACTTCTTCGCATACACATATACCCACTCACAATCACAATAACAAATATTTACTTATACATACATACTCAGGAATGGCCAACTACCCCCCCCCCCCCCCCCACACCACCATTTTATAATAGTGTGGAGTACAGGTTTCTATTTCTGGTAGCTGCCAGATATACAATATAAATATTGAGCACAACCCACTACTGGCAACGCTGATCGTATTCTGGTATGAACCAAAGGCCTATCCACGTCAATATGGATATACAATAACAAGATATACAATAACCAGTGAATTCATTTCAAGATACTGCTCACGATCGTCTGTACCTTACCTAACTGTATAGATGTACAACTTACTGTTCACTTTTGAACTAAGTCTGATTTTTCATGTCTTAATTTCCTTGGATTCCCAACATACTGCGTTCAAATTGGGCAGTTAAACGATTGTAAGACGCATCTCTCTTGGCCTCTTCTGATTAAGCCTGCCTTGGCTACAGGTGGTAAACTGTTACTGTCAAAAATCTGGCCAAAAGATGCATTCAAACCCCACCAGAAAGTAGAACAACATCCCGTCCTGCAGCAGACACCTATTGTGGTTATGTGAAATGATCGGACCATCAATTGTGTAGGCCTGGGTGCATGGAGGAATAGGTGGCCAGTCTTTCACTCCCATAGCGAACATCGAGAGCTGATATCGACCCCCTTATCCGACTGTACTGATACCATTGTCAATGTCATCTCTTAACCTTTACACTAACGTGCCAGCTTTACACCAATGATGTCCATATCCACATCGGGACAGATTCAAAAGTTTCAACTTTACCTGAGGCCCCTGGGTACCAGTGAATGTCTTGGAAAGTAACGTCAGCCAGCAGGATATTGCCCACATCACCAGTTGAGTGCCCATTGCTAAATTAAAAATATGGACCAAACACCATATACTCAATGCATCTTCAGAAGTGTAAAGGGTCATTTACTTGTTGTTGTTGTTGTTTTTTTTAAACTTTGACTAAACGGGAAGTTAGATGGAATATCAGATGAGATAAGGCAAAATCAAATATGTTGTGCCAGAAGACAGTAGTTGCCAATGAAACATGAGTATGCTGACTGTGTGTGATCAATTAACAGCTTGGGAATGTCAGCAAATGGACATAACTGCATTTATGATAAATCATGCCGAAACAGATATGGTGTGAATGGAATGCAGAAGTCAACATACAATCAATCAATCAATCATGTGCCATGCCGGAAAGCGTGGGCGGTCATGACTCGCCATGTCACTTGATTACCAGAGTCATGAATCAGCTCAGTGTTCTGTCTCGTCCATGCCATGTGGCCAGCCATCCAGGTATTTTCCTCTCGGTCTTCCTATTGGTCTGTTCCCTTCGATCTTGCCAGTTGTCACTAAGTTCTCCAATCCATTTCTTCTCATAACATGTCCAAAAAATGTTGACTGTCTACGACTAATTTCTCTAATCAATTTAAGATTTTCATTTGTCTCCTGTAGTACTTGGTCATTGGTTTTTCTATCTGTCCATGGTATTCTTTGCATTTTCCTCAGAAACCACATTTCTGCAGCCATCAGATGTTTTTTCAGCTTGACTGCTCACTGTCTAAGTTACACATCCATACAAAAGATCAGGCTCTATGTATCCCCTCAACACTCTTTTTCACGTTTCAATTGACATCTTTTATTTGTCAGAATATTTTCGCCATGGCGTTTCTTGTTCTAATCTCTTCAAGGCATCTCCTATCAGATGTTATGACTGTTCCAAGATAATTGTACCGATTCACTTGTTGAATAATATTCCCATTCACTTGAATATTACATTGTGGTACTTCGTTCTACCATAGCCTGTGTTTTTTTACAATTTAATTCTAACCCCAGTTGCTCACTGTGTACAACAACCGCATCTACTAATTGTTGCAGATCCTGCGCATTGTCAACATATAAAGGTATATTCAAACCATACTAATATATAAAAAATAATGTTATACAAACAGAACATCTTTCCAACAACTGTAGATAAATGAACAGCATTGTCATTCCCTGATATTCAAGTGATAATTCTACGTAGAGAGTGTCAATGACTTTGTTTTGTTTCCATTATTAACCTGCCTTTGGCTTTGCGGATAGTGAAACAGTTTCACACTCTGAGTCCAAGGTATGAAATCAGCTGCTGGCGATTTGGAAGCAGATCGCTTTTTGTTAATTTTGATGGTATGGAGCATCGGCTATCAAAAAGCAACGCCAAACTCCTGAACTAAAGTTATCTTGTAAATCACAAACAGGCAGGGTCAGGGTTGATTGCAACATTCTGTACAGGACACGCAACACAATTTTCTATTAACCTTGATCTGCATAAATATGCCTGGAGATCAGCCTGACTGAATGGATAAGAGCTCTTATTCTTAAACATCCAATGTGCTGATGTTGAGGTAGCGGGTTCAACCCCTACAACGTTCAGTTGGACTAAAATGTCGACTTCTCGTCATTGACTTGGGGGACATAAATTACAAGTACCTCTAAAGTCATAGTGGGTTCTCCTGATGGAAAAAGCTAATCCACGTGCAAAATTCAATCCAGTGTATTAGTAAAACATGTATAGACTATGCTTAAGTACAAAGCAAATGAACGTTAAAATTATTAAAAAAATACATTTGTCTTAAATATTCATCATTACTTCGAACAATGAAGTGTTCATAAAAATATATAAATCTGGTCTCATTGAAGATGCTGCTGTTCAAGCATGGAATGCTAAACTTTTGCATAATCTATTAGTAATAACAAAACATGTGTTCATTGCTGACTGCATACAGTAGTGACACTGGCATACAGGGGGCAAAGTCTGACAGGAGAAAGACACATGGGAGTCATGACCCTCGTGGATCATTAATGAATCTAGCATACAGGGTGCCCTGATACAACAGGAGAAAGACATCTGGGAGTTGTGACACAAATGGATCTACAGAGAGTATAAAGAAGTTAACAAGCCTGCAAACATTCATAGAAAGGGCACGCACAAGAAGACTATTTTTCTTCCTCCTTTGGGGTCTTGGTAACATGAGTATAACCTGACACGTTAACAATTTATCATCCTGGAATTTATGATGATAACTCCTTTTAACTGATGTATTTATTATACTAAAGCATTTAGGCACAATTATTATGAAGGCACTTCTTTTATGAGTATCCAACAAAGACAACAAAGGTAATAAAATTGCAGTAAACTAAGTTATACATTTTATTCATGCCAGAAAGATAACAATAGCAGCCCCAGGTGACACATAAAATAGAAAGAACCAATGGTTGCATGTGACACAATGACAGTGAAAATCTTATTGTGGATAAATGATCCCAGAGGGGTGTTGGAAAGGGTCAAGCATTATATAAATAGAACTAAGATACGTAGCGAAATATGCCAGGCAAGAAATTGTGCAATACTCCCGTTATGGATGGAGCACGTGTTTAAACACATAATCTCATTTTTAATATCACAAATGATGACATTAATTCATTTTCAACCAGGAAATCACTCTACACTGAGAAGATAAATGCCTTCCGGAGAAGGTATACATTTGGTGGTGTAGCAGGTGAACTAATAATGGTTTCCTTAACATAGAATGAGTCCGTGAATTTATTTTAATAAATAAACCTTAGTGAAAATCAAAATCTTTTTCAGAACTTAAAAAAAAAAAATTTTTTTAATAAAAACACACACATCATCATCATTATCATCATCAACATCATCATCATTATCATCATCATCATCATCATCATCATCATCATCATCATCATCATCATCAAGTGCCTTGTCATCCAGCTTGGGCGCTCATGTCTCTCCATAGATCTCGGTCTTTGCTCTCTCTCTCTCTCTCTCGCTCTCTCTCTCTCTCTCTCTCTCACACACACACACACACACACACACACACACACACACACACACATAATACCCACAGACAAACCAACATGTCAACCAAAGATTACAACTTAACTTATTCTGCTCTTAATCTCTGTTATGCATCTTCTGTCTGAAGTTCTGACACCCGAAATATTGGGATTTATTGACTTGGTTAAGCACTTTTCCCCACTGTAATATTCCATTTTGGTGTTGTCTTTGTATTTGATATAACCATTGCTTCTATTTTCTGGATATTCATATAAAGTATCTTTTTAACACTCTTTATTACTACAATTTTGTTTTGAAGTATGATTATCTTTGGAAGTTAGACAAAGTTAGAAAAAGAGATCTTGCATGTTACACACATCCAGGTTTAACATACATAACATTTATCATCCTGGACAATTAGTTAACAGTTGAACTAATCCCTAAAAGCCTTAGAGATGTGGTTTTATAGAAGAATGCTGAAAATTCATTGGACAACCAAAATTAGCAGTGTGGACATTTTGAGGGTACTTAAGTCCCAAAGACAAGTTATCACATCAGAAAGAAGCAGCTATCATATGTTGGCCACATTATGAGAAGACAAAAACTGGAACATATTGTGACAACCGGAAAGATTTGTGGAAAGAGAGATAGAGGAAGACAGTGTGAGAAAAGTCTTGTGTCATGGCACGGAAGGAAGTCAACTCACAAATTGATCCAAGCTGTCGGAGATCGCAATTTGTGGAGAAGCATGATAGCCCACGCCTGCCGGCAAGGCACTGGATGATGACAATGACTACAATGTCCAGCAGATGTCACAGACCAGCAACAACTAATATTGGCTTAATCAACAACAATGGGGACTATTTAAAAGAACGCATGTATAGACTGGCCATATCAGAGATTAAACATTAAGAGAGTCTGGAACTATATCAAATACAAATAAAACTAAACATATTGAGAACATACATCTTTCCTGTTCACAGGTTCAGTCATGGAGAATTTCACAAGCAAGTTAAACAGGGTGTTTGCACTTAAAAATAACAGATGTAATACTTCCACGATTAAATTTACATTCGTTCAATCTATGAATTAGACCAAATCAAATGATGAATAAACAATTTTGTATTGCTAAAGTAATGCCTTCTTTGTAAAACTGTTAGCTTGCTCTGTAGAGCTATTAATGTCGTTAAGTTCAATATCTTCTGAATTAACTTGTTGTGGTTCTATTGCCGAAAGACCGGTTCTCCTTGGCTTCCTGTATATGTAAACACCTACCGCAGCAGCAACAACAACAACAACAAAACCAACACAACCAAAAACTGGTAAAACAATTTTTAACACTCCATTACTACTATCCCCTCCTGCTTCCGGTGGAGCTGTGGTGCTGAAATTACTGGCAGGGCCAACGACGGTAGCTTCATCCACTGTATTAGCAGTCTCACTTGTAGACAAATCATTTCTTACACTAGTTGTTTCATCGTCGGGAACAGCTTTACTTGTAGTTGAGTTTGGTATACAGAGGGTGTCTTTAGTTTCTGTGCAGTTTCTCGAAACATATTCGTTATCGAGGCATTCTTTGCATTTAAAACATGATCTCGTATCTGGAGCTGAGAACAGAAATTGTAAACAAAATATTACAATAAATGTTCATTCAAATTCTGATATGGCCACACTATAGCTTTTAATGTGAATGGGAGTCCTCTTATCTCTGTTTAGTTTCTTTACTTATATTGGTGCTGGAAAAAATAAAATAAAACTAAAAACTCACCACAAAGTTGATCAAAGTAATTTAAATATTCCATGCAAAGCCAAAAATAAGCACAATCTAAATGTTTTAAAAGGAAGTAGAAAATAAGCAGTAAAGATTCTTCTTTTTGGTGGCTCGTGTTTGTTGTGTGTCTATTCCAAAATGAATCACAAACAGGACAGCATGACTGATGTTTTTTTTTTTTCCAACAGTTGCCAATAATTTATCTTGTTGGGTTGCTTCCATGGGCCAGATTGTCATTCTCTTCCTGACAAAATCGGGACAGTCTTGTCGGTGCCAGAGTCAACGAATTTGTGAATAGTTGAGTTGAATGAAGAAACATCACAGCATTCTCATAATGCTGCATTCTCATCTTCAACAGCCAGTATAGAGTCCCAATACTAATGGTACCAGTAGTACTCTGATTATGTGTCCGTCAGGCTTTTCCTCGACGTCACTCCCTGTAGCATGATTCTCTCCCGGTCGTGATGATCTATCTGTTGATAAAGGTGCATTCTAAGACTGTAACCTATTCTGAGTGTGAAGATCATCGTCTACTCAATTCTATGGAGCTAATTTATGCTGATTTGCTTCCAACATTGACTAATTAAATAAACTAGATCTTGAGCACTAACTGAATAAACTGGATGCTTCATCGATAACTGAAAAAGCTGGGTTTTTGTAGCAATTACTGAATACACTGGATGTTTTAGCATATTCCTTTAGGTAACAACGCCACGACACCATAGTGGATAACGTATAGGAACTTCTCGCATTTCTACACCTTGAAGTCTGCTGAGGGAGACAGTATATTCATGGATATACACACTTATGGATGTGCACATTTATGGGTGTGCACACTTGTGGGTGTGAACTGAATGCTACAGCATTGTTTCTAGTTGACTGATCAATCAATAAATCAGTTTTTTTTTATTGTTCACTGGCTATTAGCTCAGGTGTAGTCCACAGACATACTACTAGTAGTAGAAATAGTAGTAGTTCTACTATTAGTGAGTGCACTGGACTGATTTTTGCGTGTGGATTAGTATTCCCCACTACCAGTGTCCCCCGCCAGCATGTGCACCAACTCCGACTCCTGAGGTACTGATAAATTGTGTCCCCCAAGTCAACACTTAAGTCCAACCGACCTGTGTGCGGAACAAACCCCTTACTGCTGTCACCAGAATAACTGAATAAACTGGTTGTTTGTAAGATGTGGAGAAACATGATCGCTCACACCTGTCGGCAAGACACTTGTGATGATGATGATGATGATGATGATGATGATGATGATGATGATGATGATGATGATGATGATGATGATGATGATGATGATGATGATGATGATGATAATCATGATGATGATGGTGATAATGATGATGATAATGATGCATGTGGCAATACAGGGATTCAACTCCAACCACCTCCAAACTACAAATGAATAACTTACTGTTTCCTCCTGCATTAAAATAATCTGGTTTGCATGTAACAATGGCATTACTTCTGTCCGTACAATTAACAATGATGATTTCATCCTCATGTGTAGCTCTATCACAAGTATAACACGACATGCATGAATGATTTCTGAAATTCATGAATGTCCCTGGAAACAAACAACAAGAAATTAATGTAGTCTCTTTCAGATTTGGTTGTTTTCAATGCACATAAATATCCTTTAATCTATTAGCAATCTTCATTTGAATTACCTAATTCAGTGCCAAAGGATAATATATCGCCAAATGTGACCTCCAATTTGACCAGAAGGATGACATATCTCCATACTAGGGTCATCGTGTTGTTTTGTTTCTTGGTATCCTCTGCACTTTATTGCTCAGTGAACGGAAATTTTTGATATAAACATGTTCATTTAATTGTGTACCAGGTCTGGTCCACAATTACGTTTTTTGTTTGGCACTGAATCAGTTAATATTTCAAGTTTTCCTGCAAATAAAAGTTGCTTTGTTAAGCAACTATTAGTGACATAATAGTTAATTTGATAGCTGCATCCTCATAAACTCTTTTAGCTTCTAAAACGGCATCTGCTCGCCTGCATGCATCCGTGTGTGTGTGGGTGTCACATCCTTCTCTTCGTATCTGCATCTGATGTGGGATGCAGCGACGACACCTGTAATTATGAGGGTAAGTTAATAAGTAAGTCACAAATGGCTGTAGAAAAATAACTTAAGATGATAACAACTTGAAATCAGTTTATTTTTATGGATACACTGTCCATTTATTTCTCAACATAATTTCCACCAAAATTGGTGCACTTATCCCATCGTTTTATCAGTCCTCCCAAACCGGCTGCATAGAACTGCATGCTCTGTTTTCTAAACCACGTTTTCACTTTACATTCAACTTCGGCGTCATTTAAGAAATGTCTCCCGCCAAGGTGGGTTTCCTGTTTATGCTGACAAATGTTTGCCCCGTAAAGCGGTGCATAGCTGGATAGAAAACGTTACGAGGGTGAGTCAATAAGTAAGTCACAAAGTTCTGTGGGGTGGTAGGTCAATGAAAACAAAGCACACAGTTCTATGCAGCCGGTTTGGGAAAACTGATAAAATGATGGGATAAGTGCATCAATGTTGGTGGAAATTATGTTGAGAAATAAAGGGACAATGTATGTAAAAAAATAAACTGGTTTAAAGTTGTTATCATCTTTAGTTATTTTTCTACGGCCATTTGTGACTTACTTATTAACTTATTATCGTAGCTTAAGCATACGGGGTAGGATTTATCATGTGGATTGTCTGCATTTGTTTACAAAATAAGTACGAATGCTATACTCTCTCTAATCATGGGGTAGTGTTAGGACATCTTCTCTTCTTGGACACGGACTTACAAATTGGAGAAATAACATGTATGTTAAAAAAATTTCTGCAGTTGGAAATTGAAAAGAGTTGAATGAATCTGCCACAGACCAGGCTAAATTGTGAATGATAAAACCTACTGTTTTGTTGAATTTCAAGCCTCGCCCGTGGTTGCCTTGGCAGGGCTAGACCAGATGATTTTGTGGGCCTTATACGGCCCGCGGGCCGGACGTTCCACGCCCCCATGTAGAAGAACAGATAAATGATCATGGCCTGGTGAGAATGCTACAGCAAGTCATCATCAAGTGCCGTGCCGGCTGGCGTAGGCGCTCATGGCTCTCCAGAGATCTCGGTTTTTGGTGTTCTGGATCAACTCTGCTGATGATATTCCTCCATGCCACCGTCTTAATCTATCCAGCATAATTTCTCTTGGTCTGTCTCTGCCTCTCTTCCCCTCTATTTTCGCAGTCGTCATGATGTTCTCCAATGCCTCCCTTCTCATCACATGACCAAAGAAAGATGTTTGTCTATTTCTTATTGTTGTATTTAATGTTCTAGTTTCATTAGCCTCTTTCAGGCAATCGTTGTTGGTTACTCTGGCAGTCAAAGGAATTCGCAACATTCGTCAAAGAAACCACTCCTCGGTATCTTCCAAGTTCTTCCTAATTTGTTCATTTACATTCCAAGATTCACTGCTATATAGCAAAACTGGTTCTATATAGCATTTCAGCACTCTCTTTATACATTCAGTGATAGTGAATTATTGCATAAGATACTCTTCATCTTCTGAAATGCGGCTTTTGCCTGCTCTATTCTACTTTTAATCTCTGTTGTACATCTTTCATCTGATGTGATAAATTCCCCTAATGATTTAAAATTATCAATTTGGTTAAGAATTCTCTCATCTATTTCTATGTCACATTTTGGTGTCACAATTTTCTTTGATCACCATTATTACTGTTTTCTTTATATTCAAGGAGAGTCCCTTCTTTGCACTTTCTGTTACTACAGTGTCCAACAATTGTTGTGGGTCTTTTGCATTATCCGCCACCAATACTGTGTCATCTGCATAGCGTATAGTATTTATATTATAACCTCCGATTAGCATTCCTGGCTTCTCTTTCATCTCCGCAGCAGGTAGTGATTAGAAAATGTTACTCTCACTCAATACTTAGAGGACAAGCCAAATGGCTATATTATAATCAGACTTCAACTGGTACTGCAACTACTAGGACTCTTTGTTTGTTGTTGAAGATGAGGTCGGAGCACGTATGCAAATGTCCTGGGTGCTCTGATGTCGGTTCTGACTCAACTCAACCCAGCTCTTTGTTCTGTTCTATTTTCTAGAATTTGTTTACCTATCCATATTTCAATCCAGTTGGCGCATCATTTTCCTGTAAAATCACGTTTCCATCTTATCTCCGTCCTCATCTTCAACAACCAGCAAATAGTCCTAATTCTAATGGGAACAATCTAATTATGTATCCATCTGGCCTATCCTCGGAGAACTAAATGTCGGCCCCTATCCTCTGATAACTCCCGCTGCACCATTCTCTCTAGACTATGACGGTGTATCTATTCTTCCACATTTATACATGTTCCCAAAGGGCTCTGATCACATTCACCTTATCGTGCACCAATACCCCACCCAGCGATGCAGATTCAGCCTATCCGCCCGCCTGCCCATTTCTCAGCACACCAGCTTATCCTGGGAATTAGCACAGTATTTGTTAGAAAAATAATATTACTAAAACATTAAAATATTTACCACTGTCGCATGGAATGCAATGCCCATCTGTGCCTTTCTTCTCTCCTTCCCCACAATCTCCAGGTGAGCAATAGGGATATTGATCGACAGCGAGAACAAAAGAAACCGGTAGTACCAGTAGTATCACAGCCAGGACAGAATAAGACATCATATTGGAGTCACGGCAGTTTCAGTCTTGCACTGAAAAACAAAGTAGCCATTTTTACCATTTGATTTACGTAGATGATATATATGCCGGTCTCTCTGGCCGAGGGATTACACCACTTTCTCCGTAATCCCATTTATCTCGCAGAGTCTCGTAGCGGGCGAGAACTGGAAGCGGTTCGATCCCCGCTGGTGACTTGCGGGATAACAGAGCCGGCCGCTTGGAAAGCAATGGCAAATTACTGAGCGTAATCTTGCCAAAACATCAACAGACAGCTGAAAGATGCTGCTGTTGATAGCGATGTCCTGTAAAGGATATGCGAATTTTAAAAAAAAAAAAAAAAAGATGATAGACATAGATAACTAAGATACCTTTTAGCGGTGTCTAGTCGGCTTTGCGTTGTAGTGCACTTGCTCCTTAAGCGAGCCATTGTCGTGGTTTGGAGGCATCAGGTTCAACTTCCAGTGTGGCCTCTATAGCTTTCCATATTTATTGTCTAGTTTGGTCTTGAAAGAACAGTGATGGAAGGCATGGTGCTTGGAAAAAAAGAGTCGTGAGTCCACCAGCATGAAGAATGACACAGGACATAAAGAAGCATTGCGCATGAAAATGTGTGAGAAGGAAAACTGCCGCTGAACATAGACAAGCTATGCACATTCTTGAAAACATGAAAGACATGCATCAGAACATCGAGCGTGATGTGCAACTAATGAAGAAGCTGAAGGCAGAGATGTAGACGGACCTCAAAGGGATAGAACACGAACAACATGACATTAAATTTCCCAAACAAAAAGAAAACACTAGCAAACACCACACAAACCGATGATACCAACTGACTAATAACACGTAAGTCACCAAAATGAAATGCGACAAACTGCCAACAACAACAACAACTGTAGTCAGCAGAAAAACTTGCAGAAGAAACCAAGAAACAGCTCCTCCTTTAGATGGCGCTCAAATCTCCAGGGATAACGGCATCCCTACAAATAGTTTTATATAATTATCAGATTAGCAACGAAAAGCCACGGATTCAGGGAACAACAATCAAAACTGACAGACCCAGACGAAATACACACCCAATAGACTCAGGGTGGTCAGGTGGTCAGGAGGCGGTTTTTAAAACTGACCTGGCCTCCCAGGTCGACCCAGACTAAAATGGGTACCAGGACATCTCTAGGAAAGTAAATGCAGTCTCTGGGATACCGACCACATGACCGCTAGAGCGCCGACTGGTCTATAGCTGTGGGGATCTAGAACCATGTACCCAAATCACCTTTAGGTGTGTACAAGGATCCTTTGAGTTACCTCAGTTATAACACATCTATGGTTGAAGTTGAATTGGGTCAAGACTATTTATTTCTGACCGAGCAAACCCATAACAACAACGAGTTTCTCTAATCAGAATACCCAACTCGAGACCAGGTTTCTTTTTTTCCGCTGGCTCGCTTTGAACTCAAGAGTAGTCCATGCACGTGCTACTACTTCCAGCGCATTGGACTGGTTTTAGCCATCAAGCGAACCCAATCCGACTTCTAAGGTACTTGTAATTTACGTTCCAAATTAAAGAATGAGAAATCAAAATTTCAGTCGAAATGACCGGTCTAGGGGTTGAACTAGCCACCTCGGCATCAACGCACCGGAAGTGTAAGAGCGTGCGCTCTTATCCATTCAGCCATGCTGACCTCATTACTGGCCGTGAAGTGGTTAAGGATAGCACTGTATCATCACCCAGTGATATACCATTATGTCAAAGTTAAAGCGAGCTGCAACTCCTTTTATAGGACGTTGAAATCAACCTCTGCATTTATTAGCCGCTTGTGATTTATTAGGCAATTTTACGTTTAGCAGCTTGGCATTGCTTTCTGGAGGTCCAATGTTTATATCACCAAAATCAACGCAACACAGTCTGCTGCCAAAATTGCCTTAACCTGATTTTGAACATTCGATCCTGAATTTTGGGGAATTGTGAAACGACGTTCACTAAGCCCTAAGTCAGGGAGGTTACCATGATATCGCACTAGAAGAAGGGTCTCTACACCAAGCGTGTCACTGAAAGAAAGGTCTTTACACCAAGCGCGTCACTGAAAGAAAGGTCTCTACACCAACCATATCGCTGAAAGAAAGGTCTCTACACAAACCGTGTCACTGAAAGATAGGTCTCTACACCAACCGTGTCACTAAAAGAAAGGTCTCTACACTAACCGTGTCACTGAAAGAAAGGTTTCTACACTAACCGTGTCACTGTAAGAAAGGTCTCTAACGGTGTCACTGAAAGAAAGGTCTCTACACTAACCGTGTCACTGAAAGAAAGGTCTCTACACCAACCATGTCCCGATACATTCGAACCTGTTTCAGGCCTCGGGGAAAAATAAGTCCAATGCATTGGACTTGAAAGAGTTAAAACTCATTGTCTTTCAGATGATTTACAAGCCTCAAACCAACCAGTACCTATTAGTTTTACACAACTGTCAAGGAATGGCAAACAATATTCATGATTATCTTCTTCCACTTTTGCCGTCTAGTGTCATCGGGAGGAATAGTTGACGTTCCAGCGCTGATGAGTGGCACTGGATAGTGTCATTGCGTGTGAGTATAGAATGTCTTTGATGTCGTCAATCCATTTGCTTCTCAGGGGTCCTCTTGCTCTCGTAGCAGAACTTTTTTGATTTAGGCTTATTGCTGGTAGTTGATTGTATTGCATTCTAACGAGATGGCCGAACCATTTCAGAGCAACACATATTCAACGGATGCAAATTTGGTGTGAAAGAAAGAGATATCTGAATATTTAGAGCAGTCCCATTCTAAAGAATATATGATGCAAGACTAGGAAAGCACTGTATTTACAAAGACTGTCTTCATAAATATGATAGATGCTGTCTTCTGTAGTGATGTCAGATTTTTATACAGTAAAACTTTGATTAACTGTCTAACAAAAATACGTGTGAGTATCAACAAACAGACATGTTTAAAATTTTCTACGGATGACTTGTACACCCTACTGTATAAAGCTGGAAGTGACTGTACTGTGTCTTGGCTGAAGTGACTGTACTGTATGATGGCGGAAGTCACTGTACTGTGTGATGGCGGAAGTGACTGTACTGTGTGATGGCGGAAGTGACTGTACTGTATGATGGCGGAAGTGACTGTACTGTATGATGGCGGAAGTGACTGTACTGTATGATGGCGGAAGTGACTGTACTGTATGATGGCAGAAGTGACTGTACTGTATGATGGCGGAAGTGACTGTACTGTATGATGGCGGAAGTGACTGTACTGTATGATGGCGGAAGTGACTGTACTGTATGATGGCGGAAGTGACTGTACTTATGATGGCGGAAGTGACTGTACTTATGATGGCGGAAGTGACTGTACTTATGATGGCGGAAGTGACTGTACTTATGATGGCGGAAGTGACTGTACTTATGATGGCGGAAGTGACTGTACTTATGATGGCGGAACTGACTGTACTGTGTGATGGCGGAAGTGACTGTACTTATGATGGCGGAAGTGACTGTACTGTGTGATGGCGGAAGTGACTAATCGTCGGTGGCGGAGGAGTTGAGCTTACATCTGATGATGCCATGGCTGTCAAAGAATTTTGGAAGAGATGCAACAAAAAGGAAGCTATTTTCAATGTTGCCACTGCCTGGGTTGACCCTACAGTACATAACCTAAAGAATTGGTGGAATAAACTCTTGCCTGAACCTATTGAGGAAACTGAAGGAACTGAGACTATTAGTGTTGACGACATTGCGCAACTGTACAACAATGTAGGACTAAACAGTGAAAACATTACGCCAGAAGATATTGTTGGATGTGATGTAATTAGTTCAACAACTTTTTTTTTTTTTTTTTTGTGCATGCTTTTGACAATGTTGGTGGTGGTTTTGTTACTTCCCGCTGCTTGGCTTCAAAACATCTTTTGATGTTAGTAGAACCACCGGAACCACATTTCATGCTGTGCTGCATTGCAACTCCATAACCCCTTTGATTACCCCATTTTTCTTTAATCAACTCGTATCAACTATACAGCGTTTAGCACTTTGCACAGCAAACAAATGGTGCTAAAATACTTTCAGATATTTTAACTGCTTTAACATCCGCTGTTGAAGACTTTACAAGTTCTTTTGGAACATCAATCAAGTGACATTCTCCCCCACTCAACATCTTAGCAACAACAGTTTTAGTAAGATCCTGGAACTCATATTTTTGTTTGGCTATTTTGAGGTACCGTAAGCTTACACAGCCTACACTCAGTAACACCATGACTTCAAGTGACCGCCTTCCGCAACGAGATAAAGAACTGATACAAATATATAAAGAAAATTAAGGTTAAAAGGCTTTAAAAAGGTAACAAATTTTAAAAATTAAGGGTAGCTCTGACATAGATCAAGTTGCTTTGACATGGCTACTGTCCCATGTGTCCCATGGGAAATACAAATATGTGCTGTCCCATCCCATCCTATCCCAAGGGACGTTTCCCATGGGATCCCATGGGAATCCCATTCCCATGGACACGCCTGGTTATCTGTCACAGCCCTGGTCCGGACGGTAAAGGTTAATAGAAGTTTTTGTTTTTTTTTCGTGCATATCCCTTACAGGACGTTGCAGTCAACATCAACATTTTTCAGCTGCTGTTGATGTACTAGACAAGATTACGCTCAGTAGTTTGCCATTGCTTTCTGAGCGACCGGCTCACATACCTCGTAAGTTACCAACGCGGCGAGAACCGCTACCGATTCTCGCGCAGGTTACGTTACTCACGAGAATATACGGGATTACGGAGAAAGACATTAGTTCCTAGGCCAGGGAGACCGCAGAGCTTTACTGTACTTTATAGAAGAGCTGGGTGGGCGGGAAGATGTGTCCACAAATTAAATATAGTAATTCAGAAAGAGAGAAAGAAAGACGGGTAGATAGGAAGGAAGAAAGGAAGGAAGGAAGGAAGGAAGAAAGATAGGAAGGAAGATATGAAGGAAGGAAGGAAGGAAAGAAGGAAGGAAGGAAGGAAGGAATGAAGGATACAAATATATAAAGAAAAAATAAGGATAAAAGACTTTAAAACGGTAATAGGAAGGAAGGAAGGGGGAAGGAAGGAAGGCAGGCAGGCAGGCAGGCAGGAAGGAAGGAAGGAAGGAAGGAAGGAAGGAAGGAAGGAAGGAAGGCAGGCAGGCAGGCAGGCAGGCAGGCAGGCAGGGAAATGGGAAGTTTCGATAAGACTATTTATCATCTCATAGCACTTAACACGAGTAAGTTAAGCGCTCATTTGCTCCCATATAACAACTCTTCACACGAAGTTCCCCAGTTGTCACTTCAACATCAGGTGAATTAAAAAAGAATGTAATCCCTCAAGTGGTTTCATACAGAGTTAACACCAAGCCATAGGAATAACAGCGTGTTTTTTTTTTTTTTTACAAAAGACACCGCTTGCATAGTCAGTTGTAGTTGTGCGGGTGTTGCTTAACGTATGCATGGATGCAAACCAGGCAGGATATGGGAGGGATGGGGGGGGGGGGGGTGGGGGGTTGTTATCGCGCTCTCACTTAAGCGCCCTGCTTGCTTGTGGTGGTATAGTGGAATCGTCCCACACATTGTCCGTTAGACTATAAGGCTGGCTTCTCCTTTAGAAAGCAATGGCAAAACTCAGACAGAAAAATAAATTGCGTTTGCTTCGCAGGACGTTGCCATCATTTGGGCCACTTTATGTTCAGTAGTTTCCCATTGCTATCTGAAATAGAAGTCAACGATTATGGGTTGAACCGGCTACTTCGACATCAGCTAACGGGAAGCTTAAGAATGAGCGCTCTTATCCTTTCGCCCACGCCACGTGTCTTGTTGCGCACAGTTAACGTATAACACTGACCAACATACGCCGCGGTCATCGTTTTACGTTCGGTTTTGTGATACGGAGGTAATTTGCAATCCCTCATGCGGCGTTCGAAACACAGCAGCGAGCGATTTGGCAGCAAACCGCTGGTTTATTATGGTATGAGTGCCGGTTGTTCGGAAAGCAATGGCAAACTACTGGACGTAAACTTGCCAAGAAAACATAAACCGCTTAAAAACATGCAGGGTTGACTGCTACGTCCTGTAAAGGATATGCAACTAACTTATAACTTTTGTTTGCATAGACGCAACAAATGAAGGTTAAATAAAGCAAAATGAATACATAAATGCTGACTATCATTTTATGTGTTCAGGCACCCCGTGAATACATACACAGTACCTGGGGCGCCCTGGTGGGCCACGCCCCTTCTTATTCTGGATCAACGGATATCTAGAATTCATTGGTAAGAGAAATGATGGTAGGTACATAGGTAGGTAGATAGGTAGATAGGCAGGTAGGTAGGTAGATAGGCAGGTAGGTAGGTAGATAGGCAGGTAGGTAGGTAGATAGGTAAGTAGCTAGGTAGGTGCGTACGGACTACGTACGTATAAGGGTTAAAGAGCGAACAGAGAGAGAAAGTGTGTGTGAGAGAGAGAGAGAGAGAGAGAGAGAGAGAGAGAGAGAGAGAGAGAGAGAGAGAGAGAGAGAGAGAGAGAGAGAGAGAGAGAGAGAGAGAGAGAGAGAGAGGAGAGAGTTTTACATTAAGATAAAAACACAAAAATACGTCGGATCGTTATATTATTTCTTAACTAAATAAAAGAACTTACCAGCCTAAGCTTAGTTTATCCTATCAATGTAGTTATTACACCACGGTGGGCGACGCGTTCTTTTATGGAGACGCTAAGACTGGTGGTGAGCTGGGACTGGTGGGCTAGGACTGGTGGGGCAGCGATGGGCTGGAACTGGTGGGGGTTCGATCGACTAGGACTGGTTTTGCTGGTTTTGTCTTTCTAGCTTGCTTGCTTGCTTGAAAACAAGATGATCTGGCCCCATTCAACCGCCGATTTTTTATTTTTTTTTTTAATTTTGGGGCCCTTATCGACTTATGACTATCTGTTTATCTCGTGTAGATGTGGTTGCGTATTTTCGCTTCCTGAAGTCTGTCTGATTAGCTATCTTTGTGTTCATTTCATCTTTTGGTATGGTTTCACATGTCTGGCCAGTCTCACACGTGTAAGGTCTGGTGTAATTGTGTTCCCGCCCCGTCTCATGGTGTTTTTTTCTTTTTTTTCTTTCAGGGATCTGTTTACCTGTCGTCTTCCTTCCTCCATACAAGTTCCTTGGTTTCGTATCTTCGTGGTGTTACCTGTTATCTTGTGTCGTAGCCCCTAATAGCTCGGTGTTGGTGGAATGTAGTCTTTTCTCCTGGCCACCGAACATTCTTGGTCGCTTGCGGTGTTATTTTCTGTCTCCTCTTCTACCATTTCCTCTTCTGGTTCTTTCTCTTCTGTCTGGGACTTGATGTCTTCTGTTTCTGATGTTTCATTCTTTTTTCAGAAGCTTTTCTGTCTTTTCTCTTTCTTCTTGGATCTTTGTCAAAGTCTCCTCTTTCTCGGTCTTAATTGCAGCCATTCGAGCGACATCCTGTTCAATCTTCTGCTGCACTTGCATCAATTCGTCCAGGATGCGCTGAACGGCTGTTATCTACGTCTTGTGTATCTGGTCTCTTTTCTCCTCCATGTTGGTAAACTTGGATCTCAGGTCCTTCATTGGCCTTCCAATTGTGCTTTGTCGCTTTTTGTTAGGCGAGTGTTAGCCTCGTACTGCCTCTTAACCTCGTCATAGGGTAGATTGCCTATGATGTCGATTTTCATGGCTTCCTTGCAGTCTTTTTGACAAGGCCAGCCGAGGTACCTACAGCCGTGGTTGCCGAGGCAGTTGGCTCACTTTATGTTGGAGTTTGGTCTCTTGAAGTCTGTGTCGATTTTAACATGAGGGCACTGGCCGTATTGGTATTGTCCGGAGCAGTACCTGCAGAACTCCACCTCACTTTTGCATGTGCCATGGGTGTGCCAAAACTTCTGGCACCTGGAGCTCTGTAGTACTCTCGGTATGTAGTGCTCTCGGTATGTAGTGCTCTTGAGCTTGCTCTCTTTTTTTTTTGTGCTTCTTTCTTTTTTTTCGTTTTTCTTCTTTGTGCTGTCCTCCTGGGCTGAGGCCCTTGGTGAGGTGGCTGCGTGGTCTCGAGGTATGGTGTCCGTCTCGAGTGCTGGATGTTCCGGTTTCATGCCCCGGTGATGCCGGTACTGTTTTTTCGTGGACTTCTAGTAATAAAATTCCCCTGGTCTCTGGGTAGTGAGATCGGACGCCCGTGTGTAATGTTGCGCACGTAAAAAAATCCCTTGGCAGTTGGAAATCGAAAAAGAGTACAGGCAAAATTTCGAGTTAAAAATCTACCCAAAGTATTTCAGGATCCTCGCTGGTGCTACGGCGTTCGTGCACTGTGCTGAGTTTCTCCAGACTCAGGTTTGAGTTAGGAGGAGAACGGAGCGCTTATGGGTTGTACCCGTGTGCCGTGATGTTGATCCATCGACTAAACTAAACTAAACTTGCTCTCTTTAGTGCCGTCTTATTATGTGAGGGAACATCCGGTCCTCCGATGTGATGATGATCCTCTCTGAACTGGTAATCTTTAGTCTCGAGTTCTCTCTCGACAGCATCTCCCTTACATGGTCGTTTGTGAGATGGGTCCTGACTGTCTTGATGACCCATCGTTTAATCATGTGGTGTCGGGTGGCTTCCACTGAGATGTCGTGGGAAAGCTTAATGTCGGCTTTCTCTTTCTATGCGACATTCTGCAATAGTGCAGTGTCCTTAAGTTCTTGTTGATGGAGACCACTACTCCATCTGGTATCTTGCGCAGCTTGGCGACAATGTCTCTTCCCAGGTGGTTCCCCAACAAACTAAGTATCGTGTCTGTTGGTAGCGCATGCAGTTTAGCCTCCCCAACGATGGTTTTCTTCAGCAGGATTTTACCCGTGAAGTCCTCATTTGTGCTGTCCTCCTGGGCGGAGGCCCTTGGTGAACTACTTGAATCCTCCGTGTGGTGGTTTTTGTGGACTTCACGGCTGCTGCTAGCTTCAGTTGTGGTCTCTGGCATCTGATGGTTGACCGGAACAACTTCAGCTGGTGTAGGAGTGGGATTGCTGTGTGTCGCCACATGATCAGCAATCCTAGCAACCTTCCTCGCCTCTGCGTTTTTCTTCCCGGCTGCACACAGTTCATATTGTTTCACGGAGGTTTTGGTGCGAGTCATCCTCTGCACTGTTAGGCTGCGATCTGCTTCTCGATAGGGCGTGGAATCGATGACGCAAAGTTAAAGTTAGCTGCTTCTCCTTAAACAAAACTTGGAAGTCAACCCCACATTTATTAGCCGCTTGAAATTTATTAGGCAATATTGCGTTCAGTAATTTGGCATTGCGTTCTGAACGCCAACGCTTACATCATCAATAGCAACGCAACGCAACGCAATCTGCTGCCAAATCACTATCACCTGATTTCCAACCCTCCACCATGAATGTTGGAGAATTGTGAAACGACGTTCACTAATACCCTAAGTCAGGGAAGTTACCATGGTATCGCACAGAACGAAAGGTCTCTACACCAAGCGTGTCACTGAAAGAAAGGTCCCAACACAACCGTGTCACTGAAAGAAATGTCTCTACACCAACCGTGTCACTGATAAAAAGGTCTCTACACCAGCCGTGTCACTGGAAGACAGGTCTCTCCACCCGCCGTGTCATTGAAAGAAAGGCCTGAACAAAAACTGTGTCACTGAAAGAAAGATCTGTACACCAACAATGTCCCTGAAAGAAAGGTCTGTACAAAAACCGTGTCACTGAAAGAAAGGTCTCTACACCAACCGTGTCACTGAAAGAAAGATCTCTACACCAACCGTGTCACTGAAAGAAAGGTCTCTACACGAACAATGTCACTGAAAGAAAGGTCTGTACACAAACCGTTTCACTGAAAGAAAGGTCTCTACACCAACTGTGTGCACTGAAAGAAAGGTCTCTATACAACCGTGTCACTGAAAGAAAGATCTCTACACCAGCCGTGTCACTGAAAGAACGGTCTCTACACCAACCGTGTCACTGAAAGAAAGGTTTGTACATAAACTGTGTCACTGAAATGTGACAGAGAGAAAAGGAGGTATAAGAAGGAGAGAGGAAGGGAGGAGAGAGGGAGAAGGGAAAGAAGCGGATGGGGGAAATGATTGAAATAGTGTGAAGCCTAAGATGTCGTTCCTCAGTCGAACTCTGCCTACAACGCACTATCTTTTGTAATAAGGAAATAAGAAGAGAGAGAGAAGGAGATGATGAGATAAAGGAAGATAGGTAAGGGATAGGACAGATCAGGTTCGTGTCTCCGCGTGAGAACAATAGTTAATTATACTATTGCACCATCAATGTCTCGCGGTGCATGTTAGGTTATAGAGGAGATGTACAGCCTCACAAGGTCTCTAAGCTACTCTAAATTATATTACTTCAGACTGACAAGTCGAAATGAAAGGCAACTCAAATATATATTTATTTCCTTCTGAACAGTAACAGAGTGACAATCTACAACATAATCGCATAGAGTAACCAGTACATGCATTGCAGACACATAATGCATAATCAACTCTAATAATAATACCATACTTCATGACCTCACAAGGGGGAGATAGATAGTATAATAGGCTATGCAAATGGATGTTAGGGAAAGTCTACCTATGACCACCTACTAACCGCATGAAGCAAAGGACTAAAGCTAGGGATTACACCGGTGTTTGTTTCGTAACTATCTTTCCGTAGGCTTATTAGTGGTCCATGTATTTAGCCCAAATACCCAGGGATCATTGGTTGATCCATTCGTCCATATATTGATTCATCAATCCATATACCCAGGGAGTTAATTCGCTCCCATCCAACTTGTTCAGCGGGTAACTGTTTATTCAGATATACCCGGTATGTCTAGGCATCTCCAGTTTACCCAGACAATGCCTGAAACATTATAAAAAGAATACCCGTGAGTGTTATATCAGAATAAACCTTAGTCTTTCACTACCTACAGAGTCCCTAGCATTTATTGCTTCTTTATCTATACTAGTATTAAGCCTTATCAGCGACATCATCATTATGTATCCCCATTATTTCTACTCCCATCTTAGCCATAACATAAATTAACAACAGTATTATAAACACAGTAGTCTATCGTCTACCTATATTTAACTAACATTATTATTTCCGATCTCCCAACGCGCCGTCTACAGCCAATGTAGATTTGAACTCGCAAGGCCAGCCTTGTACTTCGCAAGGCCAGCCTTTCGCCGCCTTAACTACACAGCAACAGAAACACGACCCCGCTTTACCTCTGTCTAGCGAACAAAAGACACGCATTCCATCCCGTGCCGTCGTTTCTGGCCGAGGTTGTAACTACCTGTCCTGGCCTGTCCACCTGTTGTCTGGTTGACCTAGTGGGCGGGAGTGCCTTCCTATCTTCTGTCCGTTTACTGTGTTTGGTCGCCGTGTACGGTTTTCGTTCCATAATTACATGTTGTTGCACTCGCCTAGTTCTCATTAAGTTTGTACGTCTAATTGCTTAGTTTACATATACATACATAGTTTATCGACACCCAGCTAATCTAATCGATTAATTTGACTCCCATCACTCTATTTCAGCCATTTAAACATAGGTGATTTGCAGGATGTCGCATTCAGTCCTGATGCTTGCCGGGTCATGATTCCTTTAACGGGTTAATGTTCAGTAGTTTGCCAATGCTTCCTTGTTTAGACCGCTATTATAGTTAGCTAGCTAGTTAGATGTGGGTCCTTTGCAGGACGTTGCACTCAATCCTGACATTTGTCGGTTGTTCGTGATTACGCAGTAAGTTCACCTACGGTAGTGTGCTATAGCTCTCTAAACTAAGATACCTGATTATAATATACAATTATACTAATTAGGTCTAAGTCTTACGTCAACTTACATTCAGCTTCTGTCGTCCAGTCGATCTTCTGGGTTCCATAGTTGAAATATAATTGCTCTCTTCAACCTCTCGTTTGTCGTGGATCCCACCAGACGTTTTCCAGTCATGTTTGACATTAGTCTCCTGTGTGATTCTGATCGACCTGTCTCCTGTGTGATTACGATTGCAGTGTCTCTGGCTAGTGGTTGTCCTATCTGACGTTAGCCATCATCTACAACTAATGAGCGGTTTCCTTAGTCAACAGTCCTTCTCAAATGGCTTGCACGCCATTTTGTGATCCTCGGAATTTGCGTTCCACTCCGTCAGGCCTAATTACCTGGAATAAATGGTCCACAGGTCCTTGATCATCTGCCTGTCCTGGTGGCCCAGACGGAACTCTGATATGTGCATCTTTTCCGTCTTCAATACCACCTCCACATCATCTTCTTGGACACTAAATAGCCTGGGATATGGACATCACCATCGCCTAAGTTCCGAACCTATCCCTCCCTCCTGGACTGGGCGACAGTCCAGCCCTCGGCCCACTGGGCCCTGTTGCTAAACCGTACTCTTGCTTGTTCCACACTGTCCAAACTGACTGGATCCTAAAGTATATATCACTTCTCGAGTTGGCGCCTTTCTGGAATCACGTGACGATGCTCTCTCTCTCTCGCATCCCGCGAAAGTCCTCCAATCCGTACCTCGCGTACCTTGATTAATTTGCATACTCTGCATCATGTCATTAACCCAAATCCTCTTCACCCCTCTACGACCTTGTTTCTGGGGTTCATGATCCTGAGTTCACGTACTCTTCCCGCTGCCATAATTTTGGAATATGGCGTTCCTTTCCGACAGCTCGTGTCACTTCTGACCCGGCTTGTACTCATAAATTCTGCTGCCTCCAGAGTTCACCGTTGTCCTCCTGACAGCTTGAACCCAAAGTGTAAATTACATCCGGCACTCCTCTCCCTGAGAAACCATTAGTTAACAATGGAAGGTGGCCTTGCCGCTATTCGCCCATGCACTCCCGGTAAACCTCTGAATATATTAAAAACAAGTCCTTGGACTTTCTGTTTCAAGAATATTCCAGTCCATGCCCCCCCCCCCCCCCCCGGTAAGCTTGCGCGGTTTGTGAAAGTCATTTCCCATACTGTCTCAGAAAGAAAGGTCTGTACTAATACCGTGTCACTGAAAGAAAGGTCTCTACATCAACCGTGCCGTTGAAAGAAAGGTCTGTACATAAACTACTGAAAGAAAGGTCTGTACAAATACCGTGTCACTGAAAGAAAGGTCTCTACACCAACCGTGTCACTGAAAGAGAGGTCTCTACACCAACCGTGTCACTGAAAGAAAGGTCTCTACACCAACCGTGTCCTGATACATGCAAACTTTTTTCGGGCCTCGGGATAGCTACGCTCAGTGTATAGGACTTGAAAGAGTTAAAACTGACAGTGCCTTTCAGATGATTCATAAGCCACAAACCAACCAATACATATTAGTTTTACACAACTGTGAAGGGATGGCTAAAATTATGTATCAATATCATCTTCCATTTTTGGCGTCAAGGTCATACTGATGAATAGTTGATGTTCCAGTGCTCGATGGGCGGCACTGGATAGTGTCATTCTCTTTTATTGTAAAATGTCTGTAATGCCGTCAAACCATTTTCTTCTCGGACACCTCTCTTGCTTTCGTATCAGATCTTCTTTAGTGTAATACCAGTGTTGGTAGCTCATGGTGTTGCATTCTAACGAGATGACCGAACCATTTCACGGCAACAAATATTCATCTGGTCAAAATTTGCCTCGAAAGAGTGGAATGTCTGAGCAGTTTGAGAAGTCCCATTCTAGAGAATATATTATGCCAATCTACGAAAAGAATTTATTTCAAATGACCGAGCCTACAAATATGACAGATGCTTTCTTCTATAGTGGTATTAGGTTTTATACACTTTTTAATAAGAGCTGGGTGGGCGGGAAGATGTTTACCCAGAAAACAATCACAGTAATGCAGACAGAGACAAAGAAAGATAAGTAGATAGAAAGACAGACAGGCAGGCAGACAGGCAGACCATCAGACAGACAGACAGACAGACAGACAGACAGACAGACAGACAGACAGACAGACAGACAGACAGACAGACAGACAGACAGACAGATTATGGGCTGAAGAGCGGACAGCCGAAAGAAGAAAGGAATGAATTATGGGCAGAAGAATGAACAGAGAGAGAGACTGACAGACAGACACAGAGAGAGAGAGAGAGAGAGAGAGAGAGAGAGAGAGAGAGAGAGAGAGAGAGAGAGAGAGATGTATTCTATACACGGCATGTATTATATAGACAGCATGTATTCTATACACGGCATGTAATGCACGGGACGTTAGAAACATACAGCGCTATTACAATCAGCTGAATAAAGTTGACTTTCTCGTTCCCGAGTATACACAGCATGTATACTATACACAGCATGTATTCTATACACATCATGTATTCTATACACATCATATATTCTATACACAGCATGTATTCTATACACATCGTGTATTATATACACAGCATGTATTCTATACACATCATGTATTCTATTCACATTATTTATTCTATGCACGGCATGTATTCTATACACGGCGTGTATTCTATACACACCATATATTCTATACACGGCATGTATTCTATACACGGCATGTATTCTATACACAGCATGTATTCTATACACACCATGTATTCTATACACAGCATGTATTCTATACACATCATGTATTCTATACACTCATGTTTTCTATACACGGCATGTATTCTATAGACAGCATGTATTCTATACACATCATGTATTCTATACACGGCATGTATTCTATACACGGCATGTATTATATACACATCATGTATTCTATACACATCATGTATTCTATACACATCATGTATTCTATACACATTATTTATTCTATACACGGCATGTATTACATACACATCATGTATTCTATACACATCATGTATTCTATACACACCATGTATTCTATACACATTATTTATTCTATACACGGCATGTATTCTATACACACCATGTATTCTATACACAGCATGTATTCTATACACATCATGTATTCTATACACTCATGTTTTCTATACACGGCATATATTCTATAGACAGCATGTATTATATACACAGCATGTATTCTATAGACAGCATGTATTCTATACACATCATGTATTCTATACACAGCTTGTATTCTATACACATCATGTATTCTATACACATCATGTATTATATACACGGCATGTATTCTATACACGGCATGTATTCTATACACGGCATGTATTATATACACATCATGTATTCTATACACATAATGTATTCTATACACGGCATGTATTATATAGACAGCATGTATTCTATACACGGCATGCAATGCACGGGACGTTAGAAACATACAGCGCTATTACAATCGGCTGAATAAAGTTGACTTTCTCGTTCCCGAAGCACGACTCGAAAACAAACGCCTTTCGTCTGCACAGTCACAGCGGCTCTTGCTTCCGTGTGTAAATTGTATTGCATTGACCTTGAAATATCTTATTAATGAGGTGGAATCATACAACTACAGTATCAAAGATGTAAGCACATCAGGTAAGGAACTTTTGACCGGTAGGGAATTTACTTGATCTTAGAAAAACTATGCTCATGAATCATAGAGGAAATTGAAAGAAGGGTGTAGTAACAGGCGTTGGAACAACAACGTTAATAAAGACACATGCAATGATTGCCGCTTATAGAAATAGAAGAAAGTAGTAGGGATTAGAAGACACACTAACTATTTAGGCAGTAATGTAGACAAAGATGGAGTCGACAGAAATGTTGCATATCCTTCACAGAACGTTGCGATTAACCCCGCGTTGATTTTATAGGCAATGTTACGCTATGTTGTTAGCTACTCTCCATGGTGAAAGAATTACGGACGCAGTTCGTAATCCCGGATACCCGCGTTTGAAACACAGCTGTGGCCGATGTAGCACCTGACCGCTCTGCGTTGGTTTTTTACGATGTTTGGGCGCGGTCGTTCAGAAAGTAATGGCAAACTACTGAATCTAACCTTGACAAGAAAATACAAACAGCGGAATCAAAATGCTGGAGATGACTGCGACGTCCTATAAAGGATATGTAACTAACTTGTAATGTTTGTTTGCACAGAAACTTAACAAATGGAGGTTAACTAAAGCAAATTGAAAACTTAATACTGACTATCATTTTGTGAGTCCAGACGCCCACTGAATACAGACAAAGTAACTGGGGCACCTGGGCGGGCTACGCCCTTGCTTAGCCTGGATCATGGGTGTCTAGACTTAACTGGAAGGAAGGAAGGAAAGAAGGAAGGAAGGAAGGAAGGCAGGCAGGCAGGCAGGAAGGAAGGAGGGAAGGAAGGAAGGAAGGAAGGCAAGCAGGCAGGCTGGCAGGAAGGAAGGAAGGAAGGAAGGAAGGAAGGCAGGCAGTCAGTCAGGCAGGCAGGCAGGCAGGCAGGAAGGAAGGAATGAAGGATAATTCTTACATGCGTGAGTGTGTTAAATGGACTAAAGAGCGAACAGCGAGAGGAGAGAGAGAGAGAGAGAGAGAGAGAGAGAGAGAGAGAGAGAGAGTTCGCGCGCGTGTGTGTGTGAGGGAGAGAGAGAAAAGAGAGAGAGAAAGAGAGAGAGAGAGACAGAGACAGAGAGAGAGAGAGAGAGAGAGAGAGAGAGAGAGAGAGAGAGAGAGAGAGAGAGAGAGAGATATTAAGCCAAAACACAAACAATTCGGACCGTTATAGCCAAATAAAAAAGTAAAAAAGCCGTACCAGTCTTGTTTGTCCTATCAATGAACTTTGCGGCAGACACCAGCTTTCCCCAGGCTTAACTGAGAAAGTCCTTTTATGGAGAACTATCTACCTGCTGCCCGCAATTCTTCACAGCTCGCGGAGGCATGATGGGCTACGATACTGCAGGTGTAATTTTTGTCTAATCGATGGCTCGGTATCTGCACCCGAATTACGCTGCTCAATGGGTTACAGTTTGGAGCCTTGGGCGTTCAGCCGTGTAAATAGTCAACACGACGGGGTGAAATTATTGCACAGGTACTGACTAGCCGGTTTCTGTAACGTATGGTGATATCTAACTGGATTCGCATTCCCGCTTACTGCGTTCGAAATTATTTGCAGGCGATGCGGAAGCAGACCAACTTGTTTTGCTTGCTTGCTTGCTTGTGTTCGTTGGCTTGAGCTCCAACGCAAAGTCCTGTATGTCGGATGAAGGCATCCTGTTGTCCAACATCAGTGTGATGTCATACCGGACTGAGGTTTGCGTGAGTATCCGTTGTCCCATGTCTGGCTTATTGGTGTGCAGACTGGTGGTTCCTCGCCGTACAGGCAGACACTCTCCGACTTTGGAGGAATCGGCGATCCAACTGACTTTACCCAGGACCCCGAAGGGACCTGTTGCTCAGGACGCTCGACGAGGACGCGTCAATAGGTCTTGGCCAGTATATAACCCGGCCCTGGTGCCTTGGAAACACCTCTGCGTCCCAACTTGTTTTGATTTTTTAACAATGGTATGAGGGTTCGTCATTAAGAAACAATGGCAAACTAGTGAACGTAAACCTGCCTCGTCATCCAGTGCCTTGTCGACTGGCGTAGGTGATCATACCCCGCCACAAAGTGTGAAATCCGACGTCATGGTTCAATTCGTGTGTTGACTCCCTTCCGTGCCATGCCACAAGACTCTAGCATTTTCTCACTCTGTTTTCCCTTATCTCTCTTTCCACATATCTTACTGGTTGTCACATGTTCCAGTTTTGTCTTCTCATAATGTGGCCCAAAGGATGATACTTGCTTCTTTCTGTCTCTGATAAGTTGTCTTTGCGACTCAGCTTCCCTCAAAATGTCCTGATTGCTCATTTTGACTGTCCAACTAATTTTCATCATTCTTCTATAAAACCACATCTCCAAGGCTTCAATAGATTTTTTTTGCCTGTTTACTAATTGTCCACGATTCACAGCCATATGTTAAAATTGGTTCTATGCAACATGGAAAAACTCTTTTTCTAACGTTCAAGGACAAGGACTTATTGCACAAAACGTTCTTCATTTGATGGAATGTTCTTCATTTGATAGAATGTTCTTCATTTGACAGAATTTGATAAAATGCCTACCAAATCATAAACAATAAAAACATGTTGGGGTTGACTGCGAAGTCCTGGAAAGGACGTGCAACTTACTTAGTGGCGGGGAGCCGCGATGGCGTAGTTGGTAGACGCTGTGTCTGCCAGCCTGGTGGTCGTCGGTTCATCATCATGTGACTTTCTATGCAGTTTAGTTAAGTCTGTGACTCAGATCATCGGGTTTCGGTAACAATGTTCGGGTTTGCTTTCCCAAGCCTTCGCATGACGTAACAGTGGGAAATCAAAGTGACCGACACGTGATACTGACATCACTCACCCAGCTGAGAACCCATTGGTCTATAAAACCATCGGTCTAGCAATATATGACACATCACACTCGGATCATTCACGACTCGACGCGCTATCGAGATCAAGTCGCCTTATCGGTTAACGCAGAGGATGCCTAGCGTTAAAAGTGCCGCGCAGTGACATGCGCTATACACAGCCGGGAGAAAGAAGATAGAAGCGAGGAAGGCCGCTGCGTCTGCTGACGCTGTATCTACGAACAGCAGTCCGGCTCCTACACCAGCTGAAGCCGTCCCAGTTGATGAAGAAACCACATCTCAAGCCAACAGTAGCCGGGAAGTTCCAACCAGCTCCAAGACGATGCAGCCCAGTCTACCAGTGACCTCCACACAGGAGGAAACAACAGCAACATCTGAGGACTTCACCGGCAGGATAATGCTCAAACAGACAAGCGTGGGTGAAGCTAAACTGTCGGCGCTACCAACAGACAAGTTAATCAGTCTGTTGGAAAACGAGCTGGGAAGACACAGCATCAACCAGCTGCGCAAGACACACGAGGGAGTAGTGGTCTCCCTCAACAACAACCCAAAGACCACTTCACTTATGAAGAAGATAAAACAAGATGAAAAAACCGACATCAAGCTCCACCACGGCATCTTATTGGAAGCCAGCCGACATAACATGATGAAAAGATGGGTCATCAAACGAGTCAAGACCCATCTCACCAACGACCAGATCAGGGAGTTGCTAACAAGGGAAAACCACAAACTCAAGATCACCAGTGCCGAGAGGATCATCGGAAAGAACAGCATCCCCTCTACTGTCGTCGTCGTAACATCAGAGGACCGACTGATCCCTCAATACATCAGATGGGACAAGAGAGACCAAGTTCCAGAGCACTACATACCCAGAGTGCTGCAGTGCTCTAAGTGCCAGAAGTTTTGGCATACCCGTGCCACCTGCAAGAGTGAGGTTGAGGTTTGCAGATACTGCTCTGGACCTCATCCATACAGCCAGTGCCAGCACGCAAAGATCGACAAGGACTTCAGGAGGCCTAACAATAACAGAAAATGAGCCAACTGCCTCGGCAACCACGGCGCCAGGTACTTCGGCTGCCCCTGCCACCAAGACAGCAAGGAAGCCATGAAGATCGCCATCAAGACTAACCTGCCCTATAAAGAAGCTAGGAGGCAGTACGAGGCCACCAATCGACTCACCAAAAGGGACAACGCACAACTGGAAGGCCAACTGAAGGACCTGCGATCAAAGTTCACCAGCATGGAGGAGGAAAAAAACAAAACGCAAGAAACACAGATAACAGCCGCTCAGCGCATCCTGGACGAGGCGAGGCAAGTTCAGCAGAAGATCGAGCAGGATGTCGCCCGGATGGCTGTTATACAGGCTGAGACAGAAGAAAGGCTATCAAGCAGGGAGAAAGAAAACGACAAGAAGCAAGAAACACAGAAAACGACCGCTCAGCGCATCCTCAACTAAATGAAGCAAGTTCAGCAGATGATAGCTCAGGACTACGCGCGAATGGCTATTATAAAGGATGATACGGATAAACAGCTACTTAAAATACAAGAAACTTTTAATGAGACGTTCGACCTGCTCCAGACCAAGATCCAGGCAGCCACGCCCGAACCAGAGGACACAAAAGCACAATCAGACGAAGAAGCAACAGAGGAAGAACGATATCACTCACCACCAAGACCCGACTGGCGAACGCCGAGAAGATTCGAAGGCAACTCACTACGGGGAAATAGAAGGAACACCAGGAGAGACGACAACTGGTAAAACTCCCTGAAGGAAACAGCACCATATGACGGGGTGGGACCACAATCACGCCGGGCCTCAACAAGCGCGCAAATCTGACCAGACATGAAAAACCTCATCAAGAAAGAAACGAACACAATTAACACATCAGAAGCCGGGAAGCTGATAACAAGCACTCCAAAGTACGAAAGACAAACTACAAGCTGCACCATAAGCACCCTACATAGCTAAGTCGGAAAACGAAGTCTGAAAGGGGGCATTTGTACCAAACATTGGATTGGATTGGATTGGAATATATGACCATTGAAATTGTCTCCTATCTGACAGACCGCCTTGTGTTGATGTTTTATGAAATGGTATGGGTGCCGGTCGTTTAGACAGCAATGGCGAACTACTGAACATAAACTTGCCAAGAGATCACAAACAGCCAAAATATATTGAGGTTGGCTGTGAAGTCCTGTAAAGGATATGCAACAAACTTAACCTCAAGACAGCGGGTTTGTGTCTCTCTTCGACGGATATTTGACCTGACCAATACGGGAGACCATACCAGCGCTGCGCTACCGTCGGCATAGCTCTTGTGAACACTGCAACACGCAAGCTCCTCTACCACTTCAAGGTGGACAGACAACAGAGGTGGGTCGGTGGCAACACTGGCTCGAATCCGCATCGAAGGGGATTTTGAAACTTTACCTGGGCGCCTAGATAGAACCAGAGAACTATGGGTACTAGAATATGCCTTAGGGAGTAGAGGCGGCCTATTGATAATTACCACATCACCCTTGGAATGTCGATTAGTGTATAACGATATGGGTCTGGCTACATATGCTGAATACGACTGTAAAAGGATCCTCCACTTTTTACATGGACTCGTTTAACAACCAAACAAAAAAAAGATTATATGCATATAGATTCGACAGATCAGGCGTAGACAGTCATGTTTTTGGGAGCACGTTATGAGATGAAATAACCTGGGAAAACTTGGTGACAATTGTCAAAAATGATGGGGAAAAGAGCAAGGGAAGGCAGGGAGATAAATACCTGGATGGCTTGGCTCAATTGTATTTTTTCATGAGCTATCCAACCATGCATGTCGCATAATTGATAGCAATTTAGAAACGTTTAAACACAGAAGCCACATACAATTTGTTGAATGTACAACAACTTAGTAGTCGACTAAACTAAACATTCCAGACTTTGACATCGTTTTCTGTACAACCTACTCTCGTGCCGCTGTAAAAATCAATACACATCGATCATATCAACACAGTCCGTAGCTGACTACGATACAGGCATGTCGGCTTTGTGAAACTGCATTCACTACCCCCAGCTACAGACATCGACGCAGATGACAGTATTGAATGAATAGAGATCAGCACGGCCGAATAGATAAGAGCCCTCGCTCTCAAACTTCCGGTGTGATGATGGCGAGGTAGCAGGTGTAACTCCTACACCGGTAAGTTGAACTAAACTGTTGGCTTCTCGTCCTTGACTTCTGGACGTAAATTACAAGTACCTCTGACGTCGAAGTATGTTCGCCTGATGGCGAGGGACACTGGTTATAGGGATAGATAATCCACATGCAGAAATCAGTCCAGCGTGTACTACGCTCGGGTTTAACGCGAGCGAACGAAAAACAAAGGTAAAGGAATAATCTCTGCCCTTGAGAGTGGGAGATGCCGGTTGTTGCTTTTTGATTGAATCTGTAACTTTTTGTCTGCCGTTCTATGTTAACAACTTTAAATGAGATACTATTAACTTGTACTTAAGTTAAACAAATAAACAGCACGGGCACACGCAACGTAAAGATAAAATATCAATAAACAATGCTACAATGAAACAACAATCTTACCGGTTATGGGTTGTTTATCCTAGACATACCTTCGCAGCAAGAAGCGGCGACGAAATGATCTGGCTTGTCAATTCTTTCGGTAAGCAACCCAGGCGCGCAGAATGTCACGTGATCGGATGCTGAGCTTGTCACTACTGTACTTTATTTAAATACAAGCTGACCCGGCTCGGCTTCGCCCAGCTCCTAGCAGGGATCTATCTATCTATCTATCTATCTATCTATCTATCTATCTATCTATCTATCTATCTATCTATCTACCTACCTATCTATAAATCTATCTGCCTGCCTGCCTGCCTACCTGCATGTCTGCCTGTCTGTCTGTTTGTCTTTCTGAGGGCCGACCGGCCGGCCGGTCGGTCGGTCGGTCGGTCGGTCGGTCGGTCGGTTGGTCGATCGATCGGTCGGTCACCGGTCGGTCGGTCCTTCGGTCGGTCGGGTCGGTCCTTCGGTTGGTCGGTAGGTCGGTCGATCCATTGGTCTGTCGGTCGATCGGTCGGTCGGTCTCGATCGGTCGATACTTCGGTCGGTCCTTCGGTCGGTCGGTCCTTCGGTAGGTCGGTCGGTCGATTGGTCGGTCGGTCGGTCTGACGGTCTCTCGGTTGGTCGGTCCTTTGATCGGTCGTTCGGTCGGTCCTTCGGTCGGTCGGTCGGTCGGTTCTTCGGTCGGTCTGTCTGTCGATCGCTCGGTCGGTCGGTCACGCTATCGGTCGGTCGCTCTGTCTCTCTGTCATCACCCCCCTCCCCACCCCCTAAATAGACTAATATCTAAATCTCTTCAGCTGTATATTGGTAGCATGCCTATAGAAAGTGTAATTGTATGTTAAATTTGTTAAGTGTCTGTGATCCCACTGGCAAAGACATGGCTATTGTCTAATGTAAGACTGGTTTAACCACACGGGTGAAATCTTTTGGGCACAGCGAGTGGTAGTGTTAGATTTAAAATACCATTTTCATCTTCTACAGGGGTGTCGAACTCTCTTTTCGTTCTGCTTGGTTGAACTTTTTAACACAACTTTATGCAGTATGCATGTTATTATTTCGCAACTGTGTACATGCAGACCGCGTTGCGTTGGTTTTACGTTGGTATCGGTGCCTGTCGTTCAGAATGCATTAGCAAACTACTGAACGTAAACTGGCCAAGAGATCGTTAGTCTCTGTGGCGAAGTGGTCAAGGTGTTTGACTGGGGCTCCGAAGGTTGTGGGTTCGATTCCGGGCCGCGTTCTTCTGTTCACGAGTTAAATTTTTCGGAGACTCCTGTGGGTCGTCGCTAGAGCTACGGAGTTCGTGCTTGGTGCGACGCTCTCCGCTCTGCAGAAAGAGACCGAGCCATATGGTATAAAACCCGGTGCAATGAAGTCGACCCTATTTACATTTAAGCGACTTTTTATTGGGGGGGGGGGCAAGAGATCACAGCGGCAGAAATGCTGGTGTTGACTGCGATGTCCTGTAAAAAGGATATGCACACAAAAACGTGTACATGACAACGGCTGCTGGGTCTTGGAAACGACTCCTTCACGATTTGCTAATCTGTTCAGTGAATCATCGCTCTCACACGATCTTCTGATTGCCCCTCGGATAGCGTAAGTCTTGGATGGAGGCTGTGGTCACAACATGGCCGAATGGATAAGAAAACTGATTCTTAAACATTGTCAAAGACTGAAACAGGAGGCAGGAAGCCTGCCTCATGATAGAACACCACCGGGACGTGGGGTCAACCTCAGATAGAGTAGAGGGAACACAGTGCCCGGGATCAGGGCAGGATAGATGATAGAAAAGGGGGACTATTAACTAGTCCTCACACGGAGGCGTTGACCAGATAGTTAGCACTGCTGGTCACGACAGAATCACGCCTGCGTGATGCCACGATTGCCACTCAACCAAAGACAGCTAATAGAAGCGTGCTAACTGACCTAGCACGCAAAGAGCCGAAGGACGCATGAAGGTCCTTCCGCGTGGCGTGTAGCGACGCGAGTGAAGGAAGTCAGACTGGGGACTGACCTTGTAGTGTTCACATCGTGTTATTGATAGTTTTCGTATAGCCTAGTAGATAGAGATTAGCCATAGGGTTTAGGAAAACTAGTGATAGAGAATATTGTGACTTTATGTGTGATTAGATAGCGACTGTTTTGCAATTGTAAAGAGCCAACGGCAATAAAATGTACCATTTCATTCCTCGCACACGACTTGCAAGTTTCTTGTATGGTGTGGGAGAAGTAATCCGATGATGCCTGAAACATGAGTTGTTGACAAACATCCGGTAAGTTGATTACGAGGTAGTCAATTAAACCCCTACACCGGTCAGTTGGACTAAAATGTTGACTTCTCGTCTTTGGCTTGGGGACGCAAAATACAAGTGCCTTTGTTTGAAGTATATTCGTCTGATGCCGAGGGACACTGGTAATAGGGAAAGTTAATCCACACGCAAAAATCAGCCCATTGCACTAGAATTAGTATCACATGTGTGAACTACGCTTGAGTTGAAAGCGAAAGAAGGCACACCAAAACAATTCATTATCTGCTATGCTGATCTGAATGGAGACATAATCTCAGGCATTGATTATACGGTTAATGGCAGAGCATTAGCGAGAAATCAACAGATCAACGTCGTTCTGCATCGTTGGATATGTTTAGGTTCTAGAATATGAATACAAAAATGTGATATTACCATACATTTAAACATAAACTGATTGATATACAACGAATAACCCCGTTACGTGAAATAGACTTGCCTTGCAGTTAGCTTCGTGTTGTTTTACTACTGAGACAGCTGCATTCATTCGACCTTTCCAACATAAATTTTAGCTTTAACAAAATAGGATTCAAGGCTTTAAATGATTTCATCATGTGCCATACCGATAGGCGTGGGCGGTCATGTTTCGCTATCTCACTAGATCACCAGAGTCGTGGATCAGTTCAGTGTTCTTGTCTCGACCATACCACGCTCACTAGATCACCAGAGTCGTGGATCAGTTCAGTGTTCTTGTCTCGACCATACCACGTGGCCAAGCCATACAGGTATTTACTTCTCTGCCTTCCCATTGTTCTCTTTTCTTCTATCTTGCCAGTTGTCACCTAGTTCTCCAATTTATTTCTTCTCATCTTGAGTTGAGTTGAGTTGAGTTAAGAACCGACATCACTGAACTCAGGACATTCCCATACGTGCTCCGTCCCCTCGTTTAACAGCCAACGAAGAGTCATACTACTAATCGTTCCTACCGCTATCTGATTAAAAGTTCTCCTGGTCTTCCCTCTCAGTTTTTAGATTCTTCCAGAACCCCTGCACATCCCCCTCAATCTCATTCTTTCCACATATGGGTTCTCAATATTCTCATAACGTGACCAAACAATTGTGTCTGTCTGTGTCTAATTTCTCTAATCAGTGTACGCTTTTCAGTTGTTTCTTGAAGAACTTATTCATTGGTTTTTCTGTCTGTCCATGGTATTCTTTGCATTTTCCTCAGAAACCACATGTTCACAACCATCTGATGTTTTTCAGCTTGTCTGCTCTCTAAATGATGTTTGAGTACTTATCGAGGCTCTGCTCACAATAGCAGGCGATCGAATTGGCCACTTCTCTTGCTGACTATAGTTGTCTTCTCCTGTTTTCTCTCGTGTCTTCTTTCTCTGCTATCTAGTTGTCTTCTCATTTATTTTCTCTTGTTACTTTCTCTTGTTATGTTCTCTCGGTTTCTTCTCTATTTATCTTCTCTCACTATCTACTCTCGCTGTCTTCCCTTTTATTTTCTATCTTTATCTTCTCTTGTTATTTTCTCTCGCCATTTTATCTCGCTGAATTCCCTTTTATTTTTTCTCAGTGTCTTCTCTCGCTGCCTTCTCATGTTTTTTTTTCTTTTTCTCTCGTCTTCTGTCGCTGACTTCGCTCGTTTTCTCTCGCTGTCTTCTTTCGTTATTTGTTCTCGCTATCTTCGCCTGAAAAATGTTTTAAAAGAAATAATAAAAAGAGTATTCTAACTGGATACTATGACTACATCCTAATATTCACCTCTCCAGATGTGAAGTTTCATTATCGAACTTGCAGACCCAGCTGATTTCTGGGCTTGACGAGAGCAATGAAAGCTCTGGAATACAGTCCCCGCGGAAAGATCACTTTACCGGATAATAAGAAATGTCACTACTCTAACCTAATCCTTTTCATGTAACTGTAACACATTTTCAGGTCTTTTTTAAAGTTAGTTCCATATCCTTTACGGTCGTAGCAGTCAACTCCAGCATTATTTTTATGTTCGTGATTCCTGGTCAAGTTTACGTTCAGTGGTTTGCCATTGCTTTCTGAACTGCCGGAACCCATACCGTTTCATAAAAAACCAACACAGCTATGTTTCGAACGTGGGTATGCGGGATTATGAATTGCGTGTGTAACCCCTTCGCGCCGGACACCTGAAAATCGAACTGTGAAAGTTGCCCCGGGTTTTACCCCCAATGGCTCTTCTATTTCCGCAAGGCGTTCCGCGTTCGAAACACAGCTGTGGGAGATTTAGAAGCAGGCGCCCTGCGCTGGTTTTTATACAACGGTATGACTGCTGGACTTTTATAAAGCAATGGCAAGATAATGAACGTAAACTTGTCAAAACATTACTAACAGCCAAAAAATGCTGGGCTTGACTGCGACATCCTGTAAAGGATATGCAGCTAACTAACTTAACGCCGAATAGACCCTAAGGTTTGGATAACAGTCCATGTATTTTAGATTCATTTCTTAATTTCAAAGTGAAGGTTATAGCTTCGATTACGGGCCACGTCCTTCGGTTCACGAATGCATTTTTTTTCGGAGACTATTGGGGGTCGTCGCTGGAGCTACGGAGTTCATTCTTCGTGCGACGCTTTCGGCAGTTCGCTGCTGAAAGAGATTGAGCCATGAGAGATTAAAAACCCAATGCAATGAAGTCATTAAGAGACCTGTCAACTTTTAAGCGACTTTTTTTTTAAATTTCAAAGTACCTTTGTTGTCGCTTTTATAAGAGGGAAATTTTGTAAATATGTTACAAACAGTTGCGGAGAAACTGCAAACGGCAGTAATCAAGGGGAACATTAGCCAGCTTTATAAACAACATCAATAGCACACTGCATGGCATCATTCCCGCACAATAGGCAAGTAAAGACGGTAGAGGTGGCGGTGGAGTGTGACAACGTCTCGCTGGCGTGCTTTTGTGTAGACGGATGGACTCCCATAGATAAATCACCCGTTTATGGAGATAACATTTTCGCGATAGGGGCACAATGCGTTTCGATAAACACTCTTGCGGTAGGTGTGGGGAACTTACGATACCCGTGCTAAGCACCTGGAGAGTTTCAATGGCGTGTCGAAGTGAATTGAAATACAATATATGGGATTAGCATGGCTGGATTGAAAAGCGCGGTCGCTCTTAATCTTTCGTTATGCTGATTGCCGAGGTAGCGCTACATGGCGGTGTTTCTACCCCTCTGTAGAGACCCGGCTTGGGTGCCCTGTTTTTACCTGGTGGCTCCCGGCGGGCACGAGACTATATATGTTGTTTTGGTCTCATCATAAGGTTACTTTGTTTCGGTCTTATTAAGAGGTTGCGGTCTTATTGGGAGGTTTCGGTCTTACTGAGGTTGCTTTGTTCTTATGTGAGGTTTCCTTCCTCGAGACATTGACTTACATTGCAGGCAAAGTGGTGAACCATTTATTGGAGTGGTTCTCAACCGGTGGGGAATACCCCCCCCCCCCCCCCACCCTCCCCCAGAGGGAATTTTAGGATTTCCAGGGGGTGGAAGAAAATTCAGATTATTTCAAGATCGCGTTAATACAAGAACCGATAACTTGATATTGTTTTTCCCTCCATACTTTACGGTTATATGAAGCCCATAATCGGGCACTCTCGTGAAATTTATTCTTCACCTCGACACCGCAAGGTACAAGAGGAACATGATGAGATGAGATGAGACTTTACGGTTCTGTACGTCTCGCCCTTCTGAAATTCGTTTTATAACGTAAGTAGACCCGCAAATCATGTTTTTTTTTTCTTTTCTTTGCAGACGTCTAGACTTGTTCTAGTATGTATTGTTAAATTTAGCTGAAATCTTCATTTATGCTCTGTGTGTGTGTGTGTGGGGGGGGGGGGGTTATAGGGAGGAAATACAAAAAAGGGGGGATGACGTTCTGAGCATGTGGTGAAGGGATGCATGGGCCAAAAAAGGTTGAGAACCACTGATTTACTGCGTATCCTTGTCCCACCCCGCATTACGCTCGCTCCATAGCCAGAGAGAGGCCTTCACCGCTGCCTCACCCAGTCTTTTAAGTGCCCGTATTCTCAATAAGAAAGATACAAACAGCTTTCTTTGGTCATGTGATGAGAAGAGAGGCATTGGAGAACATCGTGAAAACTGGAAATATCGAGGGGAAGAGAGGCAGAGGCAGACCAAGAGAAATGATGCTGGACGGATTGAGATGGAGGCAGGGCCGGATTAAGCCATCTTGGTGCCCTAGGCACAAACCCACATGGGTGCCCCCTACTGCCCCGGGCCCTCGATCCTCCACTGACTGCTGGTATGTTCAATATTATGCAAAAAACTAACAAAGAAAAACAGTTGTGAAATGTAAACACATATGTTTGTACTACTATCACTCATATAAAACCTACAATAAGGTATTTCTGTATTAAAATTAATAGTTAATTAATTTTGTAATAATAGTAGACAAAAATACTGTAACTTTTTTGATAGATAAGAAAGTCATAGAGAGCACACATTTACATTTTAAAGTTCTTTTTTCTAGATTTACGTCTGGCAAAGTTTTTGAGTACATCATCAAAGTTAATTTTGCGCAACAAGTCTGCTTCAATCATCAGCAAAGATAAAGAATCAAGCCTTTCTTGTTTCATTGTCGATCTACTTGGATTTTTTGTACGTTTCAACTGAGAAAAAGAGCGCTCAGTTGAACAGTTCGTAACCATTAATGTTAAAAATATGCGCAAGGCGATTTCTACATTTGGAAAAGCACACTCGATGTTGTCTCTAACTATTACTTTGTAGAGTTCTGCATGACTGAACGTGTTGTTGTCAGATTTTGATGCTCGAAACTTGTGGCGAATATATGAGTGGAACTGTTCTAGTTCAGTATATAAATTATTGTTCAGATCTTCAGGATAAGCATTTATTAGTCCTTCACAAAACTGAGATGTTTGTGGTACATCGACCAAACAAGAAAATCGAACTGCTAGATCATTATATACCTGTCCTCGTCTACTCATCTCTGTCTCAAGTTTGTCAACAATGGTGTAGAAAGCAGATATACGAAATTTGTCTCTGGCATTCTGAGATACCTCAGGGGCATCACCATCAATGACCACTGTCTTTCGTTTACGATTACGGGTCAAAGTTGACTTATAATCCACACCTGGTGTTATTTCTTTTGCAGCTTCTTCAAATTTTTCAAATTCATTCGTAGATTCATGCAAGTGATCTGCTAGTGAAGAATACAAATCAGCACACGTTTTCAAGTTCACGTGCTCATTTTGTAGAGCTTGGCTGACCCTGTGAAAATGTTGTAACACTTCTTCCCAAAAGACAAGCATGAAAGCAAATTCTAATTCTTGCATCTTCTTTGCAATGTTTTCTGCTTCTCTTCTGGTGTCCCCCTTCTGTGACTGGTCTTCCTGTAAACATTCTAACGCTTCTATAATCTGAGGATAAGACATTAGAATGGCTTCAGTTGCAACAGCATGTGCTTCCCTTCTAGTATCGGAAAGGGACTTTACCAGCTTTTCATTCACAAGGCATCCTTTCAGAATCTTCCATCTTTTGGTTGAAGCTGAGAAAAAATTATAGATCAGTTGCATTGTATGGAAGAAGTTTACTACCTCTAAACAAGAGTCAACGGCACTTCTGCCTACCAGATTTAGTGAATGGGCAGCACAGGGTATGTATATATAAATAATGTTCGATTCAATATTACATTTGCGATTTACTTATGCCATGAAATTACGCTACCGGGACAATATACACATTTTTCTTGAGGACTTGTGGGGCCCCCCAAATGCTTGGTACCCTAGGCACGTGCCTTGTTTGCCTAATGGTTAATCCATCCCTGCATGGAGGAATACCATCAGCAGAGTTGATCCAGAACACCAAAGACCGAGATCTGTGGAGAGCCATGAACGTCTACACCAGCCGGCACGGCACTTGATGATGATGATTCTCACGTGTGCTTTCACCTGTTGCTGTTTCAGCACGTCGTACACGGAGTTGGAAACGAGGCTTCTTGGGCCTATCTCCACGGCGAATAGCCTGACGGTATATTTGTACTTGTCCATCTTGCGGCTGTGCTGCCCCTCGACTCTTGGCTTGAACGGAACAGTTATCTCGATTAGTACCAACTGTTGAGTCGACAGAGAGCACACACAACACAATGTCTTGTCGCAATTGAAGCCTCCGGATTTCCGCTGGATGTTAGCCACGGCCCACGGTCTACAGTCAGTTCCCAGTTCTCGGCGTTTCCAAAGATGATTGGCAGGCTGTTGGGGCCGTCGACTCTGCTATTCGGCTTTTGTCCAGCTTTTAGGAAACGCATTCATCCGGCCTTGACATTAGTTCCCCACTCACTATATCCGCATAGTTACAAGATATTAATAGGAGAGTATTTTGAGCGGTTATGGTGGCAGGCCGAGTGGTTAGAACGCAGGATTCTCCTTCGGGAGACCCGGACTGGAATCATCGGTAAGGTGTGGGGGTTTTTTCTGTCGCTGGACAAAATGAAAATCCTAACCTGCACAGTTCGTGGCGACTTCACTAGCCAGGCGGCCTTAATTCCTCAGGCTCAAAGACCCCTCTGCCATACACCGCAAGGTACTATATTGCAGTAAATGACAGTTTGACAGGGTGGCACGCAGAAAGGCAGATGTAGAATATGATAGACTGTATTTATAGAGACGGGGGTGGCGTAGCCGCACTGGAAACAATGTAGAACAAGTTGAATTTAGTTTAGTCGACGTTCAACATCACGGCACACGAGTGTAACCCATGAGTGCTCCGTTTTACTAACTCAAGCCTGTGTCCGGAGAGTCTCAGCTCAGTGCCCAGACTCTGTAGCACTGGCGAGGATCCTGAAATACTTGGGGTAGATTTTTAACTCGAAATTTTTCCCGGGCTGCGCCATCAAGCTATTCTTTTTCAATTTCCAACTGCCAATGGATGTTTTACGTGCGCAACAATATACACGGGCGTCCGATCTCACTACCCAGAGACCAGGGAAAATTTTGTTACTAAAAGTCCACATGAAGAAAATCCCGGCCCTCACTGGGGCTTGAACCCAGGACTTCCAGCACTCGAGTCGGACACCATACTTCGAGGCCACTCGTTCCCCTGTTGTGTAACAAGTTACTATTATTTAAATACGAAGACATAAACAATAAATTGCATCATTTATTGCCTGATACATTTCTCTGTATCTCGTCAGGTACATACTGGGAAAATCGCACAACATAAACTAAAGTAATTAGATAAATCCTTCAAGCTAAAATATGCAAAACACATATTCACACAGAAATTTGAATTGTCTACCACGGTAATTTTAAAGTGACTATCATGTCTTTTTCTTTGCACAAAGTTGGTTTCTGTAAATGAATGGCGATTGCTTCTGCCGGCTTTAACATGTGACCATTTTGTCTTCGTTATTCAAGTTAATAGTAATTGGGACTGGTAGGTTAGTAGTGCATCAGAAAAAAAAAAATTAGAGTAAGAGCAACATATTGTCCTGCTTTCAAAGTCTCATTTGAGGCAACATACTTACTGGTGTATTCGCTTCTGTAGTGTGTCGAGTTATCCGTCTCCGTGTCCAAAGGTTTGCGGACGCAATTCGTGAGCCGCTTATTTGCGTTCGAAACACAGTTGCGACCGATTTGGCAGCACACCGCGTCGCGCTGAGTCTTAACGTGTTGTTATGGGAGCGTAAAACTTGTCAAGACATCAACAACAGTAGTAAAATTATTTGTGTTGACAGCGATGTCCTGTAAATAGGATATGCAAGAAGAAAAAAGTGTATCGAGTAGAAGCGAGGCACTGACAAGTGTTAGAAGAAGAAATAGGTTGGGTTTTCTTTTTTCTTTTTAAAGCTTGCTCGCTTTGAACTCAAGCGTAGTCCATTGACGTGCTACTACTTTTAGTGCAATGAACTGATGTTTGTGGGTGTATTAGCTTTCCCTATTACCAGTGTCCCTCGTCATCAGGCGAACCCACTTCGACTTTAGTGGTACTTGTAATTTATGTCCCCAATCAAGGACGAGAAGTCAACATTTTAGTCCAGCTGGCCGGTGTAGGGGTTGAACCTGCTACCTCGGCATCAGCACACCGGATGTTTAAGAGCGAACACTCTTATCCATATAGCAATGCTGACCTCCGGTTGGTATAAGCCAATGCTACTACAGAGTGTATTTTTTTATTTTTAATGACTGTGCAGTGTTTGAAAATATTGCCGGTCCAAGTTTTGTATTTACCCTCTGGAAAGTTCATGCAACATAATAGGTAAATACAAAACTTGGACCGGTAATATTTTCAAACACTGCACGGTAATTAAAAATACACCCTGTGTAATGATCTCGCTTACGGCAGAATTGTCAATGGTTTGTGTGTGTGTTAAGTGTTGTTTACTTATTTGATTACTATATTTCCGTAACAATGATATTTTTAAAATTGAGAACGAAAAGGATGTACCAGGTCGGGTGACTTGATAAAGGAACTGGTCGCCTGAACCAGGGAGGACAACAGAGAATATAGAGTGGAGCAGCGCTGGTTCAAAAAATAGTAATGGGATAGTTTAGTTTAGTTTAGTTTAGTTTAGTTTAGTTTAGTTTAGTTTAGTGCACACGGATGTAACCCATAAGTGCTCCGTTCTACTCCTAAATCAAGCCTGATTCCGGAGAATCTCAGCTCAGTGCACGAATTCCGCAGCGAGGATCCTGAAATACTTTGCGTAGATTTTTAACTTTTGCCCAGGCAGCACTGTTAGTCTACTCTTTTTTTCGAATATCCGATCTCAAAGCTCTTTCTGTTTTCCATAGCTCATAGCTATTCGGTTTAAAATGCGAGCACAAAAGATCGAAAGTTTGTCAGTCAGGAGGAGAATGAATGATGTAATGATATTAGGGATAAGGACATTGTGTGCTAGAAGCTGAGAGGTGTATAAAATTGTGTTGGTAGATTACCTAGGATCGGTGGTGTGTATATGCTTTGGTGTTTACTGTTATGTATGTGCTATGCTTTTATATTATGTTTGCCAGAGTATTGAAGCACAGACAGCTCGCCCAGGAGACCCGTTTTTTTCCCCTTCCTTTACAGAGAATCAATGACCATGTAATATCACGGTTACTCTGGGTGTTGGTTGGTTGGTACCTTTCTGGCGTATAGAAAGTTTGTCAACCTGTTGGTTGTTACCGCTCTAGATTATTACTTTGTCTAACTGTTAGTAATTGATGTTGTGAGGAGCGGCTGGTCGAGTGTGGCTAGAACGCAGGGTTCCCCTTCAAGAGACACGAGTTTGAATCCTCGGTAAGGTGTGGCATTTTTTCTGTCGGGGGGAAAAATAACACCCTAACCTGCACAGTTTGCGGCGACTGCACTAGCCAGGTGGCCTTATTTCCTCAGGCTCAATATCCCCCTGTCCCACACCGTAAGGTACTATAGGCAGTAAGTAGATTACAGTTATTGGTGTTGCTGTACAGGTGCATAACAGTTACATTAAATAAAATTTAAAAATGTTTGCATATCCTTTACAGGACATCGCTGTCAACATCAGCAACCTTCAGCTGATTGTTGATCTCTTGGCAAGATTACGCTCAGTAGTTTGCCATTGCTTTCTGAGCGGCCGGCTCACATACCCCGTAAGTTACCGATGCGATTCGAACCACTGCTGATTCTCATCGTCATCACGTTACCTACGAGAATATACAAGATTACGGAGAAAAGTCGCTAACCTTTAAGCCACGAAGCCGGCAACAATTACATTACGTCTTAGTAATTGGGCAACTATCTCGTCTGTTATAGTTTGTTGTAACAGCTGTTTGACCGAGAACGGTCCTGCTCGTTATTGCAGTTGTAAAAGCAGGCTGTTGTACAACTATTGATGTTGGTGTGTGGAAACCATTGAAGATGGTTGACTACTGTTCAATTGAGTGTTGCATTGCTGATCGCACTGTGTCTTGTATGTAATGTTATGTCACCAGGTGGCAATTTTCTAGATCGCAGCAAAGTAATATGCAATGTTTTTATTTCATTTACTTGGCTCGGCTTGTGTAGGCTAGTTTCTCTACACTGTGGTCGAGTTTGTGACTAATGTGTGGCTGTTGTTGTTTCTGTTGACTGGCTTATCACAGAACACTGGTTAGGATTTAGAGTCGTGTTTCCCAAATCTCAGTACCAGAACCTGCACACTTGTCTTTCTTTTCCCGTCTCTCCTTTCTCGTCGGTCCTCTTTATTTTTTTTTTCTGTCAAGGGGGCGACGCTTAGCCACACTAACACGAGTTCTCACGACTTCTTCTTCACCTTCTTCTTGTCTCATCATACCTTCACCTCTTCTTTTTCCTTCATATTTCTACTCCCTCCCTCTCTCTCTCTCTCTCTCTCTCTCTCTCTCTCTCTCTCTCTCTCTCTCTCTCTCTCTCTCTCTCTCTTATAAGCTGTCTGAGTTAGTCAGTAACATTCTTATAAAGTTTAGATGGTTTCCAGTATCCATAATTCAAGGCAGGGGCCACAGAGATGTGATGTGAGCCTTTACGAATCCAGAAAGAAAGGTTACAGTACTATTTGGTGGCTTTATCCGTTGTCATTCTTTGGGTTATTTCCCATGCCCCTTTTGTACAGCAAGAAGTCAGGTGTTAGATATGGCTGAACTGCCGTATAACAGTAGATGGACTGCCTTCTTATCTGCCGAAGTTAGGCGGTGCTCACCAAACCCGATACCCCACAATGTACCAACGGCTTCGGGCGGAGGAAGGAATTGGGAGGGTACAAGCCTTATCCTAGTGCGAGGAAATCCAACCTAAAAACAAAATGTCATATGAGAGCAGATCAGGCCATGAGCCTTCCTTGGTCAGCAACTGGTTGGGAGTCTCCGTGGCGAAGTGGTCAAGCCGTCTACCTCGCGTTCCGAAGGTTGTGGGTTCGATTCTGGGCTACATCTTTCGGTTCACGGATGTATTGTTCTCGGAGACTCCTGGGGGTCGTCGCTGAAGCTACGGAGGAGGATATGCGCACTTAAACGTTTAGTACAGAGCCCTAGCAGCTACTTTATTGATGTTAAATGTCCAGGCTGCTATACAATTACAAGTGGTCTCACACGCGCAGACAGTTGTTTTGTGTGTGGATTGTTCAACTGCTCTGTGCCATCCATCTGTAGAAGCCAACCTTACAGAAGGTTGTTTCCTTAAGAAAGAAGCAACACTAAAGAAAAAGAGCATACACGATACGAGAACTTGGTGATTGTAGCGAGAACTTGATGATTGCAGCGAGAACTCGGTGATCGCAAAGAAACCACGGTGATTGCAGTGATAACTTGGTGATTGTAGCGACAATTTGGTGATTACAGCGAGGTTTTCTGTTGTCATTTGATTCTTTATTTATCAAGAACCTTTCAGTACATTATATTATATGTGCACAGATGCGTGAGACTGATATCCGCCTTGTTGTGGCCAACTTTAGTCCTACTCTCACACTTTGATTGATACTCTCACACTTGGATACTAATTAAATGTTGGTTTAAGAAGCACTAACATTAATATGTCGCTGTCACTGTTTATTTACACATATAATGGAGGATATTAAAAGTAAGTAAATGGTTACAGCATGTGTTTTACTGGGGATGAGTAGGGTTGTGGAATAATACTGGCACATTGGAGGACAGCATGGTCGAATGGATAAGAGCTCTCGTTCTTAAACTTCCGGTGTGCTGACGCTGAGGTAGCGGGTTTAACCCCTACCCCGTCAGTTGGACTAAAATGTTGACTTCCCGCCCTAGACTTGGGGATATTAATTACAAGTAAGGGGGCTGAGTGGCCTCGAGGTTTGGTGTCCGCCTCGAGTGCTGGAAGTCCCGGGTTCAAGCCCCGATAAGGGCCGGGATGTTTTCACGTGGACTTCTAGTAATAAAATATCCCCATGGTCTCTGGGTAGTGAGATCGGACGCCCGTGTGTATCGTTGCGCACGTAAAAAATCCCTTGGCAGTTGGAAATCGAAAAAGAGTAGCCCAACGGCGCTGACAGGGCAAAATTTCGAGTTAAAAATCAACCCAAAGTATTTCAGGATCCTGGCCGGTGCTATGCAGTTCGTGCACTGAGCTGAGATTCTCCGGACCCCGACTTGAGTTAGGAGAAGAACGGAGCACTTATGAGTTAAACCCGTATGCCGTTATGTTGATCCGTCGACTAAACTAAACTAATTACAAGTACCTCTGAAGTCGGAGCTGATTAGCCTGGCTCAAGTTCATTGCACCGGGTTTTATCCCACATGGTTCGGTCTCTTTCCGCAGCGCTGCCTGCCGAATACGTGGCACAAAGAACGAACTCCGAGGTTTCAGCGACGATCCCAAGTCTCCGAGAAAATTGCACTCCTGAAGCGGACGACGCAGGCCAGAATATAATTTGGAAGGCGGAATAACCACTTCACGAATGTCTTCGCCAAGTGGTTAGGCCGCGGAGACTCTCCGACCATGCCTACTACGACCTTGTGTATCACGACATTGTGTATCACTACCTGGTGTACCACGATCTTGCAGTCGGTAGGTTAACGACTATCTTCCTGGTCGCCCTTTCTCCTTACTACGGAAATCATTATGAGAATGTTAAGGGCAGCCTTGAACAAGATGGAAAATGTCATGATGTGTTATATGGATAAACGTGGGCGGTCATGTTTCGCCATCTCACACGATCACCTGAGTCGTGGATGAGCTCTGTGTTCTTGTCTCTGTTATGCCGCGTGGCCAAGCCATCCAGATATTTACTTCTCTGTCTTCCCCTTGTTTATTTTCTCCATTCTTTCAGTTGTCATCAACTTCTTCAGTTTATTTCTTCTCATAACATGCTCAAAAGATATTGTCTGTCTACGTCTAATTTCTCTAATCACTTTAGGATTTTCATTTGTTTTCTCTTACTCACCAATACAAAGGCTGTCAAAGTTTATTTGTTAAAAAGGGTGCTCAAGTGGTATATAGAAACTATAATGTTGTATGCATGCGAAATATGGACAATATACAGATAAGATGAGAGGAAATGTGGTTTCCGAGTAAAACGCAACGTTTTGACGTGAAATAAACATAACAACTTAGTAACAACCAACAACACTGATGGGAAAAGAGTAAGATGAAGGTAAATGGATTAAAAACTTTAGGATCACGTGGTATAACCTAGACAAGAACACAGAGGTGATCCAACACACTGCAGATTATGTGAAATGTCTTACCTTGACCCAACGCTTATCGGCATGGCGTATGATGATGGTTGTCAGAAATCACTAAAACACATTTTTCTAGGCTGGATCGACCCCAAAGACGTATGTTATTGAAGATAAAACACAGGTCCTCATCTCACTTTAGGATTTAAATCTGGATTGTTTAGTTATTCTTCTTCTGCGTTCATCCGGAGTTTTTTTTATTTTTTTTTTTCCCGGACGTGATTGCGTTGTGCCTGTTTACAGCAGAGCTGGGTTCTTGCGCCGTTAGGCCGACACATCCGACTTATGCGGGCATTTGTGACCGTGTTAACCTTCCCGGGTTGTTTAGTTGTGCGGTGCTGGCCAATTGATTTGTGCCCTCTCTCACCAAGACAGTAGTCAGGTCTCTGCCAGATATGACTGGGCTACTTTATGACAGTAGATGGTAGTACCTACTTTCTGTTAGCACCGAATTTTGTACGGCGCTCACCAAACCCGACACCACACATTGTGCCAACGGCTTCGGGCGGAGGAGCTCAACTGAGAGGGCAGAAGCATTACCTTGACGCGGGGGAAATGTAACATACAGACTAAATGTCATTGTGGGACAGACCAGGCCCTAAGCCTTGGTCGGCAACTGGTCAAGGATGGAAGATTACTACAGGCCGACAGTTAAAGCATTGCTTTGCTGATCCGTCAGCTTCTGCAGCTTGTCTTGTTTCATAATAATTGGTGTTACCATTCCTCTGGAGTAAACTAGGCAGGTCGAAAGAGGGATCATGCGGCATGGGCAACACATAATCTCTAAACTCGGCCCGGGCTTTGTGTTATGGAGAGGTATAACTCCATTTTACAAACTACCGTCTGTAAAGACGGCAAGGTGCCAGACAGTTAGGGGTAGTTCCTTCCAGTAACAGGATTATTTCCAATCAGTGCTACTCTGGTTGTCGACCCAGCCTTTCAGTGTACGGGATACAATTTATAATATTATGAAAATTGCATAGGATAAAGTTTAGAATTTTCTGGAATTTGCATAGGATAAAGTTTACAACTTTCTGGAAATTGTCTAGGAAGGAGAGGCGGCGAAGAAGTACACTCATCACCAAACTCATTACACTGTAGGTTAGAGTGTCTAACCCTAACCCTAACGTTGTACACCCTATCGTCCGTATCTGCCATGTACAGGCACAGAAAAAGAACACCGTTAGCGTCTTGAGGCACATGGGGCATATTGTGCTATCCCCTTATTTGTATAGACCAGTTGAAATTCCATGGGTGATGTGGTCAATAAAACACCGGTTTTGTATAGACCAGTTGACATTCTATGAGTGACGTGGTCAATATAACACTGGTTTTGTATAGACCAGTTGACATTCCATGAGTGATGTGGTCAATATAACACCGGTTTTGTATAGACCAGTTGACATTCCATGAGTGATGTGGTCAATATAACACTGGTTTTGTATAGACCAGTTGACATTCCATGGGTGATGTGGTCAATATAACACCGGTTTTGTATAGACCAGTTGACATTCCATGGGTGATGTGGTCAATATAACACTGGTTTTGTATAGACCAGTTGACATTCTATGGGTGATGTGGTCAATATAACACTGGTTTTGTATAGACCAGTTGACATTCTATGAGTGACGTGGTCAATAAAACACAGGTTTTGTATAGACCAGTTGACATTCCATGGGTGATGTGGTCAATATAACACCGGTTTTGTATAGACCAGTTGACATTCCATGAGTGATGTGGTCAATATAACACTGGTTTTGTATAGACCAGTTGACATTCTATGAGTGACGTGGTCAATATAACACTGGTTTTGTATAGACCAGTTGACATTCCATGGGTGATGTGGTCAATAAAACACAGGTTTTGTGTAGACCAGTTGACATTCTATGAGTGACGTGGTCAATATAACACTGGTTTTGTATAGACCAGTTGACATTCCTTGAATGATGTGGTTAATATAACTGTCGTGTCTTCCTTTAAAGTGTCGTCCCTGGAGTGAGGGGAGTCAACACCCACATTATAATTTTTTTTCCCTATCAATATCCTGGAGAATCCACCAGCTTCCGTCCAACACACTCCTTCAATTCATGGACACCTTTTCCTCTCTCTATCCCTGTCGTACTATGCCCCCTCTCATTCTTCCGCACGCAACATATTCAACAACTCTTGCTTCTAAAAATTAATAAAGATTAATTTATTAAAAGAAAAGTGTAATGTACGTGAGACGTGTATGCGAAGAAAATGTGTGATGTATAATATGTGTAGGATCGGACCCTCAGATAATAGCATAGTCAGTTCATCCTTGCAAGGACACACCACAGCACGTTAAGTCAGAACAAGTCCATCTCACCCGGTACTGTATCTCTCCTGCCGGACACCGACTGTCATCTGTAGCGACCTGGTAATCCATCTTCCTGAGCATCCGAAATAGATACTGTTTGTAAATTACAGTTGATCATGGACCGGTTGCACACTACACATAAGTTCCTATCGTTCCTAAAGAATGCACAAATCCTTTGTAGTGAGTATTTAGGTATCACTGTTATTGTTAATATACTTGATCCTAACTAGTGTCTATCTAGTTTCAAGTATCATGTCTTTTGTACTATTTCACTAAAATATATCACACCATGTGACTATTATATTTTAATGTTCTTGTTTAGGTACCAATGTTCTTATGCTGTGTGTTGCATCAACAATCATCACCCATCTTAGGTGAACCATCTTCCTTCTAGCGTTATTTAATTTCCGTAAGAAACATGTTACTGTTCAACTGAGGTTCTTTCAAATTGGTGTGGAACCTTTTCTAAAACAGTGTTGAGCTTCCTCGTAACTGGTAGGGAACCTGTGAGAGAAACAACACATCTGGTGATAGTACTAGTCACTGATCCTACCGGCTGAGTGTAAGCCTATTGCCTTGCTCAGTTATTTTACAGCTAACTAAACTCTGTCATAGAGCATATTAGCTCCTCACCTACGTCCGAATCAGGCGATGACAAGGAAAGACCCATAAACAGAGTGCAAAACTTCAGTGGGCAAACCACTGAAAGATTCCCCCCCCCCCCCCCCGCATTGGGCACTTTCCCCATCTCCCAACCCATCTTAAATCTCTCTGTCAGAGCCTAACATGGGATAGCTATGCAGCAACATCGTTACGACACCCGGCGGACAAGAATTGTCGGCTGGCAAGATTGTTACCTGACACGCGACCAGCGGTCAGGCTGACGACAAGACGCACGCATGCCACGTGACGCCACTAGAGGCGGTCAGCAAGTTGCGCGCTAGCGAGAGACCGAGCTGGGACCTGAGACTGGAAGGACGTGTGCGGTGAAAGCAAGGCGTTTGTGTGGATCTCTGTGAGTGAAAGCCGAACGACTGTCATCTTGAGCGTCAGACTTGTGAGCTGTATTGTGGTTGTGAGCGTCGTGAGTTATATATTGTATACTGTTGTAATCATCGTTCTGTATTTAATATGGCAATAAATCCATAAAACGTTGTGTCGTTGAGTCTTACGTCGAATCATGTTATACTTGTACTGTCTCACACGTGTTAGCCCAACGAGCCAATTCTAAGGTCCTGACATGTGTGGACGTGGGTTGCTCGTCCTTGTTTAAGAACCTAATACAAGTAGACGTGTGTTGCTCGTCTTTGTTTAAACCATACGTCATTAACGATTTAAAACTATAATTCTTGAACTTGTAAAATTTGTCAAGGTTATAGTTATGTAAATGTGATCGTAAAAGTCTCATTGTGATCCATTACTACATTATTTAAATATGTGTAAAACCATTTGTAAACGTACAGTACATATTGTTTGATCCTGTAAGCGTGTAAAACATTTGTGATTTGTGAAACTTGTCACCGTTTGACCTTGTCGACATTGTGATTTTGTCGCCATTTTGACCTTGTCGCCATCTTGTAAACTTGATGTCTATGTCCTTACTGAATGTCATCGTGATGTAAGTGATGTGTCATCAATGTTATTGAGTGTTCAAATACAGATAAATTGTCTTTGTGCATTGAGTTTGTGGAACGCAAAGAGTTTTGGAAAGAGTGTAATTTCTGTTGAGAAAAACACTTTTGACGGACAAACTTACGACATACAATTATACTTGACGCCATCCAAACCTAATCAACACTTAGTGACTTGCAGGCACACACCAACAAATAGACGCTAACTTATTTTCTTCCAAAAACAAAGCAGGTTTTTTCCGTACCATCCATAACCTTGCCGTAGAGGTCATTAGTAGTTCCGAAGTAACGACCCTACAGTTTCTAGCCCGATTGTCCAACCATTCTTCACCGTATCCAGGGCACTTGAGTATATTTTTCTATACTTTAACTTTACGTATGCAATAGTAGGCACGCATCGTATAGTAAAATAAATTGTAAATTGTTTATTACTAACCATTTATAACATATTTTGTGTGGCTGATTTTCATTGACGTATTTTCCCCCATCATGTCGTCATTATTTGATTTCATCGATATGGGTATTAAATTGCATCTAACAGGTGATGAATTAACAAAATGGAGCGAGAACAAATACGCTGAATACCTGCTGGTACAGGAGAAAAATAATGAACGCGAAGAAAGAGCAGCGGAGAGAGCCTTAAAACAGGCAGAGATTGAAACAGCATTAAAGCAAGCTGAGATAGACAGTGAACTTAAGAAAGCAGAAATAGCAGCTCAGAGTAAGAAAGAAGAACTAGAGTTACAGTTGAAAATGAAACAACTTGACACTGAGACTGCGATGAATAAAGAGTCAAAGAAATCTGAAAGACTGGAAAAAGAAAACCAGTATAAGAAGTATCAAGGTATCGTACGTAACTATACCTCGGGTGACTGCATAGCAGCCTTTACTCACAATTTTGAGACTTTAATGGAACATTACCAAGTTCCACTTTCTGAATGGAATATTCTATATATGAGGAGTCTATCTGGGGAACCTCTTAAAGTCATTGAAACCATCCCCAAAGACCTCAGAAAAGAGTACCATTATATTAAATCTAAGATAATGGCACATTTCATGTTAGACGAGGCAGGTTACAGAGAACAATTCAGTAAATTGAGTCCAAAATCAACTCAAACGTTCTCTGACTACCTCTGTTTAGTCCGAGATGTTTTCAGCAAATGGACTTCAGCAGCCAAAATTAACAAAAGTTATGATAGATTAGAAGATCTCATCATTCGAGATAAAATCATTTCTTCTATCCCATCATCGTTTTCTAAGTTCTTACAGGAGAATGAATGCACAAGTGTGGAAGAAATTGAAAGACGTGGGTCGGCCTATTACACGGCCAACAAACAGTGCTTTGCCACTGAAGCTACTGACAGTAACTGGGTAGCAGCGGCCAACTATGAGAAAAACTATAGTAGGCAAAAACCAAACAGGCCTACCTCTGAGAAATTTAGACATTGCATTCACTGTAAATTTTCTCACCATTTGAACGAGATGTGCGATAAAAACCCAGGGTACCAAACATACTTGCAAAATATGGTAAACAGACAAGACAAAGAGCGTAAATCGTTCAAAAGTTTACGTAAATGTTTTCTCTGCAAGGCATACGGGCACCATCGCATGGATTGTAGAGGCAGGCATATGACCAACAAAGCCAATGCCGCCTTGTTCGATAGCTCAGCGTCAGAAGACGAAAATCCAGAGAAACATCCTGTGAATGCAGCACAGGCTTGTGATGTATTTAGTGCTAACAAATGCACTGTCTGTAACACCTTCTATGAAGATGGTATCTTAACATGCGGGCACGCCATCCCTATTGCCAATGAGGAAGCTAACTTGGTAATAGACTCAAAAGGCAGATTAGACATCCATCACGGGTATGTTAATGGCAAGTTTGCTACAGTACTTCGCGACACCGGAAGTACACTTATTGGCCTGAAAACAACATTCATAACGCCTACAGACTATACAGGCAGGCACATTACATGTAGAACATTTTCAGGCAATATTGAGAAATATCCATTAGCATGGGCATACATTGAAACACCTTTCCTCACCGGGAAAGTAAAGTGCGCCGCACTTACAAAACCAGTGTGCGATATAATCATAGGAAACTTACCTGAGGTGAATGACAAACCTCATAACCATGACATAACATCACTATATATTGATGATAACACGACATCACCACCAAACGTCATCATTGAAAATGTCATATCACCTATTGAATGTATGTTAGCTAATGCAGCACTAAGTTCTCATCACATCATTAACGATATCAGTCTATCATCATTCTTATATGTAACATCATTGCGTGAAAGGATTATTAAATCATGTGAAATTGCTAAAAATGCACTAAAACTATCTGGTGCTACCTACAGACAGTACGCAGACAAAAGTAACAGGACTATAACATTGACACCTGGACAGGACGTTCTACTACTACTACCTAGTGACAGACAGCTACTGACTGATTCTTGGCAGGGACCTTTTAAAGTGACAAGACAAATCTCACCTGTAGACTACGAAATCCTAATAAAAGACAAACACAAAATATTTCACATAAATATGCTAAGACCATACCACAACAGAGACAACGAACAAGACGATACGACAGCTTGCACCGTGATAATAGATCACGAAGATGACGATTCTAGCGACGAGATTCCAACACCTACATTAGACACGACAAACTGCTTGAATGAGATCAAGATCAATCCAAACTTAAGTCAAGCAGAGACAAACAGTTGCAAACAGTTGATACAACAGTACAACACCATCTTTTCCGACAACCCAGGACAAACAGAATTAGTACAGCATCACATCACACTCACATCAAACACACCCATAAGATGCAGACCATACACAATACCATTACATTACAAAGAACAATTACATCAAGAAATCATCAACTTAGAAAAAAACAACATCATCAGACGATCCTTATCAGACTTCTCTTCACCCATGGTCATTGTACGCAAAAAGGACAACACAATACGACTTTGCATCGACTACAGAAAACTGAACAAAATAACTGTTTTAGATCTTGAACCAATGGCAAACACTGACGATCTTCTGACAGAACTGACTGACGCTAAGTTCTTTACGACGCTTGACATGTCTAAAGGTTACTGGCAGATAGCTGTACATGAAGACAGCAGACATCTAACAGCTTTTGCCACGCCTTGGGGACTGTACGAATGGTGCAAACTTCCATTTGGGCTAGTCAATGCCCCAGCCACATTCGTACGCATGACACGACTCCTCCTAGCTGACATCCCTAATATTATTTGCTATATCGACGACATCTGTGTCCATACAGAGACAATGACGGAACATATAAAGACACTAGAACAGACACTAGAACGTATCAGACAGCACGGACTGACAGTGAAGCCTTCAAAGGTGAGCATGGCTTACCAAGAGATATCATTTTTGGGGTACAGAATATCCAATGGCTTTGTCATGACAGACAACAAAATTGTCTCCAAAATTCTAAAACTGTCACTCCCGACTAATAAGAAACAAGTCCGGAGTTTGTTGGGACTGATCAATTATTACAGGCAATTCATTCCTGATTTTTCAGAACTGACCGAGGTTTTTACTAATTTACTAACTAAGGATAAGCCTGAAAAAGTTGTACACGATGAATACCTACGAAATGCATTTCATAAAGTTTTGGCATACTTTTCTGATAAGAATTCGAATAATCTCATCCTTAAATTGCCCAACATTCGTTTACCTTTCAGATTGAGAACAGATGCTAGCTCCGTTGCGATTGGGGCAGTCCTGTTGCAGGAATACAACAACATCCTGCATCCCGTTTGTTTTATATCAAGAAAACTAAGGCCTCGAGAGCGTGCATGGTCCATTCCACAATTAGAGGCACTTGCCTTAGTAGAAAGTGTGACGAAACTATCCAGATACCTTCTAGGACGTCACTTTATCATCGAAACTGACAACAGTCCATTACGGTATATAAATGCCGGAGTACCATCCAACAATATGATTGCTCGCTGGTCCTTGAAGCTTCAAAATTACAGTTTCGAGGTTCGACATATTCCAGGCAGAATCAATACAATTGCCGATCTTTTGTCCCGTTGTCCAACCGACCCAGTAAGCAATGTCTGAGTGCAGAGTGTACTAATACACTCAGACCAACACAGCCACCAATAAGTGAATTTTGTTTCTATTCACCTACTGTGTAAGGTCTATAATTGTAATTGTGATACGGTTAAAAACCGACATGTATAATATACTTATTTTAATTAAGTCTTGTAATGAGTGTAGTATAATTGTGTAGTGTGTGTTAGAAAGAGAACATTATTAACTGTAAATATACAACAAGAACAGTGTCACAGACGCTTAACCACTTACCAGAAGCGAACTTTGCGGGTTAACAGTGACAGCTGTGTGTGGATTTCTTCACCGTGATATTTTAACGACGTGTGCAAATGTGGACTGAACAGTGACTTCTACAAGCGAACTTAATCCAAAAGGTTCGACACTCAAACATCAGAAATAAGAACAGTCGATCATTATCCATAAGTTGTGAACACATCGGAAATAAGAACATTCCATCATAATCCGAAAGTTGTGATACTATAACATCAGACACGAACTTTGAAAACATTTTACTATCCGTTATAAAATAACACCTGAGCAGTTGTGTTCAGACAGTGTAACAGCAACTAAATTTTGAGTTTCGTGTGTACTTCCTGTGTAATTTAAAAAGTACACCAAAATTAGCAGACGATATACAAATATTCAAAAACTTATGACGATTGTAAAATCCTTTTGAATCTATAAAATATAATACACCAATTGGGTACTTATTTATTTTGATTAGTGTAATCTTAGAATCATATTTTGATTAATGTATTCATATTACCGACTTTTTCTCGTTAATATTAAGAAACGTCAAGCAATGACGCTAAGAAATTAAATAATTATTGTAATTTATTGTATTGCTTGAATGTCAAAATTACTTCCCTTGCATTTATGAATTACACCAAGGGCCATAATTTGAAACATATTCAATAGTGTGTATTGTATAAATAGACATTTTGTTGCTCAAATGGCTAACACACCGGGTAGGCGTCCACCAAGCATGGCAGAGAGCTGCCAACATTGCAAACCAACATAAGAGCTCCTGGCCAAATGAGGTCAGAGTTTGAGTGTTTAATACGACGCATATAAAGCCGTATTTCAGTCTGGCTAGATGGCTGTTGCAAAACAACCATATTATTACGTTTTTTTCAAATTGCTGCGAGGTAGATGCGAGAAGCTGGTACTACTGATCTGACTGGGTATTATTGCAATTGAGGTAACCAGCCATCAGGGGGATGAAACCTGACTTGTGTTAAAAGTTGAACTTCATTTGTCATTTCAATGCAACTTACATTTATCGTATATATTTCTATGCCATATATGTATTTTCATGCATAACACAGGGAAAGGGTAGACTCTGACATGAAGTTAACACTACCCCAGTATATACATACATCATGAATGAAAGATGGCATCTTTCATTGAGGTACCCGGGGAGGATGTCAGAGCCTAACATGGGATAGCTATGCAGCAACATCGTTACGACACCCGGCGGACAAGAATTGTCGGCTGGCAAGATTGTTACCTGACACGCGACCAGCGGTCAGGCTGACGACAAGACGCACGCATGCCACGTGACGCCACTAGAGGCGGTCAGCAAGTTGCGCGCTAGCGAGAGACCGAGCTGGGACCTGAGACTGGAATGACGTGTGCGGTGAAAGCAAGGCGTTTGTGTGGATCTCTGTGAGTGAAAGCCGAACGACTGTCATCTTGAGCGTCAGACTTGTGAGCTGTATTGTGGTTGTGAGCGTCGTGAGTTATATATTGTATACTGTTGTAATCATCGTTCTGTATTTAATATGGCAATAAATCCATAAAACGTTGTGTCGTTGAGTCTTACGTCGAATCATGTTATACTTGTACTGTCTCACACGTGTTAGCCCAACGAGCCAATTCTAAGGTCCTGACAATCATCACTCATTATCTAACTAGTTTTCCACTACAGTGCTAATCACCACACTCTAGTTTTAACAAGGTTACTGCCTATATTAATTAGAACTAATTAGATAATATGTTCTACCTTATACGGCACTGCAGTTTACTCAATCACATCTAAGTTTGCCATGACAGGCACGTGTAAAATAAATCTAATTAATCCCGCACACGTTAGATGTTCTTAACTCCCTAACTGTCGTGCCAAAGCACGTCTACCTAGATCAACGGTTCGAGTTACACTGGTTGTCCCCAAATCGGGTTTTTGGCAAACGCCTAAAATTGGTCACGTGACGTTATTCTTTATGTCCACACAGGTGTTATTTTGGGCAGATCAGCCCTTGTCAGGAATCTATCTTCCCTGGCTCAATCAATGTCAGATTCGTCCTCCCATGTTTTGACATCCACAACAAGCTAGCGAGTTACTGTATGGTCCCAACAACAGTTTTCAATAACAAGCCGCCAATCTTCTGTCGAGTGGTGACAATCAAAGCCGCCATTTCGCTTGATGTCCGGAACTCTAAATGACAGACGGACTGTTTTCTCCCGAGCTGGGCACTTCCGCTTGAATCCGACCTGTTTATGAACTGTCAAAGTGGTGTATAGATTCATCTCACTCACCACCGAATGTTCCTATTTAGCCCACCAGATGTAAACACGTGCAGCTGCAACCCCGACTGTTTTTACTGTATTTGTTGAAACAACCTGTGGCCTCGAACATGCCGTTAATCCGAACGCCTTTTATTGTCATCACTGGTTACTCACGGTGTTTTTCGTGACAATAACACCGGATTTGTATAGACCATTTGACATTCCATGAGTGATGTGGTCAATATAACGCCGGTTTTGTATAGACCAGTTGACATTCCATGAGTGAGGTGGTCAATATAACACCCGTTTTGTATAGACCAGTTGACATTCCATGAGTGATGTGGTCAATATAACACCGGTTATGTGTAGACCAGTTGACATTCCATGGGTGATGTGGTCAATATAACACCGGTTTTGTATAGACCAGTGGACATTCCATGAGTTAGGTGGTCAATATAACACCGGTTTTGTATAGACCAGTTGACATTCCATGGGTGATGTGGTCAATATAACACCGGATATTTGTACTTCCCATGACATTTCATGGTAACCGTTTTAAGCGGGGCTGACATGTTAGGTCAAGTCAAATATTACAAATCAGCCTGAATGAGGTTTCAGAGGTCACAGATTGTGAGAATTGTATGGATATTTTGCCCTGGCCATGCGGGGATGCGGGAGAATGAACAGGTTGATAGGCTGGCAGGGAATGCACCTCTTGGTGGTAGATTGCCTATGGACAAGTGGGAGGTGGTCGTGTGCTGGTGGAACCAGATGAAGAAGGAGGGGAAACAGATTGAGAACCCGTATGTGGAAAGGGTGAGATTGCGGGGGATCGGCAGAGATTTTGGAAGAATCTCAAAACTGAGAAGGAAGACTTTAAATCAGATAGCGGTGGGAATGATTAGTAGTATGACTCTTCGCTGGCTCTTAAATGAAGGGACGGAGCACACATGGGAATGTCCTGAGTGCAGGACACTCAACTCGCCTCAACTCAACTGAATGAGGATTCGAACGCATGAATACTAGTCGGAAGGCAAGCGTACTAGCCACTAAGTTACTATGGCCACGAGATTTGCCATGAAAATATCTTTACCTTGTTACCTCTGAGTTTGCATCGTAGTGACTCATCATTACATTAATTGTATCTTCAGAATCTGGCTGGATACAGCCGTGGTCAGACTGACTGGAGTGTTCTGTGCGGTCGTTGGTGACCAGACTGGCTGTAGTGGTCTGTGAGGTCGCAGGCAGACAGACGATTAATGAGGTTAGTATTGGAAACCGGGTGGGGTTCGTGAACTTGTGTATATTTCAGACATTTCTTGTTCTTCTTTCCTCATCCTCATTGTTTCCTTCTTCTTCTTCTTCTTCTTCTTCTTCTTCTTCTTCTTCTTCTTCTTCTTCTTCTTCTTCTTCTTCTTCTTCTTCTTCTTCTTCTTCTTCTTCTTCTTCTTCTTCTTCTTCTTCTTCTTCTTCTTCTTCTTCCTCTTCTTCTTTGTCATTTTCTACTACTACTACTACTACTACTACTACTACTACTACTACTACTACTACTACTACTACTACTACTACTACTACTACTACTACTACTACTACTACTACTACTACTACTACTACTACTACTAACACCACCACCACCACCACCACCATCACCACCACCACTACTACTACTGCTACTACTACTGCTACTACTACTACTACTACTACTACTACTACTACTACTACTAGTACTACTACTACTACAACTACTACTACTACTACTACTACTACTACTACTACTACTACTACTCCGACTCCTACTGCTACTACTACAACTACCACTACTACTTAGTAGCAGCAGCAATAGTAGTAGTAGTAGTAGTAGTAGTAGTAGTAGTAGTAGTAGTAGTAGTAGTAGTAGTAGTAATAGTAGTAGTAATAGTAGTAGTAGTTGTTGTTGTTGTTGTTATTGTAGCAGCAGTGGTAGTAATATTTAGGTTATTATTATTATTGTTTGTTTTTGCTGCTATTTTTATTATTATTATTATTATTATTATTATTATTATTATTATTAAAGGCAGTAGGTACTTGTTGGTTTCCATGCAAAGATAAGAGTGCTGGTTGTTCAGAAAGCTTTAGCCTATAGCAAACTTCTGAACGTAATCTTCCCAAAAAATGACAAACAGCCAAAACAAATTCTGGAGTTGACTGCAACGTCATGTGAAGGATATGCAAGTAACTAACTTGTAATTTACATCGCCAAGTCATGGACGAGAAGTCAACATTTTAGTCCAACTGACCGGTGTAGGAGTTGAACCCGCTCCCTCGGCATCAGCACACCGGATGTTTAAGAACGGTAGCTCTTATCCATTCGGTCATGCTGACCACTATAACAATTATAACAATTTCTTTTTTCTGAACGACGACGCTCATACCTTTGTGAAAATCAAAGCAACGCGGTCTGCTTCCCAAATGGACTGCGACTAACATTGAACCAGGTAGGTCGGAATTGTGAAACTTCGTTCACTACCCCTCGGCCACAGACATGAACTCCAACAGCAGCAGAACTGTGTAATCAGCGAACCACAGTTTATATTGATCAGCTGATGATTGCTGGCGCGCCTGGGACCGCGCGGGCCAGGATTGAATGGGGCTGCATCATTTCGCGGCCGAGAGCAGATGGCATGCGGGGGCAGACAGCGTGCAAATAGTGCCCCGGAGTTGTCGGGAGCCGTTAACTGGTTTGTCCGTAGTCGTGAGTGAGTTGGTTTTCAGATCAACACTGAGTCTCTTGTTATCATTCCGTCGTGTTATGTTAGATGTGATAGGCAGTTAATTTATCTACTTATCTATGCACTTATTTATATTTGTACTTATTTATTTCGGTGATAGGCAGTTAGTTTATTTACTTATGTATTTATATATATATACTTATTTACCTATGTACATATTTATTTATGTACTTATTTATTTATGTACTTATTTATCTGTGTACTTGTTTATTTATGCGATAGGCAGTTAGTTTATTTATCTATAAATTTATTAATCGATATACTTACTTATCTAAGAACTATTTATGTGATAGGCAGTTAATATATGTATCTATGTACGTATTTATGCCGGTATCTCTGGCCTAAGGGTTAACGTCTTTCTGCGTAATCCCATATATTCTCGTAAGTAACTCAGCTGCGGGAGAATCGGCAGCGGTTCGCGCCGCGCTGGTAACTTACTGGGGTATGTGAGCCAGTCGCTCAGAAAGCAATAGCAAACTACTGAGCGTAATCTTGCCTAGTACATCATCAGCAACTGAAAAATGCTGGTGTTGACTGCAACGTCATGTAAGGGATATGCAACATTTTAAAAAAAGTTATTTATGTCTGTGAAAAGTAACATCGATGAATATTTCAGCAAGAAATCTGTGTCAGTCAAACTTAGAGAAAGATTATTTAAGAGTTATTAAAGTTACTGGCTCATCGTGTACAGGACGCCACAATCAACCATAGCTTTTAACAAGATGCCGAATATTTACGCAGCACATCTTTGTCAATTAAGGTTATAAAAAGACTTTTTAAGAGGTACATAAAGCCACTTGTTATGGGAGCTCATCCTTTACAGGACGTCGCACACAACCCCAGCTAGTAATAATTATTTATGATTTTCTGGCAGTTCCACACTCATTAGTTACCCATTGATTTCTGAAAGGTCGACGCTCAAACCCGAGCAAACCCGGGAAGGTAACCGGGTTAACAAATGCCTGAAGAAGTCGGATGTGTCGGCCGAAAGGTTCAAATATCGCAACTCTGCTGTAAACAGGTACAACGCAATTACGTCTAAAACAACCTTCTGGACGAACGCAGAAGAAGAAGAAACCCGAGCAAGCTCCCGTTTACAACCATGTCGCCTTGTGATAGCTGTAACTGACACTTTAATTATCCGTCTATGAAATTATATGTTATATTTCTGTGAGTAGCGTTAGCTTTCAATAACATGCCGAATATTTATTTACGCAATACATTTGTGTCGATACAGAAAGAGAGGGGGGTGTGGGTTTGTTATCTGACTGATCATTCTGTTCACGGGTGAAGTTTGTTTCGGAGATCCCCTGGGGGTCGTTGCTGGAGCTACTGAGTTCGGGTTCTGTGATACTTTACTTTTTTTTTTTTTTTTTTTTTGCTGGGAGCTTAGGTCAATTTTTAAAACAAATAATCAACCTCGACAGGAATTTGAACACATTACCACCGCAGCGACAATACAACAGGATTAACTCAGTTTATCTATAAAGAACTCCCCCTCATCTCGATTGACATATACAAATTGCAGAGAATATTCCTCATTTTGTGAAATTCTGCTTTTCCATAAGATGTTTTACATTTGATGTTATTGAAGTATCCAAATACTTGAATACATTGACTTGTTTCAGATTAGTCTATTCACTTTGATTTTGCATTCGGGAAAACATTTGTTTTTCTTTGTGTCTTATGAATTACCATCTCAGCCTTGAGACAAAGAAGCTGCAGAAACTATATGTCCCTGTTTTATAGAGATATATATTACGAATGCGTAAGAAATATTAACAGTTGTTCCATTATTTCAACGTATTTCTTGGATTACTAGTGTGCGTGAAGTTAACATGGTGCTCAATGTTCAAAAAGGGAAAACAGTGTATAATTTGCCAAGTTTGGCAGACGGATAGCTTTTTCCGGAAGTGATGCAGTAAAGTATTCAAAAACATGGAACCAGGTGAGGATGAAAACAAACACATATTTTGATATTTACGTCTCTGTCCTTGCTTTATTTCCCACCTTAGACATACAAGTAAAGACATTTAACTGTATGAGCTATTATCTTACACGAGAATAAATTAGCAAGCGCTTATGAGCATTGCGTGTGCTCGCGCGCGCGTGTGTGTGTGTGGCTAGATGTGTGTGTGTGTGTGTGTGTGTGTGGGTGGGTGGGTGGGTGGATCTGAGTTTGTGTGTGTGGGTGGGTAAGTGTGTGCGTGTGGACAGTTTATGATCTTTTCATAGTCCGGCGTCTCTTCCATTATCTATTATCTTGTGCATCTTCTGTTAGTGCCAATCAACACTGATTGATTATGCTTGCTGGCTTGCTTGTGTACGTTGGCTTGAGCTCCAACGCGAAGTCTTGTATGTCGGATGAAGGCATCCTGTTGTCCAACATCAGTGTGATGTCATACAGGACCTGAGGTTTGCGTGAGTATCCGTTGTCCATTGTCTGGCTTATTGGTGTGCAGTCTGGTGGTTCCTCGCCGTACAGGCAGACACTCTCCGACTTCGGAGGAATCGGCGATCCTACTGAATTTAGCCTTCGGGGGACCTGTTGCCCAGGACGCTTGACGAAGACGCGTCAGTAGGTCTTGGCCAGTATATAACCCGGCCCTGGTGCCTTGGAAACACTTCTGCGTCCCACTGATTGATTAGAAAGATGTTTGTTTAGGTGAATGATGGGCTATTCCTATGAAGACATCTCGTGCATAAACACCTGTATTGCCGTCCAGTTGACCAGCATCTGATACCGCGGTGATTGAGTATGGTCTCGGAATGTTGGCAATATCTCATAGCCACCAGCTGGTGGAGCTGGAACGCAAACAAAGTCAGGCCAGGCGAGTCGCTCTCGGTTGTACACAGAACACAGCTATCATGTGTGTGCAACATATACTGACACTGCCATCCTTGCATGGCAGGTACATGGTGCTCCAGGCCGCACCGTTCACTGGGATCACAGCAGGCGGAGAGGATTCCCTGCACGAAGCTTTAGAAGATACAGGGGGATATATATGTTAAAGAGAGGCAGGTCTTGGGCGGCTCGGGTTGAAGACACAATCAGTCAGGTGGGTGGAATTGTTCATGGTCCATGGTGCCCCCTAATGATGAAGCATTGTATAAAGTCATATTTACATCGGGCAAAGGGTTACGAGAATGAGCCAGGGTGTTCCAGAAGTAAACAACTGACGGAAGACAACTCACACTTTGGCGATGTAAATATATACACTGTCGGGTCTGTGGTAAATGGTAACACGAATGACTGGCACCTTGCCGTCTTGACAGATGATAGTTTGTAAAATGGAGTTATACCTCTTCATAACACAAAGCCTGGGCTGTATTTAGAGACCGTGTCATGCCCATGCATTATGATCCCCCTCTTTGTCTGCCTAGTTTACTCCAGAGGAAAGATTACGCCAACACTCCTGGAACCAGACAAGCTACAGAAGCTGCCGGATCAACAAAGTAATGCTCTAATTATCCGCCTGTCGGAGCTTTCATCATAGACTAGTTGCTGACCATGACACTTAGTCTGTAAGTTGCATTTCCTCGTTCTAGGGTAAAACTTGTACCCTCCCAATTGCGCTCCTCCGAAGAAGCCGCTGCCACAATGTGGGGTGTCGGTTTGGTGAGCGCCGTCCTACATTTGGTGCTAATAGAAAGCAAGTAGTACCGTCGACTATCATTCGGTAGCCCAGTCATATATGTATAAAAATATTAAGTGGAGTTTTATTACAACGACAAATGGACACTGTAAAAAAAAAGAAAAAAGAAGAAGACCCCTTCAAAATACAGCACGAGAATGGAAGTTAAAGCTGTGACGAAGCCTTCTGGTTGTCATAGGCTGCATATCACTGCATGTTGTGATTGTAACGGACTTAGTATGCTTCGGAAAATAAAAATGTGCACGTACTAGATGGAGTGGCTAGCATTGCTATACAGGACCGAGTCTGTCAGCATATCATGGATATTCAACCCAGGACATGTTGATGTGTGGATCAATGAATAGGCTGATATCTTAGTTGCTGCTGCTGCTGCACTTCTTTACGAGAAGCTACTTTTTGATAATTTTGATAAGGTGGTGTTGTGAAGGCTTTCTGGAATCGGTTGGAGAATGCAGCTCAAGGGACATAATGTACATATCGGGAAAGACTGGCTCAGAAGGGAGTGAACTGAGGATCTGCATGATATTCAAAGCGTAGAGAAAAGAAAAAAAAAAAAAAGGCTGGAATTAAATTGTTCCTGGAATAGTCAACATGGGAATCTTATGGTGGCTTTTTAAAAAGGGCATGGGGCATGTGTGTGTGTAGGTCCTGAATGCAGTGATGTCAATTCTTCAATTCAGCATTAAGTAAGCATTCGCAGAGCCGTCCCGTTGTTGTTGTTTGTTGTTGTTGTTGTTGTTGTTGTTGTTGTTGTTGTTGTTGTTTATTTCGGGGTGACTTTGTTCCAATCCTTGTATCCCCAAAGCTGTCTGATATGGCTAAGAAACACAGACTACAAAAGAAAAAAAAAACGAAACAATACACATCATAATGATTGAAAGAACGATGAATTTTCGAGAAATACGACGTAATTTTATCCCACCATCCAAAGAGTGATATGGGTAGAAAAGTATTACAACACATTATCAGAACAGTTTGGAAAAGTAGACACTATTGTTAGAGCCACATATTTAAAACAAAAAAAAACTGTTACATATATTCGAACTGAATGATCGACACGACATGACTTAAACGAAGCATATCCTTTTCATGACCTTTCACAGGAACCAGGATGACATCGCCCAAGGAAGTTCACAAACATCAGTCTAGTGTCCCAAAGCACCCCACAGGCATAGACGGAGAGGAAACCAACGAATGTGTGAGATGGTGCTTTACCGAACTCGATCCTGATGCTCTCAGTTTAAACTACGGTTGGCCTTCGGACTTCGTCACTTCACAGGTAACTAGCTATTCGTTCGTTGTACGCTAATGACGCCACTAAGTCAGGTCTTAGTCAGATATGACTGAGCTACAGTATGACAGTAAACGATGCTAACTGCTCTGTTAGCGCCGAATGTTAGGCGGAGCTCACCAAACACGATACTACACTATGCCAAAGGCTTCGGACGGAGGAGCGCAATTGGGAGGGTACAAGCCTTATCCTGGTGCGACGAAACGCAACCTAAAGACTAAATGTCATGGCAGGGCAGACCAGACCGTAAGCCTTAGTCGGTAACTGGTCTATGTTGGAAGTTCCGACAGGCGGACAGTTAAAGCATTGCTTTTCTAATCCGGCAGCTTCAGTAGCTTGTCTTGGTCCAGACATCTTTGTGTTTGTTACCTTTCCTCTGAAGTAAACTAGGCAGACCGAGAGAGGGATCATGTGGTCTCCAAACTTAGCCCAGGCTGAGCGATATGGAATTGTATATATTCTTTCTTTCTTCTTCTTCTTCTTCTTCTTCTTCTTCTTCTTCTTCTTCTTCTTCTTCTTCTTCTTCTTCTTCTTCTTCTTCTTCTTCTTCTTCTTCTTCTTCTTCTTCTTCTTCTTCTTCTTCTTCTTCTTCTTCTTCTTCTTCTTCTTCTTCTTCTTCTTCTTCTTCTTCTTCTTCTTCTTCTTCTTCTTCTTCCATGAATGCCAGAGAACACAAGTGTTTATTTATGAGCTGTTTTAGTGGCTTCAAAGGGCTCCCCAACTGATATTTCTGTGTAATACGTGTACAACATTGGAAGAGACCAATTAATGTCTCTTCTTTACCTGTTCGTGAATATAATGGACACGGTATTACGGTCTGATGTGTTTGTGTGTTTGCTATTTGACCTATGCTGGGTTAATGGTTAATATAACATTCTGAGACCTATGGTGCTATATGGATGGTTAGATTCGAATTAGTCCATATTCTGTAGTTGTGTGTTCATACAGATAATGGCTGATAAAGGCACCCTCTTTTTTAGGGTTGTTTTGATGGTCACGTGTCGAAGTTCACTTGTTGATGCGCTGTCCTCATTTGAAGGTGACAGGTTCGAATCCCTGTAGGCAACCATATATTTCAATTTGTATGCTGTCTAGACTGTCCTTAATTCTCCACTTCCTTCCTATATAAATTATAACGCAATAAAAATATATTTAAAAAAATATATATAAAAAAAAAAGAAAACACTATAAAAATATAACGCAAGACATAGCGAACGACTAAATATACTCCATGTCCCTAAACCTAGGATAGACTTATATAAAACAAGCTTAGCATACTCTGCCACTCAGCTGTGGAACAATCTTCCACAAGAAATCAAAGACACCACCAATCATTATACATACATTCGCAACCTGTTTGAATACTGCCTCAGGACAGGCTACATGCAACAAAGACAATAATAATGGTAAATTATCGCGAACGACAACTAGCAACACACACACACAAAATTCCCATATGTATGGCACGTTACACCCATCTTGGATATTCATGATGCTCATGTTAAACATTGCCTCAACGAGTCATGTATTATTGATTATTTTTCATGCGTTTTAATGCTTATTGGTCTTTTGTTGTCAAAGAATTGCTTCATAAGAGATGTTGAATGAAAGAATGTATGAGAGGAAATAGAGAAGAAGGGCAGAATGTCAAACGGGCCCGCGTGCCCAATTCTTAACCCTTTGAAAATAAAGATTTTCGTTCCTATACTCCTATGAGCGGCAAACAATACGTGTATGTTTATTTATGAACTAACAAAGGACAAGATTGGTCACCTATTCCATCGGGCATTCATGCCTACATAACGTTATGGCCCCGTCACATTACAGACACGAAACGCATTCATCATTCGAGACATGTAATTAAAGACCACGCTTTTCACGTCGTGAGGCAACAATAACATGCATGGAACTGCAGTAAGGCTGTGGAATTATAAACAATATAAAAGAACACGGAGTAATGCAACTTTACAGAACACAGTTACTGAAAACAAAAGACGTTGCGGCGACTAGTTTTCATCAGCAAACAAATACAAGAAACCACGACATATGAACACAGAAAGGACACTAAAGTGATTACATTAAGACATAATTACCGAAGGAGAAGAATAGAAAGAGGAAACACAAAGTGAAAACAATGAAAATGAAATGTTAAAAAAAAAAACACACACAAACAATACAATGTACTACTTATCTCAGAATCCTAGATCGCGAGGATTCTGAAATAAAAAGCACAATTGTTAACAATTTCTTTTAATTTTTACATTTGTTGTATTCATTGTTATGTCTTTCCAATGTTTATCTGTTGTGTTTTCTGTTATGTTTTGCTTATGAAGGATTGTCGCGGCAACATTCCGTGTTTTCGGTAAGTGTATTCTGTCCTGCTGCATTACTCCATATTCTTCGCTTTCAGGCGTATTCTGTCGGACACATTCACCGTTATAACAGTTAGTTGCATATCCTTTACATGACGTCGCAGTCAACCCCATCATTTTGTGGCTATTGTGATTTCTCGGCATATTTACGGATAAAGTTCTAGTTTCATGTTTTTGTAGACCAAACCGCACTCGGTGAGTTTTGTTGTCAAAATGACTCCACCGGCTTTACTTCCTAAAACATCTCTTGGTACCAATTTTAAGCTTGATCGAACGTCTCGACGGAGATCCGAATTCATGACCACGGAGCGGGCAGGCCGGCACGTTAGCCTCTGTGCTAACCCGGCTCCGAATTGTGATTAGTTGTACTTGAAATCAGTACAGTGAAAGGCAGAAATTTTGGGGAGTCAGTGTTACAAGACAAAATGATCACAGATAATTGACTGGAAGTTCAGTCGTGAATGTCTTCATCAGCAAATAAAATCAAGTCAAGACATATACTAAAATAATTACTTAAGGGGCAGTAAGTTTTACAAAAGAAAATGATCACAGATAATTGACTGGAAGTTGCGTCGTGAATGTCTTCATCAGCAAATAAATATCAAGCGAAGACATATACTAATATAATTTGAATAACGAAGACACAAACAATAGATTGCACGATTTATTGCCTGGCATATTTCGCTGCATCTCGTCAGGTACATACTGCAGAAATCACACAACTTACGTGAAATTAACTAGATAAATCCTTCAAGTTGAAATATACACAATTTCGCACAGTAATGCCACTTATCTACCACGGTAATTTTAAGCTGACTAACATGTCTTTCTGTTTACACAATTCTGGCTTGCGTTGATAGATCATAATTGCTTCTGCAAATTTTAACAAGCGAGTATTTTGTGTTCTAAACAACACGCGAAATGCAGTGTCTCTGGACACAACGTGACCACTGGCGACAATGTGTCTGCCGATTGAAGACGCCGGGAGCTTCCGGTGTGTCGGCTCCTCGCGGCTAGCCACTCCTGTGTGTTGTATCTTGTTGACCCATTGAGGTATGTGTTCTGACACCCGTTTGTTATGCTGTCTCTCCGTTCGACCAATGTAAACGGCCTGGCATCTACATGTGAATTGGTAAATACAATTGTCTGTGGCGTACAGAGGAACAGGCTCTTTGACTGTTGGTGTAGGAATGGGTACGGTTTTACATCTAATGACTGGAGTTGCCGCACAGAATGTTCGACCTACTGCTGTAGTAAGCCGGTCTTGTAGACGTTGCATTACGTCATCCCCTCGAAAGGTTAGCTGGATGAATACCTTGAGTTTAGAGACTGTAGTTACGTCTGCTTTGGGTTTGGGCTGTTGGCAATGGCGCTTTATAAATCCTGTGGAGTACCCATTCAGGTTTAAGACATTCTTCAGAGTTTCAAATTCCTCTGTCAGTGTGTCCTGGGTGCATATCTTTCTAGCACGGTCAAACAAGGTCCGTACTAAGCCCCGTTTGTACTGGACAGGTGTGAAGCTCTGAAAATTTAGGTATTGGCCAGTCCATGTTTCTTTGCGGTACACCGATCTTTGAATTGTGCCGTCTGCTCTACGTCTCATTAGAATATCTAGGAACGGTAACGCTTCGTTGTGTTCGTGTTCCATAGATAGAGAGATGTTTTTATGCGTCTTGTTCATTGTGGCCTGAAACGATGTTGCTTGTAGCTCGTCTGTGGTGATAATTAGTATATCGTCCACATAACGCCGGTAAAAGGCCAAGTTGTTGATGTCTGAGGATCTCTTTTCTTCTAAGTGTGCCATGAAAATAATGCCATGTGCCATTTCCTACTGACTAATATAATTACTCAAGGGTATATAAATGTCTCGTTTTACATGTTTACATATCATTATAACTTCATGTACGAGTGGTGGCAACATAGTGGTTAGTTCGCTAGCTTTCCAAAACAGAGGTTTAACTTCAAACACCTGTTGTGGCTGGATTATTTTATTTTTCGGAGTCTCCGTGGTGAAATGGTCACACCGGGAACGTTTCCCACACTCGTCAGTTTGGACTTAAAACGTCGACGTCTCGTTCAGAAAGCACTGGCAAACTACGTAAAGTAATATTACATAGAAATCAACCTGGGGTTAGTTTTGATTGCATCGTCCTTAAGGACATGCAATTTGTTTTAACATGGAAGATGTAAAAAAAAGGCAGGTGGTGAGAAACAGAACTGGACACCCCACCTCATTATGTAGTGGTCAAGAATATGTGAAGAGATAGCCATTCAACCTCAATAGAAGTATCTCCCATCAGACTGCCTTATATATCTGTATGTAGTTATATTTGGGAGTCGCAATAAAACAATGGAGAGACTGGTAGACGCCTAGCTGACCGCTTTAGTGAACACCACAGGGATATTATTCAAGACTCTGACAAACCTGTCTCTAAACATTTCAGTTCTTCTAATCACAGTGGAGTCGGCGATGTATGGGTCACAGCACTGAAGTCGTGCTTCTCTAATAGCTTAATTAGGATAAACATTGAAAGCCAGTTAATCAAGAACAGGAGAGAAATGACTGAAGAGACGTGTCAGAAGAGAGGTAATAGGAGAGAGATGACAAGAGAGAGGTGACATGAGATAAGTGACAGAAGAGTCGTGACAGGCGAGATGTGACAGGAAAGAGGTGACAGGAGAGAAAAGCAGAGATAAGTAAGAGGAGAGAAGTGACAGTATAGAAAATTTGAGAGAAATGCGAGGAAAGAAGTAACATGAGAGAAGTTATAGGAGAGAAGTGACAGGAAAGATGTGACAGAACAGAGGTGACAAGAGAGAAATGATAGAAAAACGTGACAGTAGAGAATGATAGGGAAGAAGTGACAGGGGTCTTTGGGATGCATCGTTCAGTGTTAATCAACACTGTTGTATATGTCACTGTGTAACTCTGCTGACTTCCCTCTATATATTCATATCTAACTATTTGCACACCTTCGGCTCCACGTTTTCTTATTTGGCACCTTTCACAAGTGGACTTCTGCACCGCCTTCCTAGCAACGAAGGATGTGTAATACTCTAGCAACAGGTCATACCTAGACTTTTTTCTGTTTGTGTTTAATGTTATTTCATTGTCTAATTTCATGTTTGTTTGTTTTTTTTTTCTTTAGGCCTGTTTGTGTTGTTCCTGAGGAAGATTAGTATGATCAAAACGTCGTTCGTTGTGTCTTTGTATACTTATTGTTATTGTATTACTTTTTTGCGGGGGGGGGGGGGGGGGATTACGTTGTGATTACGTTTGCCGTGATGAAGTTGGTTGTAAAGTATGTACATTGTGTCAGTATTTAGTAGCTCTCAGTTTTTCGCAGGAGTTACACATAAATAGTTGGTTTTATTTCCTATTGTTAACTCCTGCTGAAGCCGTTACTGCTCTCATAAAACCTAGTTTAAGATTCACATGCATCTTTAAACAAGTACGCCTAAGATCCTAAAACCTAGTATAAGATTGATATTTAATATATTTTTTTTTTTAAAGCACCTAAGAGGTCCTGACAACTAGAGTAAGATACACATTTATGTTTTAAGAAATCAACATTGAGGTCCCAAAACCTAATATCAGATAGAGATTTATCTTTTAAACTAGCACTCCCAAGGTTCTTCTTCTTCTTCTTTTCGTTCATCCGGAGTGTTTTTTCAGATGAGATTGCGGTGTGTCAGTTATGCGCCCTTGGGCCGAAACCCGTAGGCCAACACATCCGGCTACAGCGTGCTTTTTTGACCAGGTAGCATTCCTGAGAGACTCTCACTTTTGTGGTGCCATCTACAGCCCAGCTGGCCAAGGTTGAACCGTCGAAGACAACGGTCATCCCTCAAAGGAAGGCAGGGACAGTCCATAGCATTTTCCGCCATCCAAGGTTGCTTCCATAGTTGCAGGGCCGACACATAGCGCCCTGATTCTGGGCTCACCGAGGGAAATCGTCACGTCCTGCTCATGGCTGCTTTATATCTTCACTTCAATATATTGGTTATTTCGTTTGCCCCGGGCCATTCCTGCACAAACCAGACAAGTTTGCAGACGGTATCCACTCAGCGAGTTTTCGGACGTGTGCTTGTCGTTGCGCCCGTCAGAGTTTGTTCCAGGCACGACAGACATTCGGAAAACTACCTAGTCAGAGCTGTTCCGAACAAGAGCGGCATTCAGAAACTAGGTAGTCAGAGCTGTTCCTAGCACGAGAGACATTCGGACGAGACATTTCCCTCGGACGTAATTGCGTAGTGTCAATTTTTAGTTTGCCACCCGTAGGACGACACTTCCGACTTCCGGCGGGCATTTTTTAATGAGGTTAGCCTTCCTCTGGTTTCGAGGCACGTTAGATTGTTGTGATGTCGCCCTAATCTCAGCTGGTCAAGATAGAACGATCAACGACATCGCGGTCGGCCCTCAAGGGAAGGCAGGGGCAAACCATGGGCATTCCCTCGCTATCCAAGGAGGCCATAATTGCAGAGCCGGCACATATTGCTCTGAGACTGGGCTGACCCGAGGAGTTGCCACGTCCTGCTCATGGCTGCTTTAGTTCCTCACTTCCATGTGTTGGGCATATCGCTTGCCACTGGTCGCTCAAGCACACACCAGGAGCGGTCAGACTGCGAGCGACATCCACTCGGTAAGCTTTTGCTTTTGACTTCGGACCACGCAATAGGTTCGCTCGCCGTGCGTTCCATTTCGTGTCATTGAGACGTTCTTCCACTTTTGTCTACACTCTCTATGAGTTAGATACAGATAGTTTTCGTAACCATTTCCTTCGACTGGGGCACTTTTCTGACTTTTTGTACTCGCTCACGAGGTAGGCTACATGTGCTGCCGGCTCAGCACCTTACCTTCGTGCAGCAGTGAACGAGAAACGGCCTGGCCCTCTCATCCGGGAATCTCTCATATCCCCCAGCTGAGAGCCTTCGAACATGTATCAGACCTGAGCATGTAGCTTGCTCACTATCACGCCTCTATTTTTGGGCGTTCAGCCACAGCCCTCGACGGGGAGCCTTAAGAGTTTTGTCCGGACCAAGAACTTCTGCCTTCATGCGCCTGATTTAAATTTTTGACTGCTATCCTCAGTCTCACCTGCAGAGCAGCAGGTTGTGTCTCTCTTAGTCTGGTCCCTATCCCATAAGCTGTCCGATATGTAGTTTTTCATCCATCAGCAAGCAAATGGGGTCGATGGGACACGCAAGCTCCCCCACCACGTCAAGGTGGAGACACATCGGTGGAGCTCCCAAGGTTCGGTTCAATGTTATTGTTTTTATTTAAGTACTACCAAGACCCTAACATTTTTATGGCAAGATAGACATGTGTGTTTAAAAGCAAAGCAATTCTATGGTCCTAAATAAGTCTATAAAATAGAGATTAATTTTATTTAGTTGTAAAGCACTCCTAATATTCTAACAACGTGTATAAGATATAGATGTATCTTTTAAAAAGCACCAC